>OZ029914.1:6746155-7233488 GCA_964023275.1 Norana najaformis | reverse complement strand
TATATCCAGAGACGCATGAGATTATTTCACTCACTCTCTCGCCCACCCATTCACTCACCCACCCATCCGCTCACTCACTCATTCTTTTATCTGGTCTGCCCTCGATCGATCGATCGATCGATCGACTGCTCGCTATCGATCAATCAAACTATTAATCTTTAGTACACTTTGTTGTATATAGCTTATGAACAAAAGCTATTGATATTAACAAATCGCCTGACAATACCAGTGCAAAGTCCGGGTGGTTAGTGGCGTTTAACATGACGATGCAAGCTTATGCATTATTCATTGGCATCATTGCAAAACGACAAAGATAAAACGCCAGCAATGACATAAACGTCATGAAGGTTGGAATCAGGAAGTCTTAGCATTTAATCTTGCAGTTCACATAAGGTTTTCACACCTACTCTTAGACTGAAAACTAGTGGCTGTTGTTTTTTCAATTGTTTTTCCTTGAATTTTCTTAAAAATCAAATCAATTTGAAAAGCATAAACTTCAAAGTAGTTCATCAGATATGATCAAATTCTATGTGTAATGTATGTCTGAATGTGAACATTTATATAGTTCCCTTTGTAATCTCTCATAACACTGAGGCATGCCTATTTGACAGTTCTCATACGGTGCGTCTTTAAGGTGCGTCTTGTAATTGTAATTATAATTGCATACAGAGCGTTTTTATACATGATATTTTACCAGCGATTTTTAATTTTAATACATAATTTTAATTGTTCATATAACAAGTTTTATTCTAATATATAGGCCACTCTCTTTGGAATTCAACTTTTTATTTTGTGTGAGCTAAAAAAACATTGAAACAAATCAACGCGCCGATGTTAATTCGATATTGGTAACTTCAATTTAAGTTTCAAGAAATTCAACTTTTCTCACTTTTTCAAAGTTTTCATTAGCGACTGTTTTCCGGTTGCTCCTAAGATAATTTGACTATTAATTAACAAAATTGCTGAATGAAACTTGTGTTCAAATGCTCTTAATCAAATTTCTATATTTAAATTTAATTTCGCAGCATATTTTAATTGGTCGTGCGCTTTGAGCCTTCTATGCTCACTTTGGAAAACTCGATTCCAAACTAAAGTGAGATAAGTTTGAGATTGTTTTCACTTCATGGACAGATATATTTTAAATTTTGAATGTTCTCTCTGAAAGGCACACTTGAACATCCGACAAAATATTTTGTCACCACCACCACCTCCGCCACCGCTGCCGCCGCCACCAGCACCACCAACACCATCAGCAGCTAACTCCGCCACTGTCGAACCCGGGTAGAGCCAGTCCCTAGCCTAGATAAAGGAGGAGGGCGACGTAAACAGCCTTTTTGCAATAAGATGTCGTTAAACATTTGAACTTCTACTACTGTCAGCAGCAGCAGTATTATCATCATCACTGTAGTCTTAGTCGTTGTCGTTCTTGTCACCATCGTCATAGCTACCATCACCCCAGTCATGCGTTGATTCAAGGGGTTTATATATCGCTTATTTGAGATAAATATGCCACAGATAGAGCTAAACATCACTCCGATACGTTTGGACAAGATTTAGTAACTTTATTACATGAAAATGTTAATGCAAATGCTTGTAATGTCTCATGGAGATTTTAGGGGAAAAACCTTGACATAAGTTTACTTAGGCCATAAATCTATCCTTACAGTTAAAATAAGAATAAAATTAGCTTGATTGAAAGTTAAAATATTATATTTCTCTTAATTATTTTAACTGAAAAGCAAAATTCGTCCTTTTCTATTATCTGCTTCTTAGAGTTCCACTCGCTTTCAGCCACAAACAGTCGATTATTTGACCGATCCAGAAGAATCCTAGCTGGAAATTGTAATCCGTGTTTTTCTTTAGAGAGAATTTTCTCTGAAACTCCAAATCTGAATCCATTAACAACACTCGACTGTTATTAAAATCAGAGACCATCGCGAATCCATTTCTATCGACGGCCAAATACACTGGAAGACTCATTTGTCCGATGGTCGATCCAAATTCTCCGCCGAATGACTTCTTAAATTTTCCATCTCCATCCACTACACACACTCTATGTAGATCAGCACCATTATCGCAATGACTGACCACGAAATGAACATTGGTCAGTTTCAAGGCATGCCTTGGATAAAGAATACCTGCGTTTGATTTATTTTACGGATGAAATGTCCATCTGGCAAATATTTATTTAATTAATTTTTATTATAAACAGTTAAAATGACATTCGATTCATCTGTAGCAGATAGAACGAATCCGTCATCGTCTCATGTTGACTAAATTCTTTATTAATTTTCCATTTGGATCAACTCTCAAGATTTCATTCGACACAGCATAAGACCCTTTCTTATCCATGATGTATAGACATTTATTTCTGTTGCAAAATCCTATTTTCCTTGGATCAATTACTTCTATTAAATTCCACCGACGACTGGAACTGAATTTCATCAAACTGTTAACCTCAACTATTGCCTTACAACAAGCAATTTTTTTGTCCAAGATCTCCAATCAACGGATCGATTTTTTCTCTTCTGCGGCGGCCTTTGTCCTACTTTTCTGATCAAAGACTGGATCGAATTTTTATTTATCTTGAAGTTCAGCTAAAACTAAATACATATTTATCATTAATTTACAATTAATATGTAACATTTCCAAAACAGAGAATGCTGCTTTTGAAGAAGCGACGATTCAATTGTTTATTGATCCTAAAAATGACAAAACCAATAAACAAGTTTAACAAGAAACATTGTCAGATTATAGGAAACAAGCGGTAAACCCAGAAGGGACCATATTCCAGTTTAATTAGGCCACAAATTAATATGCAATGCCAATGGCCACGTTGTTATATACATTCTTAATCTTAACTATGAATATTATAAGGTTATAAGTATGACATACGAAACAATAAAAGAAGAAAAAAAATCAAAAATCAAAATTAACTAAGATATACAAATAACACTTGTAATTCATCATTCTGAAATTTACGCAGTTGTTGTTTAAATAGCTGCAGAGAAGGCAACTGAATGAATGAAAGAAACTTTATTGAATCCAAAAGAACAATGAAAAGAACAAATACATTGACCATTGTATAGATTGTTGGGATACAAGTGGTAGACCCAAAAGGGACCTAAGTCCCGCTAAATTAGGGCCGCCTATTACAGAACGATGCATGTGGCAATAAAAATGTTTAACCGATATTAGGTACAATTGAACTATAAAGAAAGTCTTAACTAAAACTTAACTAAAAAGAAACTAAGAAAGTAGATCACCATTGTGATTTCCATGAAACTGAAAATGAGTCATAACTGTGACTTCTAGAAACATAAATAAAATTTTTTTAGAGTAAACAGATATGAGCATTATAATCACCAGTTTATTGACATTATTAGGAAATTACGCAGATGTTTTTAAACAAATACAGACTAGGTAGGTTACGGATTTCTAAAGGTAATTTATTCCAAATTGACGGACCAATACATTTAATGTTGAAGTATCTAGTGTTAGTTCTGGCAAAAGTACCACAAAAATTATTCTGAAATCTAGTGGAATAGCTATGAAGTTGAGAGAAATGTACAAAATAGTTGTCAAATACACAAGGTAACAATCTTCGTTCATAGCGATACATGAATTCTACGATTTGAAATTTATTTATATCATCTATCGCTAAAATATTTAATACTGAAAATAGACTATTAGTGCCTTTTCCACAATGTTGTTTAGCAAAGATTCTTATAGCACGACGTTGTAATTGTAATTGTAATTGCAATTGTAATTGTAATCTGACATTTATAAAGCGCCACTTCAAGAATAGACTCATCAGAAGCGCTCCCGACCCGAACCAGTGAGACCACTGGCAAATAATACAGACTTCAGGTGCTTGCGAAACTGCGGAAGAGACAAACTAAGGAATACTAGCCGGAGCTCTCGAGAAAGGCGATTCCAGCTATTGGGTCCAACATAGGCAAAGCTTCTAGACTGCGCTGTAGCAGTGCGCATACGAGGGACAGTCAGATATTAATAAACCCTTGAGACGAGAGGAATAATTTGTTACCCAGATAATATTAGAATAAGAAAGATAAGGATATATAAGAGAGTAGTACAAGTTTAACAATATGGGTCGAGGTAATACATGTTTAATGCGATATAAAATGCCAAACTTTTAGCAATTTTCTTCGATATTTGGGAGAATATATAGTGACAAAGCGATGACTACAGTGATGACCGCTAACGAAACGGTACAATCAGAAAAACATGCTCAGAAGACTTAATCGACCGAAAAACATGACAAATATAATTAGACAACCGCACAAAGAGAAGCAGAAAGACAGAAAGAGACCCTAAGTGCGTCAAGTGTATTGTCAAGGCCGATGGCTAATAACGGAGTATGGAACGCCGATCTCTTTGAAAACGCTTCGTCGCACATGACTGTGCATGTAAGTGACTGCATAAGGTGATACAATATCTTTCTCACTCTATATTATAAATAATACACAACAACATAATCTACTAAAACTAAGCCTCTCAACTGAACTCATTGAGTTAATTGCTATCAAGATTCTTCTGCTCTTGATTTCTCTCTTAAGGATTTGGACAGCAACAGCCTTATCGCAATGTTTATGTCTAGTCTGCAACACTACTTCTTACACAGCAACAGATCTTACTATATATATCACAAAAAATATAATGCACTCATAGAATGCAAAATTGTGAGTCGGATAGTGATGACCAGAACTTCTGTTGACCGTTTTTTTGTATAAATGCGCTATCTTGTACCGATTAATCATCGCTGCTCTTGTAGGCTGCATTTCATTATCAATTTTCTGATAAAATATAAATAAAAATTACCTTGATTGTACTTGATTGCAACTTAAAGAATTTCATGTTTCATTTAATTATCTAAACTGAAAGATGAAAATTCTGCCATCTATAAATATCTTCTTTTCAGAGTCCCATTCGTTGTCACCCACAAACAGTCGATTATTTGCCTGATCCAGAAGAATCCTCGATGGATATCGTAATCCGTGTTTTTCTTTTGAGAGAATTTCTCTCTTAAATTTCAAATCTGAGTCCAAGAACAAAACTCGACTGTTCCGTTGATCAGCGACCATCACGAATCCATTTCCATCGACGGCCAAATATCCTGGAAAATTCATTTGTTCGACGGTTGATCCACGTTTTCCACCGAATGACTTCTTAAGTTTTCCATCTGTGTCCACTAAACACACTCTATGCATCTTATCTCCACTCCAGCCATGACTGACAACGAAATGACCATTGGCCAGCTTAATAGCATGCAATGGATGACGAATACCTGCATCTGTTAATAGATTTATTTCACGGATTAATTGACCATCGGACGAATATTCATTTAATTTGTTTTTATCATAAAGAGTTATAATGACATTCGATTCATCTGTAACAGAGAGAATGAATCCCAAATCGTTTCCTGTTGACCAATTCTTTATTAACTTTCCATATGGATCAACTCTCAAGATTTCCTTCCACTCATCATCGCCTTTGTAATCGTAGATGTAGAGACATTTGTTTATGTTGCAGGAGCCTATGTCCCAAGGATTAATTAATTCATTCAAATTCCATTGACGACGGAAACTGAACTTCGCTGAATCGTAAACTTCAACTTCTGAACTCTCTTTACTCAAAACGAATAATTCTCTGTCTAAGATAGTCATTCCAAAGATAGTTTTCTTTTCTTCTTTTGAAGCATTTGTTCTGATCGTCTCAACTAAAACTGGATCTGATGTGTATCTAACCTGAAGTTCAACTGAAAATAAACATATATCTATCACATATTCATAAATGATATCAAACCTTTCCAAACCGTAGAATTCTGAATTTAAAAAGGAGTCGATGACTACAAAGACAACACCGGACAGCCAAAAAAACAGGATACCGTAATCTACTGAAATTACGCTTCTCAACTGAACTCACTGATTTAATTGTTCATCAAGATTTTTCTGCGTTTGATTTCTTCCTTAAGGGTTTGAATTTATTGTG
Organism: Norana najaformis; assembly: GCA_964023275.1. NCBI lineage: Eukaryota > Metazoa > Annelida > Clitellata > Crassiclitellata > Hormogastridae > Norana > Norana najaformis. Next base: position 7,227,476 of record OZ029914.1, on the reverse strand, counting down.
ACAGCTTATGTCTTGTTTGCAAAATCATTTTAGATATTTATAAATATATCATTAAATGTGATGCATAGAAAACAAAAATTCAGAACTTTGAAAAACGAAAAGTTTTGAATCGAATAGTGACAAGCAGAACTTCTCTTGACCATCAAATTAATTAATTAAAGGGTTTATCTGGTACCGATTAATATGCGCTGCTCTTGTATTTGGCTGATCAGCTGTTCCTTCTCTCGTATCCAAGCATTTCTCTCTTCTTCTTGCTTCTGTTCGTGGTCCAAAATCTTGCCTCTGCAGTCTGCAACAATTTTCCGATGAATATCTTAAAATGTGACCATATATTGCCAACGGAAATTACCCTTTTGGAATAACCTCCGGCTTGAATTACGGCTATCACCTGACCCATCATATGAGCTCACCAACACTTCATCCTTTGCAATTTCTGCGCAGATCTTTCACTCAAAACTGAAAACACTCCTCTTCCACAAATCGTTTCTTGATTCTTCTTCTTCCCCTTATCTCTCTCTCCTCTCCAATCCGAAACACCATCCTCGTAGCCGCCTGACTGGCTGTCTGCCTTATTGACTCCTGGATCTTGACCTGGAACCGAACCTTCCTGTGTATCGATTTTGTTTTGAATGAGCGCCTGTGAAAAAACAGGTTCCTCCGACTTTGCTTTCTTTTGGCGCTTTAGAAATTCGAGCATACGATTACTATTTTCTGATAATATGCTCATTATTCTTATATAGGCACATGTTCATACAATATGTATTCATATATATTCCATAAAAAACAGGTATAAACGAATCAGGCATAGGTAAACAGGACTATATGCGATCATTTTAACACTGATCTCTCAGTCGGGAAATAGATTGTAAGGATAGCCATGCGAAACAGTATTTTTATTTGCGCATCTTAAAATTTGGGCCCCTCCAACTTAATATACATCCTTCCAACTCACTTCCCTTCGTCTTCTAAGGAAATACGTTCGCTGGATCATTGAATCATCCATCCACTTTCTTCAGTGAATAGTGACGGACAACCTGCGTCTATCATAGTTGGCGCTAAATAAATAAAGCAGCTTTTAATCAGCGGATGTGGAAGTTGTTGAGGCTTAGCTAACTGTGGCACCTCTAGCGGCACACAATTGCCTAGAAGGTGACGCGATTCCTTGAAGGGAATCATTGTCGTTTTTGGAGAAGTTTCTGGAAGTCGATGTCTAGCGTTTGATGATTTTACAAGGGTTCTTTGTTTTATTACGAGATTTAACGGACTGTCGAGGAAAAGATTGCGTGTTACCCCTGGTATTAATTAGTCGACTTGCCGATCGAAATCTGTTCCAATTTTGGTTGTCTTAGTACATTTGCACGTGCCACCTTCGACAACCTCTGATTTTTACCCAAATTTGATGAGATTTCTATATATTTGCCGTCATATTCCGCGATCGGGGCTCTGAATATTTCGCTTCGAAAATATCGAAATTTCGTGGAGTTGTCAAGGATTGCTACCGGTTCCCCGAAACAGGTTCCGAAATCGGTTCCAATTTTGGCACTCATTATATTTCACGTGCCACCTTCGACGACCTCTGACGGGTCTCGAACTTTGATTTTTACCCAAATAGTTACGTTAGTTGAAGAAGGTAATCAGCTTGGTGTCAAACAAAAGGTTAATCGACGGAAGGTTATACCACTGGTGCCGTTATTGAATTGAATCTGTCTGAGTGCCAAAGGAAAGAGACTGGCCAGAGAGCTTCTGGGTCACTTCACAACAATAATGTCAACTGTCGGTCTCGAGGGTCGGTTGAAATGATGTTGATTTAAGAGATGGCCCACTCTGTCAGGAAGGCAGCATGATGGCACGTAGCAAGAAGATAAGTGGTGTGTGCGAAATTTGGGGAATTCACTCGCCGTAAAATCCAGAGAATTAGTGTCAATAAATCGAATTCGTGATGAGTTAAGCAAGGCACTTTAAACTGAAACATAAAGAAAGAAATGCCTCTTACCTTCTGCTCTGAATTCTTTAGTGGATGTTTGTGTCTCTGTAAGCTTTACTTCAGCTACTTGAAATTTTTTTTCAGTTGCTTTAAGCTTTTCTACAGTTTCTACCAAATTTAATTTTAACTCTCGTTTATTTTCTTCTAACTTCTTTTCAGTTCCTCTTAGCCGTGATTGAGTTTCTTCTAACTTCTTTTCCGTTTCTCTAAGCCGTGATTCAGTTTCTTCTAACTTCTTTTCAGTTTTTCTTAGCCGTGATTCAGTTTCGTTTTCGGCAGTCTTATGCGCTGTCTGTTGATTTAGCGCCGTTAGATTGTCTACAGTGAGCTGTCTTTCCTGAAGGCTCTGCCTAAAGTTCTTGTTGTCATTTACTTTTGCTTTAAGGCTTGTTTCTAATTCACATACTTTTCCTTGTAGTATCGATATATGTTTCTCAGTTCTAGTTTTCTCTTGTTGAGTTTCATTGTGAAAGACAATGAACTTGCGTTTTTCCTGAAGAATTTTTTGTCTTTGTTTCTCGCACTTTTCTTTTGTGGCTTTATATTGGCTTTGACTTTGGACATTTTTGTGTGATTCTAAAACCACAAATACAATTATAATAACTTTGAAATGAAGTTGATTTCAAATACATTAAAATATCAGTATACACAATATTGTTGAATAAATGGTGACATTGCAGTATGCATTCACATTCGATAAGGCGCGAAGACGTGTGAATCTCTTGAACAGTCAGCACCCTGTTAGGTTGTTGAGTCTATATTATGTTTACAGTCAAAATATTCGTTAGCTCACAATTTAGTGATTTTGAAGAATCGAGAAAGCAGAGTACGTCGCTAACATTTCTTACCGATACACGTAATTTTCTTCAGGCAGAAGCTTTATTCTGAAGCGTTTTGTTAATGCGTATTACAACACGCGCTGGACTTACTCGCCCATGTATCAATGTAAAAGCATCAAGAAAGCGTTCTGTTTATTTCGGCCACATATTATTTGAACCTTATACCATATATATTGCAGTAAATGAATAATTTGATGACATGTTTGGAGATTTTCAACACAAAAATTAAAACATTTGTATCGAAATATTTAAAATTCTGAAATTATCGTGTACCTTGAAGAATTTTCTCAACGCATATCTTCCAAATGTGATCGCTCGACGTCTTCTGACGTAACATTATCATTTGAACCGCATACCATATATATTGCAGTAAATGAATAATATGATGACATGTTTGGAGATTTTCAACACAAAAACTAAAACAATATTTAAAATTCTGAAATTATCCTGTACCTTGAAGAATTTTCTCAACGCATATCGTCCAAATGTGGTCGCTCGACGTCTTCTGACGTAACAGGGTTATTTTCATTGAAACTTCAGTCTGCAGTTCATTCTGAAGTTTCTCGAACTGAGTTACCAGATTAAAAATTCGTCGCTTATTCTGAAATAACGTGCTTACAATTATTATTGTTTGAAATCTTTTGCATTCGTAAAAAGCAAGACTTTTATTTGCTTAATTCAAAATTTAGACAAGAAAAATATGTTACATGTTTGAAAATATTGAAATGCCGAATATTACTTATTGGTCATTTTGTTGATTTTCATGTGTCTTATAGTGAAAACTTAATCTGTAACACAAATGCTAGCAGCAATAAGAAATAATCTGGAAATAAATAATAATAAGTAATAATCCAGAAAATGTAAAAATGTAATTTTAAGCAAAGCTTTTGGAATCATTTAGCACAAATTAGTCAATAATATTAAAAATTAGTCTCAATTTTCCAAAAACAAATCAAATCGCAAAAATTTGAATTATAAGAGTTGAACATTGGCGAAGGACTTGAAAATCAGAGTCGGCCAATTAATATATGTTTTGGCTGATTTAATAGGAAAATTAAGGCCGTAAGAACAGCAAAATGATATTTTTTCAAATAATAACTTTTTTAAATTTCAGGGATTATAATTTTAAAGGCTAATTTTTTATAGAAAATTATTAATAAAATTGAAAACCAGATATAATTTTATAGCTTTTAGGGTTTTACGAGCCACAAGAAGAGTTAATTTGTTTGTTTTTTTTTTGTTAAAATTAACTCTGTGTGAAGAAATTATTAAAAATGAAAGTACATGTTTAGGATAATTTTTAAAAAGTTTATTAAGTGTAAGGAAATATACAAGTGACAAGTGGGAGTATTTTAGTGTGCACAAATTTTAAATTATTGCGGTTTTTCTTTCTTAGCAAGTGCAAATAAATCACACGAATAAAATTTGTAGGTAAATACAAAAAACGGACCAAATTCATAACCAGTTGGTTAAGTTAAGAAACGAGTAGTTGTAACTGAATTGTTGTTAATTCGCTACTCGAATCAAATATCGAAATATTTTATGTGTGCTATTTCATCGAGTTACAGCTAAGCTATAAGTGGAGCGAAATGAGGAATAATTAAGTTGAGCATTGGCGAAAAACTTCAAAATTACAGTTGGCCAATTTAAACATGTTTAATTTATTTAATAGGAAAATTAGGGGCTGCAAAGAACAGCAAAATGATATTTTTTTCAAATTATATTTTTGTCAGATTTCAAGGATTATAATTTTGAAGGCTAATTTTTTACGGTAAAGTGATATTAAAATTGAAAAGTTAGATAGAATTTGAAAGCTTTTAGGGATTAAAGTGCTACAAGGAGAGTTATTTGATTTTTGTGATTGTTAAAATTAACTATCTATAAAGAAATTACTAAAAAAGTAAATGTTTGGCAGAATTTTGAAAAGCGTTTATTATTAGTATGAAAATTGACAATTGTCAGGTGGGAATATTTTGGTGTTCAAATATTTTAAATTATTGTGTTTTTTCTTTCTTAGAAAAGTTCGAAGGAATCACACACCTAAAATTTGTAGGCAAATAAAAGAATAGGGCCAAATTCATTACCTAATCCTTCAGTTGGTAGAACTAGGAAAGAAATAGCTGTCGTAATTGGACTTCTATTAATTTATTATATGAATCAAAATCGAAATAATTTGTGTATTTCCTTGATCTCCAGCTAAGCTATGTGTGGGGTGAAATGAGGATTCAAAGATCAATTCGTGGTTTCGCACAGTCCCGTTGACGAACAAAATACTTTTCGGCAAAATAGACAAACAATCCCTCAAAGAATTGCATAATATGACATATTTTGAATTTAATGTTTAAATGGCAAATGAAGAAAAAGGGTTACAAGATTACACAAATGCTGCAGTTCTATGGCTATTGTTGTAGAAGACAAGCCAACATATGAACAGTCATGTGACCTTTCAAAAAGTTGCATGAAAAGAAATAGGCTTAATTGTTTTGCTGTGTTCAATGCAATATCTAATCGCAACATATTTCACACAGAATCATATAATATCCAGGTTTTTACGAAGCCTGGTTTCTCAGGGGAGGTGAAACAGCATGATATTGTTAATAATGTTTTAGCTGACTAGTTCTACAGCTTCGTCTAAGTATGCCCCCGAAGGCGCTTCACGATAACTCAATGTATGTTAGATTTTTTGAAGAACAAGAAGTTCATCTTGTAAGTAAAATGTTTTACATAACGGTCGATACCCAATCGGTAGAGCCAATACAAAAGTTGGAACTTCGCGTAATATGCTTACCACATCATGTTGTGTAGTTTTGTGATGGTTTACTGCAACGGACTCAAAACAACTTGGGTGAGTTGGTTGGGCCACTGGTATCAGTAAGGGTATAATCTGAGCAGATGTCCCAAGCAGTCGTTCCCTCGGTTTAGGTGGAGTTTTTGGAGGGATTCTTTTCTCGGATGTTCTTGAACAAGTTTCTGTCTTTGTCTTCACTGTTGTTAATTTATGTTCGCTCTCTGCGTTTTTCAATATAAAATGACACATGATCGTATTTCATACAAATGCCCACGTTAATTACGGTTTGCATAAAAACAGTTTTAATTCTAAATTAAGCATCTTAGGCAAGTTGGAAGATAAGCTTTCTTAGAGGTAAATTGCATTTAATCCGTGTTGAGGTTACTGCACAATGGAACAGACATTCCATCACCTTCTCTTTGTGGTGTTTTGGCAACCGGACTTTGTTCCCCACATGGTTTCTTTGGACAACCTCTGTGACGATGCAACGCTCGTAAATAAACTGGTGCCCTGCGCTTGGCTTTAAAGTAGCGCTTTAGAAATTTTGCGATTACGATTACGATCCAATTGCAACGATGAAGGGGAACTTCACAACAACACTTCAGCAACTCATTCTAAAACGTTTAGACTCCGATCATCTTACTGGGTCATATCTGGCCTATCTACTTATCTTATATCCATGTTGACTGCATGACATATGTTGGTGAAAAAAGGTGACAAATTTTGTCTTAAAACTAAAGGAAGCGTTAGTTTTAAGCCACAAGTCGTCGAAATGGAGAAGTGGGACATATGAATTGATGCATGTTTCCAATAGTTCATACAGAAGATATTTGGCACATTATCATGCATTTTCAGTGGTAGAAACAATCATACACAAACAATTACTTAGAAACAGTTACTCGCTATAGGCTTAGCAACCATTAGTTACTATCTATCGAAAATCGAAAGACACAAATAGAAGTATACAAGTCGTATGTTAGACTTACTGCCAATTAAAACTTACGCTAATGTATACCTTCATATCATATCACATAAAAAATAATCAATGTGTGGCAGAAAGTTTAGGTCGGTGTAATCTATGCTTTCTTAGTGAACGAGTTTTAATGGGGTTTGTACATTCAATAACCTGAGGAGCTTATTAACGTCGTATATTACAAGCGATTCCATTTTAGATACACACATTTCTGTATAAAAATTTACTAATAAAATTATGCCAACTTTATCTCTATGATAACTTACCAACCTGTGAGTTTTTGATTGATTTCTGACTGAGGAGTTTCGTTTAAAGCATCCTGAAAATTCTTAAAATCGATGGACGATTTCTGGCCGATGAAACGCAGCAAGATCTCGTTCTTTTTAAATTTATCCTTGCAGGAGCGAATTTGTTCATATTCTCGACCGTTCACCACTTCTTTTTCAAGAAGAAGAGTAAGAAGACCATGATCAGGATCTATTGATTCTGTCAACCAAGAGTAGTTTTGACGAATGAGTCGAGAGTGCTCTGATACAAATTGATCATCTGCATGAAGTGAAGAAAACATTTTCATTGATGTTTGTCGAACCTTAAACTTGTGTCAGGATTTAATGTAAAGTGGGTTCTATTCTGATCTAATGACTTTTATAGCGCCGTTATCAAAATGCCCAAGGCATCAGCCTATGGTCGCTATAAGTCAAAATCACAATCAAAATCATAATCCGCTGGAGAAGCCGGTTCAGATTCTGATAGGTCCGAGAAAACAGAAACCAGGTTATTTTGCGTAAGGAAGTTGAAAAAGATGCGTATTTATTTATACATGAACGACACCAAAGAATTAACAGAACGAACTGAAACGCGCTGTGAATTCCAAAACTACCGCTGTTGGGGTACGGAGCAAAGCAATCAACAGTGTCAACTGATCGGGTGCAATACTTATTAGTGTGACGGGTGAGCATGGAACGTAGATAGGTTGGCTAATTTAAATTAATACTTAGTGAACTATAAGACAGATTTTGAAATGCATTCTTTGTTCAATGGGCATCCAGTGCAATGAGTGTAATATTGTTTTAATATTTTGATTTTTCGGAGTCCTTGTTATGCCTCTGGCGACAGCGTTTCGCATGATTTGCAGTTTGTGCATATCTCTCTTAGTAATAGAGTTAAGAAGTGAGTTACAGTAGTCAAGTCTGCTTGAAACAAATGCATTAGGTTGTAGGATTAAGGCAGATTGAGGCAATAGAGATATGGTTCTACTGATATCTCGTGTGTGAAAATCAGCTGATCTGCACGTGGTCTGAACACGTTTAGAAACCGATATAGCGGAATGAAGCACCATGCCCAAACTGTGCGCATTTACTGCAGTTAATAAGTAAGCCACCAAGTAAAAAGACGTAAGGCAATCTAATTTACGGAGTTGTTGTCTTGTGCTTAGGAATTCAGAAGGATTTGGAACTTTATTACTTGCCATCCAAGATTGAACATCGTTAAAAACAGAAGCAAGTTGTTGGAGGGCAAGCACAATTCAAAACAGTGGGTGCAGAAGTGAGTTGATTTATGCGAATTGATTCAGTACGAGGGTACAGTTAGGAAGCAACCAAATGATAGATCGAACTTGTGCTCAAAACGGTGAAGAAATGTATTTTGATCAACGGTAACAAAAGCAGCAGATAAGTCAAAAAGAATGAAAGCAGTAATGTTTTCCTTTATCCCTGGAACTGATTGTGTGATTACGAGTGTAAGTATCGCAGTTGAATGGAACGATGTTTGCGCTAGGCGGTTTGGAAAGGAAAATACAGATTGTGAGACGAGAAGTGAGAGCTCAGACGACTGACACCTACTTTATCCAGAATTTTCAATGAAATTGAGAGTAGAAATGAGGTGATAGTGTGATAGATCATGAGGAGAATGAGATTGCTGTTTAAGAAGAGGGAAGCAATGGCCTGGGCAAAACTGGCAGAGAAGCAGCCTTCAGCAAGAGATAAGTTAACAATGGATGTGTTGATTGGGTTCAAGACATCGACGCATTTCTTTAGACGAACAATAGGAATAACGTCCAAGGCACATTGTTCATCAAGAGGTGAAAATAAGAGATATTTTGTTCGTCAGGAGGTGAAGATATATTATATATGCATATATATATGTATCAAAATTTGAAAATTGGAAGAACGTATTTATAGATCTACGTAGCGGTTTTCTGAGTCGATATCTCACATATTAATTTTTCCGACTTTGTGATTTTTTTCTCACGCACAGTCACAAATAATTAGAACTTTTTTTGCTTAAGTAATAATTCCTAAGATAATAATATAGATAATAAAATATTCTCTTCTATTTTGAAATGTCTATTAATATTTCTACCATTTTTGCTGTAATATTTTATTCTTCTGTAAAATTAATATGAGTCCCCCATTGTAAAAGACAGAAGCTTCATGAGAAACCACGTTTACCGTCTTAAATAAATTTAATTATTTAACTATTTCTCCAATCTTAATTACAGGCCTAATATGACCAGGGAGTAATTTACTATTTCATGGAACTCCTTTAGATTTTAACTGTGTGCTGTCAAAATAAATTAAGCAAAAAAACAGGAAAACAATAGGAATTCTTGTCTAACTTTGGCTTTATATCACATTGATTGATAAAAGGGTGAAGACTGCTAGCCAACTTATTTGAAAATGCTGACAATGGTCATAAGTTGGAAAAATAACTGTGAACAGAGTTTTGCAGGTCAAGGATATACAACCAAATAATTTTCATCCGTAAATTGTACAGCATGATCTTCAACATACAGCAAATATTATCATAGGCTATGAAATATTTGTATTTATGCCGCCCCCCACAAAAAAAAACATCAAACCCTGGTGTAATATTAAAGTTGCTAGGTCTATATTTGCTAGTGAACAATTTGAATTGACCATGGTATAAGTAGTTTCTTTAGGTAAAAAAACTAGTTTCCATTACTGTGCTTTACATGTGCTTTAAAATGTAACTTGGTATGAAAATAAAAATACATGGAAAAGCCATGTATGATTCAAAGAATAAGGTTGCGTAAGTAATATATTTTGCGTAAATAATTTAAGCAACAGGCTTGCTCTGAAAGGTAATAAATTAGTCAATTAAGGCTTTTTGGGATGTTGTTGTAGATAAAATAGGGAACAGATCTCAAATCAATTAAAAATTAAGCTGTGCCTGTCATCCAATCCTTCATCGCCTTTCTAAGAAGGTGATCACCATCACAAAAGATATTGTTATTAGATCCTTAGAATAGACTTATTGAAATAAACGTTAAGCTGACTACAGTCTGGCACAATAGTGTAGGCTGATGAAAATTGATGAGCTTTGTTATATACTTACAATCTTTTTTAATTAAGATGGAAACTAGATGTTTCTGACTTGATTCTTCTAGGGCTTGCACAAATTCCTTGAAATTATCATGGCAGAATTTACTAACGAGAGCCAATAGTGTCTCGTTTTTCTCGTGTTTAGTTGCCTTTGCATTAATAGTTGCCATTTCTCTGTCTGTTAATAAACCAGCTTCATAGAGACGATCCAACAAATGACCACCATCAACGTCAAGATTATCAACCAATGTTGTGTAGTTCATTTGTATCATAAGCGAATGTTTACTGTCAAAGAGTTCATCTACAAGAAGAAAACATTAGACCAAACGTAAACATTTTCTTCAGAAAAAGAATGATTAATAGAGATTTATTTACAGGTAACCCCTCCACCGACAACCAACATCGCCGTTTCGTGTGGACCTTCTCGTTTATCGAAATAAGGCATAGATCAAATACAGCGATGAACACTATCATATGCTGTGTAAGCCTGTAACGGTTGCTGGAGCTGGTATAACGTCTGTCGTATAATTCATACTAGTGTTCATGGGTGAGACCAGCTGCAGCCGTTGATAGCCATGCAGCCTTAATAATGCTCGTTACAAGAATCAAAACAATACGAAATTGCACTTCTTCCGAATAAAATTGCGCCATAAAAATCCCAGTTTACAGTTATATGTGGAATTCAAGATAAGAAATAATATGTTATATATATAATTTAAATTAATAACTGGACGTTGTACAATTAATGCAGTACGCCTATACTGATGGCGACCGACCACGGTTTGAGCACCGGTTTGGTGTATCAAGTCTGGCCTAAACTGGTTCCAGTAATATCTTAAGGCGACCTAACATCGATGCGAACCGACCCGATCCGACTGAAAAATCGTATCGGGAGGGCTCGGTGTAAACGCTTGTTAATCCTGCACTGAGAATTGTTGCTAACACAGTACTGTGGAATTGATACTGATCATATTTTCTCAAACTTGAGAATTGTAAGAACATAAACTTTAAATGGACCTCAAATTGCTGTATGTATGCATATATCTATATGAGTGAAACTCATTACCTCGCGTCTTTAACGACCTTGTTTCATATTTCTCTAAACTGCATATTTATTCTACCAGGTCGCATGGCAATCTCTGTAGCATATTATGCGCGAAAACAAGTAGGCCTATCAGGAATATCAATAGGTCACGGTGCACTGCGTAGATAAAGATCTATCTTCATATGGAGGACATTTCCATATGGACAGGACAAAAGTGCATAGGTTCCTCAGATAAGATGAAATAGAGGCTGCCAGAGAAATCGCAATATTAAAAGTGTAGTATAGGTGTAAGCAGCAAGTGGAAATAACTTGTAATGTGATGCATTCTACTGTGTTATAGCAACGTTTTCTGTTAAAAAATTATTTAGTAAGAAAAACGGTTGCAAATTTATTCCTCAGACATAAAATGCATGCCCAGATAAGGCAATACCTATGGATTGTGTTACATTAATGGAAGATCCACTATATTCACCTGAGTGGTCGCTCTGCTCAACAGCAATTGTTATCATTTGATATACGTGATGTTGATTTGTTTTTTTTAGCGATTGAAGAAAGCACTCGTATACATCGCAGGAGTTTCTAATAATGATACTCAACAGTTCTTCACTCGCTCTTATCGGAGAAGAATGAAATTGTTGAATGTGTTCGAGTTCCTTTGCCGTTAACTTCCCATCCTGAAACATGTGAGCTGCGATTTCTGAAACACTCGCTAAGCTGTTCAGCAGTTGGTTGTATTGTCCTCGAATACGGTTTTCATGTTCAGCTGCAATTAAATTGATTTATTGATAAATATGCTAACTTGTGATACAACGTCTAGATATAGCAAAACGGAACATTTCACGCCACCTCTGAAATATGATCTAAGGAAGCATATGTAACCACTGACAAACTAAAAACATCTATAGTTCTTTTCAGAGGCCTATTTTTGATGTAAGCCTTTTGTAGGCCAATAAGCAAAATGCGTTTTCTATAGGTGTGTGCAATAGCACGAATGAAAGGCGAGTATAGTTTTGAATTAGAAATTCGGAGGAGTTGTCGGCTAATAATGTGTGTACTATAATAACAGACTTATTTCTGTCATATAGCGCTAAAGGTTAAATATATTTGGTTCTGTAATATCCAGTTAAATTTTTAACGGATGCTGAACTTAGATGCCTGAGAAATGTAATGACGATATTCGTTGAAATTAAATAATATAAATTTCTTCTAAATAAACTGTCATAATAAATGAAATACCTGGTAGCTGCGATTCTTCTCCTGATTCCGATATTATGCGCTGAACTGAATCCCACAAGTCCACTAGTTTTGATGGAGACGGATTAATTGTAGCCATATCAGCATTCAAGTTGAAACTGACTACTGTTTTTCACAGTCTGCTTCTAACTTGATGGGAATAATATTATATAGTTGTAAACTGATACTTTATACTGCGTTGGGGTGTTCGTAGTTGGGAAAGGAGTCGGCCTTTCAAGCCAAGGTCAGCGTTAGAGATTGGGTGCAGAGCGTACCTTTGCTATTTTGTTGTCGACAGATCTTATCAGTAAAGGAACATTGCACATTATTTTTTGAATAGTTGTTGTATTTACACTTCACTTGTAACTTAGGATGAACCTACGGCTGTTGAGATGAGATTTGCAATGCAAATGCGTTAGTTAAATAATTTTAAAGTGTCATTATTAATATTATACTCGTGTAATCGGTAAAGGTTTACAGAAGTTCTTTCAGATACGTGTCCACCCTCTATAATCCGTATGATAACAGCTCGTCGGAGAGATTTGACGGATTTTTGTTCAACTCGAACGCACAGTCTGACGAATAACGCTCAGTTGGTTAGTTGGTCGCCGCCACTGTGGTGCTTCCAAGCTGCATAAAGAATTATAGTTAAAATCGATCCGTAATCTGGAGACGCTGTTGGTGAATCAAACAGACGTGGTTTAAACAAGATATATTTGTCGAACTGAACCATTCGTAAATGAAGTAGAACTTGTTTAAACATGAACACAAGCTTTCGAATTCAACAAAGTGATAAACATTTACAACAGTGCTTAGTCCAACGTTTATTGGCGTACAAGTCAACAATTTTAAACTTTATGACCAATTTGGAGAGCAGGGCCTGTATGCTCGACGCAGGCGTTGGTGCTTGAGCCAGGCTAACTCCGGCTAACGCCCGACAAGTGAAGTCGCTCGGTATGCACGACGAGGTCTTAGCGCAATACGTCGGAACTAACCCTAGTTCACCTCTCAATTAGGCATAAGTGGGCTCGTCCGAGCTTAGAGAAAGTAAATAATATGGCGGCTATCACAATTCTTCGCCTTAGACAAAGTTATCGACTTCAAACAGTGTTTAGGGATCGTCGCAATCCACTCAACTCGTTTTCGGACGATGGAATTTATTATCCTTTTCGTTTCGCGGTCACGAGTTGCTAAAAATTTATGACAAACTGGCCGCCATTGTCGCATTTACTACTCTGCGTCAGGGATTCCTGCCTTCCGTGACGCAGGTACGATAAATTTAAAGTTAAATTAATGTCACTTAGTATGTTCTCACAGTAACAGCAAAAGTGTATATAAGCCATGTCTAATTGTAGACTGCACCCGGTACCGATAAAATAGCCTTAGTAGGAATTTCCAGAGAATGTGTTTGAAACGAACTGAATTTACCAAGTTTTACTGAGAAATTTGTATACGTTTATTTTGAAGGCATTGCTACTCAAGCAATTAACTAGTTATAATTCGAAAATTTTCAAGTATTTCGGCATATAATTCATGCAAGCCGGCGACTGACAATAAAAACTTTTAGCGCATGCGCGATTAACCAAGTCACGTCATTAAGGAAACCCTCCGTAAGCAAAATTACCTCGCTAATCTTAATCCAGGACTAACTACCGCTTGTCGAAGCCTGATAGTCAGATACTTTCTAGTCCGGGCGTAGGCCCTAGTCGGCGACTAATTTAAGCCCTGCTCAGTCAGTCAGTCAGTCAGTCAGTCAGTCTGCTTTATCCATCCATTCATCCAGTCAGCCAGCCAACCAACGAGCCAGCCAGCCAGTCATTCAGTCCTTAACTCAATCTTTATGTATTATGACGTGTATGTGTCTTATGTACGTACTGTATATATTGTCGCCTGCATTAAACGTGGGTATTTGCTGAAACGAAATGTCAATGTTAGCCAACACAGTGCTATTAGCAAAGCCTTTCACGACCGCTTGTCCTACGCTACAGCCAAATGGATTATAAGTCATCTCTTGCAGCACATATATATATATATATGCATATATACGTATATTTGTGAGTCTATATAAAAGCGGAAGAAAATGCGCACAAGAGGACAATATAGATGTTTGACAGGGGTGACTATAGGAATTTTTAAAAGCATTGCTGTGGTCATTAATGAACTTTCATTATATAATAGAATAATAAAATGTTATATTTTTCAGGAAACATTACAATCTCTTTGTGCTTGTGTTTCTGTCGTAATTGGAATAGTAATCGTAATCGTAATTCCGAGATTTCTACAGCGCCCAACGAAAGCCACGTCGCGGGGACCAGCTTATTCATAGGCGCTCAGTCAAAACAAAATCGATAGGCAAAAAGGTTCGGTCTGTCCGTCTGTCCTAACGTTTTTCACGGAGCTTGCGTTAAGTTTCTGTCTGTCTGACTGTCTGTCTGTCTCTCTGCCTATCTGTATATCTGTCTGTCTGTCGTCGAGTGAAACAATGTTAAATATCTATAAGCATGTTTATTGAGGTACAGGTCAACGACGTTAAACTTTATGACCCATTAAGACATCCTCAAGTCTATGCAATATTCATCGTAAAACACTCAGATTGAGTTACAACAACCAACGACCTTAAACTTTATGGCCCATTAAGACATCCTCAAGTCTATGCAATATTCATCGTAAAACACTCAGATTGAGTTACAACAACCAACGACCTTAAACTTTATGGCCCATTAAGACATCCTCAAGTCTATGCAATATTCATCGTAAAACACTCAGATTGAGTTACAACAACAAAATAGGGCCATAAAGGTTTGGATCGAAAACGTATAAGAGCATAAGTTTTGTATTACACAGTAGTACAATTTGTGCAATTAATAAATAAATTTGTGGAAAAGATCTTTTAGGTTACTAATTTTATATGAAACTTGTTTGCAAATGTTTTGACCAAACATATTTTACTCCAAATTTGCAAGACGTTTCAATCGGCCACGAGCTTTTTCATAGTCTTCTCTGCACACATTTGGATAATTGGTACCAAATTGAACACCTCATATTTGGCAACATGGTCCAATACGTGGCCCTTTTGAACGATCGCTTCAAAAAAACACGAAAATCAACATCTGTCCGTAAAATCTGGCAAGAAGTGCTTTGTGAGATAAACGAAAAGGGTAAAAGAAACAGACCTATAGCTGTGATGGGTTCGTTGGGGGTAGAGCCAACAGCGCGATCGCCCTCATGCAGTCTTTCAATCCGCATTCAGCACCAAATAAAAAAATAAATCGTTTTAGTTGCTCCAATAGGGAAAGCACCGTTTCTTATACATATGTGCACGTCGACACTAAAACTAGCAGATGGTGTTTTACCTGCATTAGCGTAGCAGCATGTGGGGTATGACTCATGAGGCCTTCACTTATTTGAGATGCAAACACGAGAAGAAGCAGTCGTACAGAAATAATATATCCCATAAATCTTATCCTTTCCGATAGCAAATAGTTACGTCTATCCATCGTCAGATGCTCGGGAATTCACAGCCGTCCTGGTCCAAAGTATGACTCTGGAAACTTCACAGTTTCCAGTTGCTCTGTGCCTGATTGGTCTCTTATAATTTGTGCCCGGACGAAACAAGGAGGAAATGGAAAGACTCGAGGCAGATGGACAAAGTGATACGAAGAGCAATAGAAGATAGATGCGTAAGGGATCATAGATACGGAGACAGCATGAGCTTAATCACTTACCCAACCACCCATCGAAACTCACCCATTCTTTCTTCTGGTTTTTCTCTCTGCCTGTCTGTGTGTGTCTATCTGTTTGCGTATGTCTGTTTGAGTGTCTGTCTGTCTGTCTCTATGTCTATTATCGATCGATTGATCGCAATCGATGAATCAAACTGTGAAAATTTATACGTTTGTTTTGAAGGCATTGCTACCGCTTGTCGAAGCCTGATAGTCAGATACTTTCTAGTCCGGGCGTAGGCCCTAGTCGGCGACTAATTTAAGCCCTGCTCAGTCAGTCAGTCAGTCAGTCAGTCTGCTTTATCCATCCATTCATCCAGTCAGCCAGCCAACCAACGAGCCAGCCAGCCAGTCATTCAGTCCTTAACTCAATCTTTATGTATTATGACGTGTATGTGTCTTATGTATGTACTGTATATATTGTCGCCTGCATTAAACGTGGGTATTTGCTGAAACGAAATGTCAATGTTAGCCAACACAGTGCTATTAGCAAAGCCTTTCACGACCGCTTGTCCTACGCTACAGCCAAATGGATTATAAGTCATCTCTTGCAGCACATAAACATATATATGTATATATATATATATATGCGTATATGCGTAAATATGTGAGTCTATATAAAAGCGGAAGAAAATGCGCACAAGAGGACAATATAGATGTTTGACAGGGGTGACTATAGGAATTTTTAAAAGCGTTGCTGTGGTCATTAATACACTTTCATTATATAATAGAATAATAAAATGTTAAATTTTTCAGCAAATATTACAATCTCTTTGTGTTTCTGTCGTAATCGGAATAGTAATCGTAATCGTAATTCCGAGATTTCTACAGCGCCCAACGAAAGCCACGTCGCGGGGACCAGCTTATTCATAGGCGCTCAGTCAAAACAAAATCGATTGGCACAGGGGTTTGGTCTGTCCGTCTGTTCTAACGTTTTTCACGGAGCTTGCATTAAGTTTCTGTCTGTCTGACTGTCTGTCTGTCTGTCTGTCAGTCATCGAGTGAAACATGGCACAAACTCGAAAAAAAGTTAAATATCTATAAGCATGTTTATTGAGGTACAGGTCAACGACGTTAAACTTTATGACCCATTAAGACATCCTCAAGTCTATGCAATATTCATCGTAAAACACTCAGATTGAGTTACAACAACCAACGACCTTAAACTTTATGGCCCATTAAGACATCCTCAAGTCTATGCAATATTCATCGTAAAACACTCAGATTGAGTTACAACAACCAACGACCTTAAACTTTATGGCCCATTAAGACATCCTCAAGTCTATGCAATATTCATCGTAAAACACTCAGATTGAGTTACAACAACAAAATAGGGCCATAAAGGTTTGGATCGAAAACGTATAAGAGCATAAGTTTTGTATTACACAGTAGTACAATTTGTGCAATTAATAAATAAATTTGTGGAAAAGATCTTTTAGGTTACTAATTTTATATGAAACTTGTTTGCAAATGTTTTGACCAAACATATTTTACTCCAAATTTGCAAGACGTTTCAATCGGCCACGAGCTTTTTCATAGTCTTCTCTGCACACATTTGGATAATTGGTACCAAATTGAACACCTCATATTTGGCAACATGGTCCAATACGTGGCCCTTTTGAACGATCGCTTCAAAAAAACACGAAAATCAACATCTGTCCGTAAAATCTGGCAAGAAGTGCTTTGTGAGATAAACGAAAAGGGTAAAAGAAACAGACCTATAGCTGTGATGGGTTCGTTGGGGGTAGAGCCAATAGCGCGATCGCCCTCATGCAGTCTTTCAATCCGCATTCAGCACCAAATAAAAAAATAAATCGTTTTAGTTGCTCCAATAGGGAAAGCACTGTTTCTTATACATATGTGCACGTCGACACTAAAACTAGCAGATGGTGTTTTACCTGCATTAGCGTAGCAGCATGTGGGGTATGACTCATGAGGCCTTCACTTATTTGAGATGCAAACACGAGAAGAAGCAGTCGTACAGAAATAACACTGGCCAACAGAAAAATTTTTTTTTCTTGTTGCCTTCGGTTTTAGACCTGTTCTTGGGGTAATTTTGGGCGCTGATTCAGAAAATGTCATTGGATTGAGTGCATCAGGTCTAGTTTCTCAGATATCATTGATTTTGTAAAGAAAACCCAGTCCACTCTTTAAACGATGTCTTTGACAAAACTAAAATGTCATAATAAGCTTTATTTATGGCTAATTATAATTAATTCTTGCTGATTCATATAATGCCTACGTCCTTATAATGTAAAATCAGCATATCTTGCCGCATGCTGAGATATTGCTGATTCAACGAAATAACTATTCCGTAGCCTACAACTTACTCAGCACTAAATTCATGGCCTCATTTAGAATTTATTTGTGCTTATACAGCGTTTCATGGTTTCGAACTATGTAAATAGATTATGCTGAAGTCAGCATTTATAGCCTATATAAACCGCCTCCTGTAAGCTAGAGCAGCCGCAGTCGTCTTAGGGCATATTAAGAGTTGGTCGCAAGAACAATCTGTGAATGTGAACATTAAATAACTACATGTTCTTACTATTTTTTAGGTTAGTCACTTAATTCCTCAGATGCGAACATCCTTAAGGTTATGGCTACTTCCAGACGGAGCTGCATTAACCATCCAGACATATTCTGCTACATTTGTGGGGAATACACACTAAAAGCAAACAGGAAACCGATTTCTGAGTTTGTAAAAAGAGCATATGTAGGTTATTTTGGTGTCAAACTTGGAGATCAAGATAAGCAATGGGCTCCTCATACAGTATGCAAAACTTGTATTGAACAATTGCGCCACTGGACAACTGGAAAGAGAAGCTGCCTGAAATTTGGTGTACCGATGGTTTGGAGGGAACAGATAAACCACTTCGACGACTGTTACTTTTGTATGGTTAATATCATAGGCATCAATCGAAATAATCGTCACAAGTTGTCTTACCCTGATATACCTTCAGCCAGGAGACCTGTTCCGCATTCGGATATTGTACCAGTTGCACCTTTTCGCGAACTACCTCAGCTCTCAGACGATGACACTTGCATGTCCAATATCGGACAAGATGACGAAAGTGAAGAAAGTGGGGGCAGTGACAGTGATTTCCAATCAACTTCACACAGTGAACGTTTTGACCAAAAAGAGTTGAGTGATCTGATCAGGGACTTAAATCTTTCCAAAGAGTCCTCTGAATTGCTTGCGTCCAGACTAAAGGAAAAGAATGCACTTCAGCCTGGAACGAAAATTACAATTTATAGAAACAGAGAAAAGGATTTGCTGCCATTCTTTACCGAAGACAACAACCTAGTATTCTGTAATGACATCAGCAACTTATTGAAGAAAATTGGTCTGTCGGATTACAGCCCAGATGAATGGCGTCTTTTTATCGACAGTTCAAAACGTAGTCTGAAATGTGTGCTTTTAAATAACGGCAACAAATTTGGTTCTATTCCAATCGGTCACTCCACCAGGATGAAAGAAGAGTACAATGCCATCTCTTTAGTACTGGAAAAGATAAAATACAAAGAACATCAATGGGTAATTTGTGTAGACTTGAAGATGGTAAATTTCCTCCTTGGTCAACAAAGTGGCTACACAAAGTATCCCTGCTTTTTGTGTCAGCTTTGGGACAGTAGAGCCAAGCATGAACATTGGACAAGAAAAGATTGGCCTTCGAGGAAAGACATGGTGGTTGGAGCTCAAAATGTAATCAAGGAATCTTTGGTGGCACGAGATAGGATCATACTGCCACCACTACATATAAAGCTAGGCCTGATGAAACAATTTGTCAGGGCTTTGAATAAAGAAGGTTCATGCTTCGAATACATAGTACACAAGTTACCAGGAATTACAATGGAAAAATTGAAGGCTGGAATCTTCGATGGTCCACAGATCAGGCAACTTATGAATGACCCACTTTTCATACCATCAATGAATGAAATCGAATCTTGTGCCTGGTCTTCCTTTGTTCTTGTAACTAAAAATTTTCTTGGCAACAAGAAGGCAGACAATTATGCACAACTAGTAGAGGATATGCTTCTTCATTTCAACAAGCTTGGCTGCAACATGAGCATTAAAGTCCATTATCTCCACAGTCACTTAGATCGCTTTCCAGAGAATCTTGGTGACTTCAGCGAAGAGCAAGGTGAAAGATTTCACCAAGACATCAAAACAATGGAAAATCGATATCAAGGAAGATGGGATGCACACATGATGGCAGACTATTGCTGGAATATTATGCGCGATTGTTCCGGCAGATGCCACACTCGGAAATCGTACAAAAGGAGCTTCTTCGGTGTCGAATGACTTGAAATTTTTATAACAAACTTGTTCTGTTTGGTATCATATAAGTACAGTTTCAGGTACTACCATTTTCTTTTAAGTATTTGTATTATTATGTTTATTTAGTGTATCACATAATAAATTGAGCACTACATAATTATAGCTATAGCCTTATGTTTTATGGGCGAGCAGAGGCAAGGACTGGTATATGGCATAATGTTCTATATCTCGAAAACTAGACCTGCTGGGAGAAAACTGGTGCCTTTTCTGGATTCAGCAGGTCAAATATACCCAGAAACAGTTCTAACAATTGGGGCAACAAATTATGTGTTGGCCAGTGTAATATATCCCATAAATCTTATCCTTTCCGATAGCAAATAGTTACGTCTATCCATCGTCAGATGCTCGGGAATTCACAGCCGTCCTGGTCCAAAGTATGACTCTGGAAACTTCACAGTTTCCAGTTGCTCTGTGCCTGATTGGTCTCTTATAATTTGTGCCCGGACGAAACAAGGAGGAAATGGAAAGACTCGAGGCAGATGGACAAAGTGATACGAAGAGCAATAGAAGATAGAAGCGTAAAGGGATCATATATGCGGAGACAGCATGAGCTTATATCACTCACTTAATCACTTACCCACCCACCCATCCAAACTCACCCACTATTTCTTCTGTTTTTTCTCTCATTCGGTCTGTTTGTGTGTCTGTCTGTTTGTGTGTCTGTCTGTGTATGTGTCTGTCTGTCGGTCTCTATCTCTGTCTCTGTACCAATCGATTGATTGCAATCGATCAAGCAAATTGTAAAATTTTAGTACACTTAATTGCGATAGGCCTATGAACAAAACCTATCAACATAAACACATCGATTGATAGTTTTCAGAGTAAAGTCCATGTGTTTATTGGCGTAAAGCTTGACGATGCAAGCGTATGCATTATTCATTGCAAAACAACAAAGATGAAACAACAAAAGCGAAATAAACATCATTAAAGCTTGAATCTTCAATAAGTTTAAGGTGTTCTTTCTATTCATACATTCCAACTCTAAAAGACACTACAAAGCCTATTCAAAATAACCAGATTATTCATGAACACACAGTCAAAACGATTTTTGGAAAGACAAAGTCGCCCATTATCTTGCTTTTAGCCAAAACAGCTACTGTTGGCATTGTTTCTTTTTCAGCAGCAAAATAATTATATCGTCGTTGTCCCATTCATTCGGATAATCATTTTAAAAACACATTCAGATGATACTAAACTTCGCAACGGAAGCTTAAATATTTTCCACAAAACAATGTAATACAGTATCATATAACGTTAGCTAGTTTAGTGTCACAGCTAAATCATTTCATGGACGTTTCACCATCAGCGACTTCAAGTTCATTGTAACCATAGCTGCTGTTATCTGCAAACAAAGACATTGGACACTTCTCTATTAAATATATTAATGATCCGAATTAAATTATTTTAAATATTATTTTGAATTACATGCAAACAACATAAAACACGATTCAACTCGACTCAGATTCCACACTTGGTGACGTTTTGAAGACAATAGCGATGGAGCGCCACGATGTTGCAGAGTAACAGCACTATGGCAATCGTCAACTGCGGATTTCCGAGGTTGAAATACATGCAGTTAACAGTAGATTAATTTTACGGAATTGCTTAGTTAAAACAATATTCCACGACGTTCTGAGCCTTGAGAACTTGTTACAGTGTAACATGCACATTGTTGCCGGTTTAAAAGAAATTGCCACTATAACACGACGCTCGTAATCGTAATTTCGAACATTTCCAAAACGCTAATTTAAAGCTATGCTATTCACGGAGCGCTGCGTCAAGTCGGAATTGTCCAATGATATATGCAAAGAACGAAATCCGGTTGCCAGAAGACCAGAGGGAAAAGGGGACAGATAATCTGTTAGGGTGGGTTGTGTTTAAGTTGAGAGAAATGGGAAGAAGGCGGATTATATGGACCTGAGTAAGATTTCTTGAAAAGATGGGACTTTAGCTTTTAATAATATCGATTGCGTGACGAGTAATATATAGAGGGGCTTGAGACAGATGATGATGGGTGAACGACGGAAGGATGTCTCCTTCGGCCAGACCCACAGAGATTCTGATCTAGCACCGAAAGTGAACCAACAATTTTGCTCCTGCAGACTTGTTTCGAAGTCACCAGTGATTAAGCTACATGTCGCAGCTTTTGTTTGGCGCTGAAAACTTTCATAACGACTAGAAGATCTTGAATAATGTATATTTGTTCGAATGCAAAAATTGACGAATTGCCGCCGGAATATTCAGCAATATTAGTGATTTCTCTAAGTTTTGGTTTTGTAGCGAATGGCCCAGATGGAAATCACAATTTACAAGCCTCCTTCGGCCTGATTTAAGACCATAAAGCGTTTATAATTTACTTTTCATGATGCATTGTCCGATGCCGAGTCTCATCGAATAGAAGTCTTTTATTATTTAACTCAGACGTAAAGTTGACCGAAAATAAATTCAAAAGTAGTTCTGCAGTTCTGCAAAGTTCAACGTAGTATACAGAGTTTGGCTCGGTATCTCTCTCTTGGTCTGACTCGCTCCCCTTTAAACTTGTTTGATACTCCATCGATCGAGTCTTGCATTGCATCAGTAAGCTGTCTGAGACTCCCTCACATCAGGTGAGTGTCAAAATTTCCCGCCGATGGCGTACCTCCAGCTACCATCAGCGAACACCACAGGGCACCAACGGACGCACGTGTTGACGACGACGACACGTGAGGCGAGGAACGTGATATGCATACTGCATTAGCCGGCAATGGATCATCACCAAAACTAAGCACCCCGTCGTCGAAGTTAACAACATATATGAATATCAAAAGCTATGATGACTTTGATGAAGGCGATTGTTTGGACTTCTGGAAATGCAACAAAACTGTTCTAGATAAACTGTATGAGCCTGCGCTTAGAGCATTTAGTGTACCTTCATCTAGTGCAGCCGTCGTACGTGTGTTCAGTTTTGAGGGTTTAATATTAAAACCGCATCGATCAAACATGACTGACAAGATGCTCACATCGCTAATCTTTCTCAAGAGCAATCGAAATGAGTGCATGTTACTTATAACATAATCAGTGAAAATACATGGGTGATTTAGTCGTAACTGTTGAACATATATTATCTTCATGTTCTTGCAATAGTCATTTGCCCTTGTATTATAACCTTAGTACTTGTACTGGTAATTGTACTTGATACCTATGTACTTGTGATCGTACTTGTATTTGAGACCTAAGTACTTGTACTCGTACTTTTGTAACGAAAATGTCTCGCTAGAGGTCAACCAATTAGAGATGTAATAGCACAATATAAATGCATGTTTGGCATATGGCAGCCGCCATCTTACTTTTCGGTCTCGTGATGACGTGTTTTGTAGAAGATAACCTTTTTTCGATTGATGTCTCTGTTTGGTTTGATGTTGATGTCGCGGGCTGTGAAGTTTTTAGATTTTAAGGTGATTTCGGAGGTAAAAGTCAGTGAAATAATTGATTTCGGTATTAATGGGACCCAGTATTGGTAGGGCTACTCGGTAAGGTAAGATAAGAGATCGGATATCTGGTTTTTAAGAAGTTATGCTCCGGATTAAAATCTCATGTCAGCCTAGTTGTCCACGTCCGCCATTTTGGGATTTGTGAAGGAATTGTAGCTCTAGTTTGATTGATAGTTGGTCTTTGATTTGACTCTGTAATTATAATCGGATGTGATTTTATTTGCGATCATTTGTCATTGCAAATTTATCTGTTTAATTAAAGTTGGTGATTGAACAAATGTCTAATACCGATGTTGGGCCTGAAGAGGAGGAGCTAATCCCTCCCTCACCAGTGTCTTTCTATTCAGCATTTCTAGAGCGCAGGTTTGAGGATTTGTGTGGCTGGGTGGCAGATTTTGGCAGCACAATGCAAAAGGTGTCACAACGCCAAGATCAGTTAGAGCAGTCTTTAGAGAATTTGAGTGGTCGGATGGCCCAGTTACTAGAAAGTCTAATGACTAACATAGGTAGGCCCTCAGCGGGATTTCCGGCGGGTTCAGTGGTTCCGTTCCCCGCTTTCTAGAGGCCAGTTGAACTTGGTGATATCGGGACCACCCAGGATCCTGACTCGTCGGTTGTGCGAGTTGCCTTCAGACCGAAGGCCACAGACATTGAAGCTGTCAAGCATACCACAGGCGCATCCTTGAAATTTTATGGGCCAGGTCAGATTATGGGTACGAATCCCCTCAATGAATACATAGATAAGTTTCCAGAGACCGACCTCCAACAACCTACAGGTGGCGAAGAATCGGCCATTCGGTTTAATGATGAGGAAGCAGCAGCCCTTTTGATCAGTTGGGTAGGATAGATGCAGGGTTGTCTGCCCAACCCGGCGGGAGCCGACAGCCGCCACCACTTGACAGGCTGAGTGACGAACCTTGGCCGAGGCTCTCCGGTAGACCGAATGGGGGATCTTTAGAGAGAGCAAGTCAGGCCATCACTTCACCCCCTAGAGACCCCCCAAAGGGTCTGCCGGGTACGTTACACTTGTACTTGAGACCTGAGTACTTGAAATATCTCTGTTACTAATCACTGTCAAAACTGCGAAGTAACTCAGCATGGATGAATAACAATTTAGATCTAGTGATCTAGTATATGGCCTCGACTATGCTCATTTTTCAATGAATTTATTGGGTGAGATCCTTCAACCCCGCGGCTCATTGAATGGGCGTCACGCCATTTAAGGTCCCCGCGTACGGACCGTGCTAGCCAGAGATTAAAGGGCATTACAAAAAATCTAAATTCTGTTTGTGAACTTTGCAAATGTGTACATTCGAGTGCTCAGCTGAACAAACCAATCTAACGAAATTACATGCTCCTGAATTTAATTATAGGCGTAAACTAAATTATCGTCAGGAGTTTCCTTTTGGGATCCAATGTCAATAGTTCTAGAGATATAATTAGTCATTTCACAAATTTACTATCCATCAGCTACTTTCAACATTATCATCGTCGTCGTCTTCGTCGATGTCATGATCATGATCATCATAAAACTGTCAGCAGAAATAAAAACGGAAGAATACTGCCAAAGACTATGTTTGCAAATATAAAGTTGCAAAGTTTTGATTGACGAATTACGAATGAAACTGAAATAACTAAACATCATTTTAAGATATTCTGCTTATTCGCCAGATGGCCTCCGACTTCTCCAATTGTTTCAAGCCAAATCTCTAGATAGCCCATTCCCTCATATAACACTTGCTCTTTTAATAATTTATCTTAGTTCACAAAAGCCATCGAACTTAGACTGTCGCAGAACACGAACAAATTAATTTTCTGTTACAGGCGGTTTAGAGAATTCCTGTTTTTTTAATTATCTGCGCTTTTAGTGTTGCATTTTAAAATGTAGTTTTTCTAAATTCTATAATAAAAACAGTTATTTACCAGCGCTTGATCAAGGCAGCAAAAATGAGATCCGCAAGAGCCAAGCTGTTTGTGATGCTTGATGAGTTTCGGTGCCAACTCGTGCTTAATTTGAAAAGGAAAGGGTCATTTTGAGAATCTAATTCGGTGAGGATCTTAATTCGGAGTTGTGTTGT
The DNA here is from genome assembly GCA_964023275.1 of Norana najaformis. Lineage (NCBI taxonomy): Eukaryota > Metazoa > Annelida > Clitellata > Crassiclitellata > Hormogastridae > Norana > Norana najaformis. The sequence goes on along the minus strand of OZ029914.1, from coordinate 7,201,658 downwards.
TTCAGTGGTCCCATGTATTGTAACATTGTCTTCTCATTTTACTAAACAGTCACTGGAAGCATTCTCATCACTAAGCCGCTATCGAGTTATAAGATAAACGTTGTGCAATTTTAAAATAAATTTCACCTATCAAAATTGAATAGGTTAATGCGTGGGACAACTGATAGGACTGCAAAAAAACAAATCAATTATTTATTCTATCTGAGGATTCACATAGCGCGCCACTGAAATAAAAGCACCGTAGACTGATGGACACAGTCAGCCTCGCTTTGATTGGGGTTTTAATTTCCAGTCTGAAGTAAAAGAAGAAGCGCAATAACTAAAGCGACCCTCGACAAGCAGCCATGAGTATAAAGTGTTAGCAACTTCGTTTTCTTAACCTCGGCAAATGAGGACGGTTGGCTTCTCTTCGCTGCCTGATCCTCCCTTGGACAGTGTACGGTCAATGTGCTCATTTGTAGTTGGGCTGAATAAGGGCGCAACTGCCATGGAGACAAAATATCGAAACAAATTTCTGTCCGGAAGTCGATTTGAAATTCTAACCTTTTCAAGGAAAATACAGTTATTTTTCTTAGTATCATGTTGATGTATTACTTTGCTTTAGCAAAAACGGAAAAGCCTTTGCTTGTAAGAAACGGGTTTTCTTATAAGTTCTGCTAAATAGTTCTAGTAAACATTAATTTTTAATAAAATTTAATTTTTTCCAATTAAATTCAATTTTTTCAATAAGTTCAATACCAAATTTACTGAAAATAAAAACAAAGTTACCTTGATTCAAGTGAAATATTGTATTTCAAATTACCCTTTAAAATCAAAAAGCATCTGTCCAACTTGAAAGGTGTTGTACTTTGATTTTCTTTATCAGTCAGAAATATATAAAGTAATTTTTATTATTGTCTCTTAATTAATTACTTAAAATCAAAAAACCACAATCCATCCATCGCCTCAATTGTCGGCCACAAACAGTCGATTATTTTAAACATCAAAATGAAGTCTTCTTTGCTTTCGTAATCCAAGTCTGACTCCTTGATCATGACCTGGAACCGAACCGCTCCTGCCTTTCGATTTTGTTTTGACTGACTATAATTTTACGACTGTAAATAAACTGGTTCCCGTGACTTAGTTTTCCTTGTCCCTAAAGACATCTCGATTTTACGATTGCTATTATTCCAGCAGTAAATTTTTATAAATAGCAGTGTTTACAGTTTTTTAAAAATTCACTCGTTCAAAACTTTAGTTTTATTCATTATTTAAGCAGCTAGTACTTTCGTCAGCATCGGTGCCAAGTCAAGCATTTGAAGAGGTCAATTCGAATTGGAAAGGTACTTTTTATGGATGCTTCCGTGTTCCATTGGTTTGCTTCAAATGCTGGATTTTCGCTTCATTTAGCATTAAACGGAGGCTTTAAACTTTAAATAATGACACTGTAGTAGTCTTAAGAATAAAAATATATAATTTTACTACAAATGAACCTGGTCGTCAAGGTCGGGGAAAGCCGGCAAGAAATAGATAGGACAAACATTTTGTCATTCGCTTATTCAAAGCACTTATAGTGCTCCTCTTTAAAAGAGGTATACCACAAATTCAGATAGACATTACTCTGACAATTCTGGACAAGATTTAAGAACTTTCTTTGGAAAAACCACAAATAAACACGTAAAATAAAATAAACCAAAATATAACCTTGATTGCAAGTTAAAATTTTATTATATTTCGCTTGTTTGTCTAAACTCAAAAATAAAAATTCGTGCATCCTTGTATATCTTCTTCTTAAAGTCCCATTCGTTGTCAGCCACAAACAGTTGATTATTTGTCTCATCCAGAAGAATTCTCCATGGACATTGTAATCCATATTTCTCATTTGAGAGAATTTCTCTCATAAATTGAAAATCTGAATCCAATAATAAAATTCGTCTGTTCAATCGATCAGCGACCATTACGAATCCATATCTATCGATAGCCAAACAGACTGGATGATTCATTTGAGCGTTCGTTGATCCACGTTCCCTACCGAATGATTTCTTAAATTTTCCATCTCCATCCACTACACACACTCTATGAAGATCATCATCAAAAGTGCCATGACTGACCAGAAAATGACCACTGGTCAGTTTTATAGCATGCCATGGATTAAGAAAACCTTCATCTGATGATAGAATTATATCACGGATCAATTGTCCATCTGGCGAATATTCGTTTAATTTATTTTTCTCAAATACAGTTAAAATGACATTCGATTCATCTGTAACCGAGAGACTACATCCATAATCGTATCCTGTTGACCATTTCTTTATTAATTCTCCAAATGGATCAACTCTCAAGATTTTATTCCCCTTATCATCATCGCCTTTGAAATCGAAGATATAGAGACATTTATTTCTGTTGCAGGATCCTATATCTCCTGGATCAATTAATTTCTTCAAATTCCATCGACGACTGAAATTGAATTTCACCGAATCGTAAATTTCAACTTCTGAACTCTCTTTGCTCACAACAAACAATTCGTTTTCTAAGATCGTAAATCCATTGACCAGTTTGTTTTTCTTTTTAGCGGCTTTTGTTATGATCGTATGAAGTAAAACTGGATCCGATATGTATTTAGGTTTATACTGAAGTTCAGCTGAAAATAAAAACATACATATCATCTACTTATACATGATATCTAACATTTCTAAATCATAGAATGCTGTTTTTTAAGAGGCGACGATAACTACAGCGATAACCGCGAACCGCCAAATTCAAGCTTACGAAGTGTTACAAGTATATATACATACACAGAAGACTAGATCGACCGAAAAACACATCAACCAAGACAAGTAGACAATTGCATGAAGAGAAGCAGAAAGACACAAAGACACCCAAAGTGCGTCAAGTGTATTTCTAAGGCCAATAGCTATTAGCCGAACATGGAAAGCCGACATCTTCGAAAAAACTCCGTCGCACATAACTGTGCATATAAGTGACTGCATAAGGTGATATGATATCTTTTTCACTCTAGATTATAAATAATACATGATACCGTAATCTAGTAAAACTGCGCTTCTCAACTGAACTCACTGACTTAATTGCTTATCAAGATTCTTCTGCTCTTCAATTTTCCCTTAAGGGTCGAATTGTGACAGCTTATGTCTTGTCTGCAACTCCAGTTAAGATCTTACTAAATATATCATAGAAATATAATGCATACATAATAATAAGTTTGAAAAGCGAAATACTCATAATTGGAGAGTGACAAGCAGAACTTCTTTTGACTGTTAAATTATTTAAACGCGTTATCATATATCGATTAATCTGCGCTGCTCTCGTATCCGGTTAATGAGCTGTTCTTCCTCTTCTATCCATTCATATCTGTCAGTTCCTTTTTCCCTTCCATCCAAACTCTAGGCTATGCAGTCTACAACCTTATTCAGGTGAACATCTTAAAATGTGAAAAAATTTAGCCAACGATATTACCCTTCTGGAATAAACTCCGTCAGAATTACGACATTTATCTGACTAATCATATGAACTCACCAGCACTTACCCCTTGCAATTTCTGAGCTGGTCTTTCATTCATAACTGGAAACATTCCTCTTCCACAAATACTATTCTGAATCTTCCTCCACTCCTTAACTCAATTTCCGCTCCATTTCCAAACACCATCCACCGTAGCCTTCTGACTGGCTTCCTGCCTGTCTCTTGGATGTTGACCTGGAACCCAACCTTACTGCCTATCGATTTTGTGTTGACTGGGAACTTGTGAATAAACTGATTCCCACGACTTGGCATTCTTTGGGAGTTCAAGCTTACAAATACGATTACTTTTTTGAATAATATGCTCATTTTATATATATATATATACATGCAATATATTCATATAATTATGTTCCATTGTAAACAGGTCTATGCTGATAAATCAGTAGTCAAAAGGACTAGTTTCAATAATTCTAACACTGACCTCTCAGTCGGGAAGGTGAATGGAAGGATCGTCATGCAAGCCACTAATTTTATTGGCTGATCTTAAATAATAATAATAATAATAACAATAATAATAATAATAATAATAATAATAATAATAATAATAATAATAATAATAATAACAATCCATAAAGGCTGTAGATAAATAATAACATCGCAGTGGAGTAAAAGAATGTTCACCAAAATATCGACTCTGTCCATGGTTAACATTTGCATAATCTACTCTGTGTTCTCAGTTAATGGAACCTATAAAATGTCGCTTATGATTGTGTGCCATCCAAACGTTTAAAGTTGCGCAGAATTTGGCAGTTCATGCTCGTTTTGGGATTGGCGCTGACTCTGTTGGAATCAACTGGAATGAATGCACGGGCGAAAATATGACTGCACGGGGAATGTGTAAGAGTGTTTTTTCTTTATACACATTGCAGTCGAATTTCAACTTGTGTCAAAGATAGATTTTTGTGTTGTTTTCTGGATAAATTGCGCAAGCCGTCTTGTAAGTAAGTTTTATATACAGTAATATGCTTAAAAATAACTAATCTGTGTCATCGCCTCGACTAGTTCACGTTTACAGTGAACATAACATATATGATGAGAAAACACTTCAGTTTATAGCTACCAGGAAATGTTACAGGACTGACAATAATAGTTTGTAAAATAAGTCATGCATAATTTCTGCAGCACTCCTTCAAGAAATCTACTCAGGCCCATAGAGTTTCGGAGATAGAAAAGTCTTTGAATGATGGCATAAGGCGTCACCGGCATTTGCTTGACTTGTAAGGCGAAAATCTAATGGAAGAAAGTTCTAGATTGATGGAGCTATATCACAGGCGACACAGTGCTGCGTGGCGACGATGCAAGCAAACCTAGCAGAAGTTTTTAGAGTGCAGTATAATAACAGCAAGAAATGCTTGCTGAAACGTTTGCTTCATACGTTGGCCAAATGAACGCACAAATTTAATGAGTTCTTTATGTTTTTAATGAACGGCGTGTTTTCTGACCTAGATGAAGTTTGGTTTCCAATTTTTCTTTTAGTTTTAGTAGGCGATCCATTTCTCCTTTCCATTCTGTCTTCTGGTCCTCGTAATCCTTTCTATCTTTAATGTGTAACAACACAACATGATCGTCTTTACTTTTAAATGAAGCTGCATTGCGGCGATCCTAGCAAACGTGCTGAAGTCTTAGTGCAGGATAATAGCAGCAAGAAATGTTCGCTGAAACCTTTGCTTCATACTATTGCCAACTGAATGCACAAATGTAATGTGTTCTTAATACTTTTAATGAATGGAGTGTTTTTTACCTTGCTGAAGTTTTGCTTCGAGGTCTTTTTGTAATTGCAGTAGGCGATCTTTTTCTGCTTCCCATTCCCTCTTCTGCTCTTCATAATCCTTCTCCAGTTGCTGTAACTTGTTTTCAGCTTTAATGCAGATCAAAAACAACAGTTTTGAGTCCTACTCTTTCCTTAAAATGATATGATGCAGTGGAGTCTATCTATATCTTAAGTCCCAAGCAATCATTTGTATCCCGGGCTTTAAATGTAATAATAATAATTACTCATGGACTATACACAGAACCAGCACGATATCACTCTCTGCAAAGGCTTCAATGATATCCGGAGGACTATCGGCTCCGGTTCGGCACGCCCTTCTGAGAGCACTGACACTCATATCATGAGCATCAGATATTTCTATTGTGATGATTTACGAACTATAATGTTGATAATAATAATAATAATAATAATAATAATAATAATAATAATAATAATAATAATAATAATAATAATATAAGTAATAATAATAATAATTGGTATAATAATAATATAAATAATAATAATAATAATAATAATTATTATTATTATTAATTTTTATATCACTGGATCACACGAAAACATTTTTCGCCTGCTACTAGGCATATGTTATGTGTACTACACTAAATCGAATCTGCTGATTCCAAATCTGAAGTCAGATTTTGTGTAGCACGTCAGGATCTTAAGATATGCAGCATACATGCTAATAATTATGCAAACTACAGAACTAGTATTTCCTTATAGCTGTGTAATTATGCAAACTCAGAGTATTCATAACAAGAAACAAAATGTTATTCTTTTATAACTTGAAATTAAAATATGTTTTAAAATGTAATATGAATATATGTATGTTACTCAGATGAAAGCATACATTTCGAAATTTTGTCTCTAGCTTAACTCTATACGAGTTCAAAAGTGCTTTAGACACTTGCTCTTGCTCTTGTGAGTGGCCGCTGTTGCCCGCTGCAGAAACCAGCAGTAATCGCCCATCATGTTGGAATTGCAGTGGCCCTGCTATCTTGCTTCAAAGGTGGAGATGTCTTGATGGAATCTCTCTCCATGCTCATCGCTTACATCACCCAAGTTTGGTGGGAAAAAATCCAGATGGGAATGTAAGAAATGTATTTTTAGTGACATCCGGCAGCCGAGTTGCTTATATGCTGTTAGCATGTTGTTAACGAGTTCAGCATAGTTCTAAGCTCGGTGATTCCCAAGGAAGTTTTGCACCACCAACGTACATGCATCCCAAGCGGCAAATTCCAATGGTTGAGCTTGGTTCTAAATACAGTATCACACATTAGTTCGCGGATTTCTGGCCCAATAAAAATTCCAGCCTTCAGCTTAGCATCAGTTTTGACGGCTCCAAATTTATCTCTCAGATACTGGAAGCCTTGTCCAGTACGATCCATTGCCACTACGAAATTCCTCATGAGGCCCAGTTTAATGTGAAGTGGTGGCAAGTACACTTTCAATGGATCAACCAATGGTTCGTGTTGCACGTTGTGCCGACCAACAATGTGCTCAGATCTAGGAGGCCACAGTTTCACTTTGTAATGGTTGCTGTCATCACGACTGTTCCACAAGCACAAAAGCACATATGTTTTGTGTACCCCAGCTGTAGGCCTAGAATAAGTGCTACCACTTTGAGGTCCGCACAGATGTTCCATTTGTGGTCTGAGTAGTTGATCACTTTCAAAATGAGTTTCATTGAATCATATGTCTCTTTGAGGCCTACAGCATGGGCTATAGGAACAGACGGCTTTTCGTTGCCATTGTGCACCAACACAGCTTTCAAGCTCGCTTGGCTGGAATCTATGAACAGTCTCCACTCATCAGGAACGTATTCGCAACCTAAATTCAGCATGAGACCGTTCACGTCAGTACAGAAACAGATATCATTTTCCAGTGGCTGTAATATGTAGCTAACTGTTTGTGACGATAACGGAAGTGTGATGTTGTGGTACCTTTTTGAAGCAAGTTCCACTCCCCTAGTCTGGAGGCTAACAGTTCAGATTTCTCCTTTGACAAAGATAGGTCCCTCGCCAGATCATCTAACTCACCTTGCCTTATCAAATGCGGCCTACCCTCTTCCAAATCTTGATCACTGGATTCATAAACAGTAACGTCATCTTCTGTATAACCATCACAACTGTCCGTTTCATCAGCACCCGCAGCAGGCGGAAATGGTACTGGATTCTCTTCATCATGCGGCACTGGCTTTAGAGCGGACTCGCAATCAGGATAAACGATTTTAGACTTATTTTTCTTCGAAAATCCAGCAACTTTAGTAATGCAGAAATAACAGTCTGCATGGTGATTTCTTGGCTCGCGCCACACCATAGACAGAGCAAACGGCATTGAATTCCTTTTGCCATTCAACCACTGTGTAAGCCCAGAGTAGCACACGGTGCAGCAGACATGAGGTGCCCAACTTTTATCCTCGTCTCCGATTTGACATCCAAAATAATACTTGTAAGCAATCATCACTCTCTTAGTTAACTTCTTGCGCTGGTCACAAAGAGTATATTTACCACAAACATAGCAAAAATTGTCTGGATGGTAAACACAGCCTCGCCTATTCATTTCAAAATTAAATCTCACACACTAGCTACAGCTATATAAGAAAACTTCACCTTCGTTCTACGCAATCTCGCCTTATATACTGGTACTGATGCTGACGTCAGCTCGCTGACATGCCCAATCATGTCTAGCGGCTGCTGCAGGCTTGCTGTTAGGAATATTTCAGGCGACACTTGCAGGCATGCACGTATCACTGGCAGCAATCGTGGAGACACATACAACAGAATGTACAGACATAACCGAAAACGAGTCCTTACGTCATTACTTGAATGCATGCATAACTTAAAATCTAGACGTGCTGGGCAGATTCTGACTTCATATTTGGAATCAGTAAATTTGAATCAATATAAGGCACATGCATTACTTTCAGTAACAAAATCGTTGTGATCCAGTGTATTACAAAGCAAACAAAATCGACCGACGTCACCGAAAAATGTGAAATGCCATATCAGGCAACGTATTATTATTATTAGTATTATTATATAGTAGTAGTAGTATTAGTAATAATAATAATAATATTATTAATATCATCATCATCATCATCATCATCGTCCTATATGTTCATAGTAGAGTTCCGGAGAAGCAGATGGCGTTCCCACGCTGGACAGTTACTGAGAGTCTTTGAAGCAGGTAGCTGGTCTCTAGTGGATCGTGGGTTGCCATTGTCATCCTTCGTCCTAACTCCGACACAAAATCCAATCCTTCCGTACTCCATGCGCCGCTGGTTTCCAGTGCGACCACCACAAAAGAGTGGGTTTGGGCTATAGTGGCGTATTTTTATTATTATTTTTATTATTATTATTATTATTATTATTATTGTTATTGTAACTACAATCTCAGAGGTCGCAAGGATGCGAGTTAAATGGCAGCCAATCTATCTAAAGCCCGCAATGTACAATGCATTTCTTCTAACATAAAGTGGCGGCGCGTACACATACTTTCCTTGTGTCCATAAAATGGCTGAGCTGTATCCTGCGTATGCGCGAACTGAACCAATTTATTTTTGTTTCCGGTTTATGGTTAGCGAGATATGAATACTTGAAAGTAGTTACATTTTGCCAAAGTGCTTGAAAAGACCATATGATCAGTTATGATTTACAGTTTGCTCGTATTTATACAGAAGTTAGACTACTAAAAGGACGGGAGTGCGTTCAATAGATTAGCAATAAAGACCGTTGCTGTTTTCAGGCACCGGTAGATCCACAGTACGTCATTGGGAATCTTAAACCGCGCTCTGCCGGTTCCCCTTCTTTTGTTGCTCATGAGTCCGTCCGAGCTATGTTAATGGGAAAAGATAAATAGTCGGGTTGAAACAAAACAAAACTTAAATCGGCGTAAGCTCGTCTCGCTGGTTGCGTTAGTGAATTGTCTGAGTGCCAAGAAAGACTGTTCTGAGGGCTCTTGGGTTACATCATAGCCAAAATCAGCTTTCATGTTCGATGGTCGACTGAAAGGATTTCAATTTAAGAGGTGGCCCACTTCGCCAGGGAGACGGCATAATTGCATACAGCCAGAAGATAAGTGGTATTTGCGAAATTTGAGAAAGCCATGTGCCGTAACATCCACTGAAGACGAGGAAATATACCGAATTCATCATGATTTATGCAAAACACATTTAACTGAAACATAAAAAAGAAATTGCCATACCTTCTGCTCTGAATTCATCAGTGAATGTTTGTTTTTCCGTTAGCTTTGCTTCAGTTTCTTTAAGTTTTTTTTCAGTAGCCGTAATATCCAGTGAAGACGAGCAAATTTCAGTATCGGATAATCTAAATTTCTCTATCGTTTCTTTCACATGCATTGAAAGAAGCCTTTCTTTTTCGGCAGCCTCCTCCTGCTTCTGTTGGTTCAGTGCCCTTAAATTGTCTATCCTGAGTTGACTTTCCTGAAGTCTTTTACTCAGTTTCTCATTGTCATCTACTTTTGATATTAGCATTGTTTCTAGTTTGTATATTTTTTCTTGTAACATCGATAGCTGTTTCTCGGTTCTATTTTTCTCTTGTTCAGTTTCATTCTGAAAAATAATAAATTTGGTTTGTTCCTGAAGAATTTGTTGTCTTTGACTCTCGCACTTTTCTTCTGTAGCTCTATACTGACTTTGACACTGAACTTTTTTGTATGATTCTAAAAACACAAATAACAAAGTGGTAACTTCGAAATGAAGTTGATTTCAGCTACATCTAGAATATTAATATACAAGATATCTTTAATTTATTGGTGACATTACGGTTTGCGTTCGCATTCGATAAGGCTCGAAGTCGTATGTAGCTCTTGAACCGTCAGCGCCCTGTAAGGTGTGTTGGGTCTATATTGTGCTTACAGTCAAAATTTTGCGATTCTGAAGAATCGAGGAAGCAGTTTACGTCGCTATAATTTCTTGGCGATACACGAAAGTTTCTTCAGGCAGAAGTTTAATTCACCAGCGCTTTGTTAATGCGTATTACAACAAGCACTAGACTTGCCGCATGCATCAATGTAAAAAGCATCAAGATAGCTCTCGATTTATTTCACCCACATATTATTTGAACCACATACCCATTATAGCAGCTAGTGATTAATTGGATGACATGCTTGGATATTTGCAAAACAAAATGTAAGAATTTGTATCGAAATATTTAACAATGTGAAATTATCCTGCACCTTGAAGAATTTTCTCAACGCATATCTTCCAAATGTTGTCACTCGACGTATTCTGACGTAGCACGGCTATTTTCATTGAAACTTCAGTTTGCAGTTCATTCTGCAGTTTCTTGAACTGAGTTTCCAGATTGAAAACTTGTCTCCTATTCTGAAAGAACGTGTTTACAGTTAAAATTATTTAATATTTTTCTTTATCAATAAAAATGCAAGGCACTTTCTAGGCGTAACCGCGATTTTCAGGAGAGAAATATGCTGCTTACATGAAAATTTGTAAATGCTAAATTTTACTTTTTAGTGTTTTTGTTTCATTTTCAAATACTTCAGAATGCAAGCTTAATCTGTTACGCAGCTGCATGCAGCAATAAGAAATAATCTGGAAAATGCTGCTTCAAACAATATTTGGAGTAATTTGGCACAGATTACGCCAAAATATTGAACCAACACAAAGGTCCAAATTATATTGTTGCCGACTCAAAATTTCTCAATAAAGAAATCAGTTGTCAAAAATTGGAAATGTGAAAAGTTGAACATTGGCGAAAAACTTAAAAATGATAGTGGACCAATTTATATACGTTTTGAGTTAATTGATACGAGTAATTAAAGGTACAACAACGAGCAATTTGATATTTTTCAAAATATAGATTATGAATTTTTAAATTCAAAGACAATAATTTTAAAGGTTAATTTTATTTTACAGCAGTGTTTTAACATCGGAACATATCAGATACGAATTCGAAGTTTTTAAGATTTTAAGTGCAGAAAAATGATTCAATTTATTTTTTTTATTCTTAAAAATTAACTCTCAATAAAGAAATTATTAAAATCGAAAGTAAACTTTTGGAAGAATGAAAACGGTATATCATTAATAGGGTAAATTGACAATTGTTAGAAGAGGGAATATTTTTAGTGCACATAATTTTGAAGTTATTGTATTTTTTCTTTCTTAGCAAAGTTCTGAGGAATCACATTTAAAATTTGTAGGCAAATAAAAGAAACGGGCAAAATTCACAACCGAATTCTTCCGTTGGTAGAGTTTCTCCGGACTAATTTTATCACCACCTGAGGGATTATACCTACCTCGGGTACAAAAAATATTTTTAAAAAATAATAATAATAAAATAATAATAATACACTTACGCGAGAGCTGAATCAGGGTTGCTTCTCCACCACTACGCTTAAAGACAAGACAATGAGATTTGGAGGTGCACCTAGTCGACCAGTTTCCTGTGTGTCAGCCAGGGCGCCACCAGCAGTTCCAGTTGCACCACCACCAGCACTATCTGCTCTTGGCCAATCAAGATTGCACAAATGGCCACAACTGCCGCAGATGTTGCTGTTGGATCAGCTGTTGGTCACAGAATTGGTGCTGCGATGACAAGCAGTGGTAGGCCTTCAGAGCCTGCCTCTGCTCCCCCGGCAGAATAAACGTATAGTCAACTCCAAAATACACAGAACCAATATTAACTGAAACAATTCATGGACTGTGCACAGAACCCGCACGATATCACTCTCTGCCAGGACTTCAGTGAAGTCGTCTAGGACTGTCGGCTCCGGTTCGGCATGCCTATGTAAGGCAGTATGTATATCGACTTCAAAATTCGAACAGTAGAACTGAATGGCATAATAATAATAATAATAATAATAATAATAATAATAATAATAATAATAATAACACCACCAACAACAACAACAACAGCAACAGCAACAACAAAAACAACAACAACAATAATAATAATATAACCGACTAGTTCTACAGTTTTCCTAAGTAGGCCCTACACCATGGAGGCACTCCACGCTAACCCAAGGCATGTTAGAATTCGTGAAGAAGAGAAAGTTCTTCATGAAGTAAATTCGATTATAACCAATATAAATGTCAGAGATTGGCATAATATGCTTACCATATTATGCTGTGTAGTTTTGTGATGGCTTTCTGCAACGGATTCAAAACGACTTGGGTTAGTTGGTTGGGCCACTGGTATCAGTAAGGGTTTAGGCAGTGCAGATATCACAGGCAGTCGTTTCCTCAGTTTAGGTGGAATCTTTGGAGGGATTCTTTTCCCGGGGATCCTTGTGCAACTTTCTGTCTTTGTCTTCACTGTTATTAGCTTATGTTCGCTCTTGGCGTCTTTCAATATAAAATGACACATAACAGCAATTTGGTCAAGTGCACACATTAAATTACAATGTACCTATATACTTTTCATTTTTAAATAAAGTAACGTTTGCCTTTGGGAAGTTTAGCTATCTCAGAAGTAATTTGCATTTAATCGGTGTTGCGTTTGCTGCAGAGTGATTTGATTTTAATGGCGAAAGGGAACTTCACAACAACTCGAACAACTCAATCATAAAAGGTATTGACTCCATTCCATTTCATTGGCTTGTATTTAGCCTATCTGTTAATCTTCTGCTCATAGGTATTATCGCAACTGCTTTTCCACCACAAATCGCTGTCTGACTGAATGTCACATGCTGTTGAAATTGAGAAATTAGGTATTAAGATTAAAATTGTAAGATTTAAACCACAACTCGTCAAAACAGAGAGGTGGGCCGCATGATTTGCCGCGTACTTCCTAGTCAAAACGGAGAATATGTGGAGCATGATCGTCAGTAGTAAAGACAGTCATCCACAATAACTTTCTAGAGACCGTTTTTAAGCTCAACAAGCATCAACTGCGATCTATCGAGCGATCACAAATACAAGTATACCGTCGTATGATACGCTTAATTCCAATTAAACTATATTATTGCATATCTTAATATTATATAACATAAACATGAATCCATGTGACAGAAATTTAGGTCGGTGCAGTCCATAGTTTGCGAAAGAATGAGTTTCAATGGAGTTTGTAAATTTTATAAACTTATAAGCTTATTGACTTCGTATTTTGCTAACGATTCCATTAGGATAAGCTAATTTCTATAAAACAGTTACCGAGAAAACGATGCCAACTTTATTTATAAGATTATTTACCAGGCGCAGCGTTTGTGAGTTTTTGATTAATATGTCGCTGATGTGTTTCGTTTAAAGCATCCTGAAAATTCTTAAAATCGATGATAGATTTCCGGCTGATGAGACACAGCAACATCTCGTTCTTTTGAAATTTATCCTTCCAGGAGTTAATTTGTTCATATTCTCGACCGCTCAGCACTCCTGTTTCAAGAAGAAGTGCGAGAAGACCATGATCAGCATCTAGTGAATCTGTCAACCAAGCGTAGTTTTGACGAATGAGGCGAGAGTGCTTGGATATGAATTCATCACCTGCATGCAGTACAGAAAAACATTTTCAGTTATATTTTTCCAGCCTTAAACTCAGGGCCTGATTTAATGTGAAGTGGATGTGTTATACAGTATATATGTATACATTGCATTTTGCATCTGCAGAAAGTGTAGAGTTGTTGCGTCTCATTCCAATACTAAATCCTAAAATCAGAGTCCAAATCCTTGATTCTAGAGCCACAATCCGAGTCTAAGTCTGCATCCGTTTGAAGCCCGGAACCGAGTTCAGTCACATCTTCTATAGTCCTATTTCGACTTAAGCCTGAAATTAAATATTATTGAGCATTTAGATATTCTGCTGATATGATATAATTTGTGGAAGAAGACTTGCGTTTTAATAAATTATTTTTCATGATTTGATTCAATACTCTAATAGTTTGAGTGCTGAACTGTCAATTTACAGGTCGATGTTTAAAATCTCTGCCGGGAGAAAACCAATGCTCAATTGCTCATTCAGGCTTTTTGATAAACAGGCATGTATGAACGTGTGTATTGCAACAAAACAAAACATTTATATAGGGCCCTTCACTCCTCCAAAAGCGCTGCTTATACTGTTAACTAAATTCAATGAAATATTTCCAAATGCCCGATATTGATCTCTGCTTGAACCCGACAGACGTGTACAATCAAATGTTACTCGAAACGACACCGAAAGCATTAATCTGAACACTTATGCACAGTAATGAACTTGGCTATAAAATTATATAAAATTATAAAATTAGTACGTAAACTGAACACAGTCGATAGGATCATAATATGGTAAAGAATAGGATTGGCCAAAAGGGGTTCATGGATGTGCTACTTCGTCAACGTCAGGCAACTGGACAAAGCAGCTGACAAGATGCAGAGGATCCTGACGTTGAAACATCTGGATGAAGTCTGAGGATACGGGTTAGATTTCCACCCTTTCCATGTGTTGGTTCTCTTAGCTAAATTTTGACTGTAGACAGATTCGCGTTTTAACGATGATCAACATCTGATTATTGTTTGCTTAACAATCCTGATTATGTACATTCCATTCCTGTTTTATAAATCCCTCAGTCACAGTGAATAGATACAAAATATTGTATTTAAGTATAAGTTTGGATGTCAGCATTGAATCGTATCTGTTTAAAAATTTATGTTCTCTTTGTAATAGTCGCTTTAATTTTACCCAATTACATGTAATTTGTGCAATAGGTCTATGTAAAAGTTCGGTTCATATTCATTTTCTGTAGTTCATTCAGCTACTGAACAGACTGTCTAAATGTATCGCCGCAGTACATAACTGCATATCTGAAAACCAACTATGTTTTAGCGTAAGCGAAACTGAAGTTCTCTATTTGCCTGGCATTCCTATTTTCTTGCAAAAATATACAGCTTCTACCGTGTTCCAAGTTCGGGCGCTACAGGTAACTCTTGATTTCAAGTTGACATTGAAATTTCATGTTACCAACTTTAGGGCCCACACGATCCTATAACTTTGGAATGGGTTACGTTTATCGAAGAGTTACTACACCTGAGTGGTCGCTCTGCTCAACTGAAGTTGTTAACATCTGATATACGTGATGTTGATTTGTTTTCTTTAGTGATTGAAGAAAACACTCGAATACGTCGCAGGGGTTTCCTAGAATGATACTCAGTAATTCTTCACTCGCTCTTATCGGAGTAGAATTAAATTGTTGAATGTGTTCGAGTTCCTTTGCGGGTAACTTCCCATCTTGAAACATTTGAGAGGCGATTTCCGAAACACTCGTTAAGTTGCTCAGCAGTTGGTTGTAATGTGTCCGAATTAGGTTTACATGTTCTGCTGCAAATAAACTGATTTACTGTCAAATAGGCTAACTCGTAATATAACTTATACGTATATGTAAGTTTAGTGAAACGGAACATTTCAAAGCCACCTCAAATATGCAGGGCCGTTTTAAGGTCGTCATAGGCCCTAGGCATTCTCGCAATCGTAGGCCCCAACTGCCGACTCTGCATTAGAGCTAAACACATTCACATTATTTCTTGACGTCTATCTTCCCTTGCACTACTTTCAATTAAAAACGACTTAATGCGGGAAATGACATTTGAGGACATTATATGTGATTTTGCTAATGCAAAGAGCCGCAAAGTTAACATAATGTAGCACAGCTTAACTTACACTGTTTCAGTACAAACTTTAAGGTTATTAAATTTGTATTTCCTTTTTCTTTTTTTCGAGTCAATCAATAAATTTATTTTTTTCAATATCTCATTTTTGACTTTCAAAGGCCCCTACTAAGTTCCTAGGCCCTAGGCACAGTACCTACTGTGCCTAATGGATAAGAAGGCCCTTCAAATATGAATTAAAAATAAGTTGGAACCGTTGACAAAAAGAAAAATGCATCTATAGTTCTCATATGGTCCATTTATGATGTTGGTCTACTGCAGACCAATAAGCAAAATGCTTTTTCTACTGGCGTGACTAACAATACGAATGAGAAATTAGTGTGGAACTTGTCGTCTGTTAAAGAGTATCCTATAATAAATGACTTATTTTATGTGACACAGACCTGAAGATTTTCAAATAAGACTCAATAATATCCAGTTAAATTTGTGACACATGTTGAGCTTAAATGCCTGCAGAACGTTGTGAAGTATTTCTTTAAATTAAATAAACATATTAATATAAATGTCCTCTAAAGGGAAACTGTCGTAATTAATGAAGTACCTGTTGGCTTCGATTCTTCTCTTGATTCCAATATTACGCGCTGAACCGAATTCCACAAGTGCAGAAGTGTTGTTTGAGACGGATTCATTGTGGCCTGATCGACATTCATGTTGGAATTGAGTAACTTCAATTTGTCACAGTCTGCTTCTGGTTTTATATGAATGATTTTATATAGTTGTAAACTCAGACCTTTTGATCTGTTGGGATGGTCGAAATTTTGGGAAAGGAGTCTGCCTTTCAAGCCAAGGTCAGCAATAGAGTTCTGGTGAGTAGCGAACCTTTGACAATTGTCATCGACAGATCTTACCACTAAAGAAACATTATTCAATATTTGTTGAATAGCTGTTGTTGTATTTACGCCTCACATGTAACTCAGGATGAACATATGGCTGTTGATATAAGAAGGGCATTGGAAATGCATTAATCAAAGAATTTCTTAAGTTTCATTATTTTTATTATACTTGTGTAATCGAAAAATGTTCTTTACAAAACTTCTTTCAGGAACGAGTCCATGATCCACAGTCCATGATCCGTAATAGAACAGTTTGTCGGAGAGACGAAACGGGTTATTATTCAACTCGACGCACAATGTGACGAATAAACGCTGAATTAGTTAATCGCCGTTACTGTAATGTTAACAAACAGAATAAAGAATTACAGTGAAACTCGATCCCAATCTGCAGGCATTGTTGTTGAAACGTGAACAAAAGCTATCGATATGAGCAAACTATTAAACATTTATACCATTGCACAATCCAATGGTTATTGAGGTACAAGTTAACCATGTTTTCGTTTATGGTCCATTAAGACATCTGCAGCAGCTGTATGCAAGAGCAGAGCTTAACTTAGAAACCGACTAGCGCTTACGCCCAGACCAAATAATCTCTGGCTAGCAGACCTTGACCAAGGGGTGTGCTCGAGTCCGGCTTAGGCAACAGACCAACTAGTAATGGATTATTGTTAGCGAGAGGATTTTTCTTAGACTTGGGTTTTCCTTATTTGCGTGATTTTGGCTAGGTTAATATCTAGTGCGCACTAGATAAATAAAAATAATCGCATATTCCCTATTGAATTCTCTAGTTTGGCTAATCGCGGATGCGCAAAATGTTTCTATAGACAATGGTCTGTCTAGAACTCTAGATGAATAAATGCGGTTAGAGAAGGAAGAGCGATAAGAACGACAGCGCAACCCAAACCTTACCGATGACGAGGTGCGGTGCCTGTTGGAGGTAAAGGTTAAGAGAAGGATCCATACAGAGCAAGTTCCAACGTTCACTGACAGCACGGCTTAAGAATGAGGCGTGGACTGAGTTAACCGGCAGGCCTACAAGCTCTTATATGTCCTTGTTGTGTCAGGTTCTAGCACTGGCACTGTTAAAGTTCAGCGTACAAAGCCAAAGGCAGTATCAAACACAACTGAAGATGACAGCCAGCTTCTTCAATTCTTGGCTATCACCTAAAATAGACACAAATTCAACGTAAAAGTGCTGGTAAAATCAAAAGTTGAAGAGAGATCAGCTAAGAAAAAGTAAAGTATCATAAATTTCATCGTCCGAGAACGGGTCGAGTGAATTTCGACGGTCCCTAAACACTCTTTGATGGCTAAAACTTTGTCGAATGCGCCGATATATGACAGCCACCTTTTTATTTTATTTCATTAGGATCGGAATAGTTCACTTACGCCTGGCAGAGAAGTGGAGTTAGTCAGGACGTAGCGAGCTAAGATCTCGTCATGCATAACGATTTTATTCGGTAGTCGAGTTTAAGCCAGAGTTAGTCTGGAACTAGTAGTTACGCCACCGAAGAGCTTACGGCCCGAGGCTGAGGCAAGATTCATTGTAAAACAATCAGGTGCAACGACAACAACGAAATTAAATGCCATTAAGGTTTGAATAGAAAAAGTTTTAGAGTGTAAGCTTTGTATTAAACAGTCGTAGAGTTTGAGCAATTAATTAATAAAATCATTGAAAAGATCTTCTAGATTAATAATTTTACATAAAAGTTATGGAGAAATGTTTTAGTAAATTATATTTACTCCAAATTTTCAGGACGTTTTAACTGGTTATTGCTCATTATAGTCTTTTTTAGCACAAAATGGGAAAATCGGTATCAAATTCAAGAGCCCCTGTTTGACAGAAAGGTAAAATAAGTGGCCCTTTTTAAACTACCTCTACAAAAAAGGCAAGAAACTCAACAGCCATGCTTAAATCAGGAAATTGTGAGAGAAATGAAAAAAGTAAAAGAAACAGACCTATAATTATAATGGATTCGTTGGGGCAGCGCCAACATTACTCCGGTCTTTCAATGCGAATATCCATTCATCACGCTTTTCAAAAAAGTTTTGTTGCTCAAATAGGGCTAACATCGTTTCTTATGCGTAAATGCATGTCGATATTAAAACTAAAAGGATTATATGTGGGGAGACCGACTGTGTGAGCTAATTTCACTCACTCAGTCACCCATCAACCAACCCACCATAGCGATCGATCAATCAAACTGTAAAAAACTTCAGTATACTTTGTTATGATAGTTTTATGAACAACGCTATCGATATAAACAAGTCGATTGACACTTAACAGTGCAAAGTTCGGGTGTTTATAGCAGCAAACTTTGGCGATACAGGTTCATGCATTATTCATTGCAAAACAACAGAGATGAAACGATAACAACGAAATAAACGTCATTAAGTTTTAATTCAAAAGCGTAAAAGGATCATATATATATATATATGGAGACCGACCGCATGCGCTAATTTCACTCACTCAATCACGCATCCACCTATTAGAGATTGTCTTGCCGTATTGATATCTTGTAGTCTTTAATACCTACTCTTAAACTGAGAAGATTTTTGCGCCATTGGTTGTTTTTTCAATTACTTTTTGATTTTTCACAACCATAAAATGTACAAACTTCGAAATAATTCACAAGCCATAATCAAATGCTCCGCGTATGGTGTGTACTTACCTGAATGCATTTTATTTAAACTTTGGTATATAGCCGGATTAATTATATGTCAGAGCCTAATCAAGTTAGCATTTATCAGGTCCGGAAGAGCCAAACTGTTTGCAATGTTTGATTAATTTTGGTGCAAACTCAGTCAAATGAACGGCTAAATTTGAATAGAAAATAGAAACATGATGTTGTGCTGTCTCAGTGATCCCATATATTGTTAAACTTTCTTTTCACTTTACAACACAGTTATTGAAAGCATTCTCGCCACGACGCCGCTATAGAAATTCTGAGATAAGCAAATTTGTGTCACTTTAAAATGAATTAATTTAAATAAATAAATATCGCCTATCATAAAGAAATAGTCAATGCTTGACAGAATTAGCAGAACCGCACAATTTCTGCTATTACTAATAATACCAATACTATAACAACTAAGGCAGCCAAGGTTCTATATATCGCCGATAAAACTAAAAACAGGAGAATAGTGTAAATCATATTGTTAAAAATACAACAACTGTAGAGTTTTAATAAATTTCAATACATGAAGTAATACTACTACTACTGCTATTGCTACTACTACTAATACTACTACTGCTACCACTACGACTATTTTTATTATTATTATTATTACTACTACTACAACTACTACTACTACTATCAGCGCAGATATGACTAGTAGGCTTACACACTTTCATTATCTATAAGACTACACAAACAAAGTACATTTATATGCATGTATATATGACTCTTGTTTTCGTGTTCTGCACATTTTCTTCCAATGTCCATTTCTTTTGCGCAATATGTGTATGTATCCTACTGGATAAAGACACACAGAAATACAATACATACAGAAATACCTACAAAACACATTACATACATATACATACATGTGTATGCATACCGAAACATACACAATTACAGAAACATACCGAAATAGAGAATCACATGCAGAGATACATACATACTGTCAACGATCTTTCATATTTGTCAATGATTGGTCTTGGAATCGTAGACTCTAAACGTTTCTTAGCGAAGCGTTAACTCGAGTAAAGACACGCAGCTTTTGATTTTAGAAATTATAATTAACCGAACAATTTAAAGACAACAGTACTTGTATCGTCACAGTCCTAGCGCACAAATGTATCAACGGCATTTGTAACTCAAACTGTCGACTTATCACAAGTCCTCTCTCTCTCTCTCTCTCTCTCTCTCTCTCTCTCTCTCTCCTTGTTTCCCTCTCTCTCTCTCTCTCTCTTTCCTGAGACAATAGACCAGTATAAACTGGTTTAAACCAGCCTCCTGTTTTTTATGCAATCATGAATTTCCCAAACCCCGATGGCTCATCGCAATGCAATGTAGGCTGGTTGCAGAGAATGGTGCACACGGATTATCGTGCTCCATCGGACTTGGGATGGTTCTTAATTACCATTGTTGATGCGGGCTTTACTCGATTGTCATGTGCTCGTGCAGGGCTACTTAGAAATGCGATACCGCTAGGCTAACAGTCAACCCCAGCCGCTAAAAATGGTCTAAAATGCAGGGTTCAACTACTTCATGCTGGTATAAAGCTAATTCATGCCCGTGTGAAAAAAGTTATGAAAATTATCGTGACTCGTCCAAGTAACCAGGACGCTGAATTGTCTTTCAAATACAGCTGTAAAAATAAAAATGTAAATGTATAAGTTTATATAAATGTAAATGTATAGATTTTATATAACGACCGTATGGCCTCGACCCTGCTCAATTTGCAATGAATTTATCGGGTGAGATCCTTCACCACCGCTGACCGTTTGAATGGACGCCACGCCATTTAAGGTCCCCGTGCACGGACCGTACTAACCCGAGATTTAAATCTTTGAAATAAGCCACGACCGGGACGCGAACCTGGGATTCTCACGCACAGAGGCTCCTTGGCGTACGCACTTACCGATGTCGCTAACTAAGCCAGTAGCGTCGATCACGTTTGCTGCCGCTTCGTTCGTCAATACCATATTTGTTTATAAAATCAAATTTGTCTCTAAGAATAGAACTGTTTTGTCGATACTGTTTACTCCTCATCTCTCGCCATAATCATTCAAAGTATTTAATCAGCACACATACGACCCGGCGTCAATACGACGCATTCTGTATCAGAATTTGTTGGGCTATCGGCATCCGCTTTATTCTTGTGAGCGTTGCATCAACAGGCCATCCTACCGGATCTTCGAGAGGTACGTTTGCACCAATGCCCCTCAAGATCCGACTGTAAGTTCCCTGGCGCAATCAGCTGGTACAGGGTGTCGTATCTGGTTATCATGTACTACCGAATTGGCATATGAGACGGGTGACCAGTCCTCTCCCTTGGTGCCTGATCTTCCAACCGATAGTTTACGGTCATTGTACACGTTTGAGGATTAAAACGTGGAGGAAGAGGACAAGTGGATCAGAAATCACTCTAAGCTTTCTGCAGTTTTTGAACCCCAACTCTTGGTTGGCCGTCCAGTACGCTAACCATTGGACAATCGCGATCACCAACTGGTATACTAACATATAACAAATAATTCGGTCATCTAATTGCCGTTCTTTAGTTATATCAAACAATGTAACTGATCATGGTGAACAAATATTTTTCGATTACTACTATTGCTACTACTACCACTGCTACTACTACCACTACTACTACCACAACTACTACTACTACTACTGTTAATAATAATAATAATAATATTATTATTATTATCACTACTACTACCACCACTACCACTACTACCACAACTACCACCACTACTATTACCACTAATACTATCACTAAGGGAGTCAAGGTGCAACAACATGCCGAGGGAAATAAAACACGAAGAAACTGTTAGTCGTAATGTTCAAAAGGACAAAAGTTGTAGAGTTGTGATTAAATTGAATTATGAATGAAGCTGAATGATGTTGTAGTTTGTTTATTGGCCAGAAGACCATCGACTTTCAACAAGCTATTAGGCAATTCGCCATTTGGCGCATTCCTTATAAAATACATGACTACGCAACTAACTTCAGTTGATAACTGCCAGCTGGCGAATGTAATGGAATCAGAAGACGAAAAACGCCGTCGACTGGCATTCATTCACAGACTTTTAGAAATGTTTGTAAATGTTATATTACTTACTGTGTAAAGTTGGAGTTCATTAATCTGTATGAATGGTATTGTTTTTATTGCAATTTGATCTACTTAATAACCACACGACGTCACCAACATTTCACCCTTTGCAATATCTGAGCAAGTCTTTCTTCAAATTTAAAAACAATTCTCTTTCACAATCCACTCGTGATTCCACGCTTTACCTTATCTATGTTATCGCTCCAATTCTAACCACCATAACCGTATACATCTGTCTGCCTGGCTAGCGCTTGGATCTTGACCTGGAACCGAATCTGACCCATTGATTATGTTTTGGCTGAGCGCCTGTGAATAAATTCTTCTCATAGGGATTTTTTAAAATTTAAAATGCTTAACTTTCCCAGAAACATCATTAACAACTTATGGATAATATAAAAGTAAAAATATTCACGTTTGCAAGTTAAGATATTACTATATTTCGCTTAATTATCTAAACTCAAACATCAAAATCCGTCCATCTTTGTATATCTGCTTTTCAGAGTCCCATTCGTTGTCAGATACAAATAATCGATTATTTGCCTGATCCAGAAGAATCCTCAGTGGGAATCGTAATCCGTTATTTTCTTTTGAGATAATTTTTCTCTTTAATTCCAAATCTGAATCAAATAACAAAATTCGACTGTTCCATCGATCAGCGACCATCATGAACCCATTTTAACCTAAGGCCAAATAGATTGGAAGATGCATTTGTTCATCGCTCGATCCGCATTTTCCACCGAAATACTTCTTAATATTTCCAACTCCATCCACTACACACACTCTTTGCAGCTCATCATCACAATAGCCATGACTAACCATAAAATGACCACTGGTCAGTTTTATAGCATGCAATGGATTAAAAATACCTGCGACGGATGGCAGATTTATTTTTCTGAGCAAGTGTCCTTCCGGCGAATATTCATTTTATTTATTTCCATTAAAAACAGTCAAAATGACACTTGATTCTTATGTAACAGACAGACCCCATCCATAGTCAGTTCCTGTTGACCAAATATTTATTAATGTTCCATTTGGATCAACTCTCAAAATTTCCTTCGACTTTCGTGGACTTATTAAATCCAAGATGTAGAGACATTTATTTCTGCTGCAGGATGCTATGTCCCAAGGATTAATTAATTCCTTCAAATTCCATCGACGACTGAAACTTAATTTTATCGAATCGTAAACTTCAAATTCTGAACTCTTTTCACTCATAACAAATAATTCATTGTCTAAGATCGTCAATCCACGGATCGATTTATTTTCTTCTTCTGCGGCTTTTGTTCTGATCGTCTGAACTAAAACCGGATCCAGTGTGTATTTATCCTGAAGTTCAACTGAAAATTGAAACATTTCACTTATTTATAAATGATTTCAAACCTCTCCAAATCATTGAAAGCTGCTATTTGAATAGGCGACGACGACTACGATGATAACTGCGACTCAGAAACAGCTAAATTCAGGCCAACGAAGCGGTATAGAAGCACATAAAATGGCAGAGAAACCTAGAGCGACCAAAAGACATATCAACCCATAAAACTAGACAATCGCACAGACACAGGCAGAAAGATAGGCTACTTCAGGCAGGTAGGTTACCAAGACCGTCGACTAATGGAGCCCCGATTTTTTTATAGCACTTCGTCATACATAATTGGGCATACAACTGACTACATCGTAATCACAATCTGGAAAATTTTATAGCGCTACTATAGCGCTAAGTGTAGGGCACCAGCTTATTCGCGGACGCTGACAAAAGGTGATACGATATCTTTTCCACTTTACATTAGAGGAAAAAATGTGCATATTTAAAACATGAATCATACTTTCCGACAAAAATGTTTACAACTGGCTTTTCAAAGATACGATGCAAAATGAGGCAAATGCAATCATATTTAAAGGATATTATATTTAGTCGATTAAGCTGAAAATTTGGAATCCGATGTGCCCAATGGACGTAAATAACACTGACGCCATCTTCACTTTGACAATCTATAAATAAAACACGATACCGTAATTTACCGAAACTACGCTACTCAACTGCACTCTGACTTAATTGCTTATCAAGATTCTTCTGCTCTTGAATTCTCTCTTAAGGATTTGTACTGTGGCAGCCTTATCGCAATGCTTATGTCTTGTCTGCAACACCTTTTTAGAACTTAATAGATATATAATAAAATATGAAGCCTTCATAACAAAATGCACAACTTTAAACCGCTAAATTTCTTATTTTATAGTGGCAATCAGAATTTATATTGACCGTTAAATTATTTTTAAAGCGTTATCGTGTACCGAATTATCTGCGCTGCTTCTGCGCCTGGCTGATGAGCTGTTCCTTCTCTTCTATCTATGACAGAAAAGAGGCCATCCTCTACCGCCGGTGAATAAACTAATTAATTATCTCTATTAATCACGCGCCGTAAAAGTGTTAAAAAGTCAAATTCATCACAAATTATGCAAAGCACATTTAACCGAAACACAAGAAAAGAAATGTGCCATACCTTCTGCTCTGAATTCTTCAATGGATACTTGTGTCACTCTTAGCTTTGCTTCAGCTTCTTTGAGTTTTGTTTCAGTATCTATTAGCTTTTCTTCGGTCTCTCTCAAACGTAATTGCAACTCTTGTTCCGTTTCTCCTAACTTCTTTTCAGTTTGTCTTAGCCGTGATTCAGTTTCTTTTAACTTTTGTTCACAACATGTTGCTTGACTACTAAGTTCTTGTGAACGGCGTGTGAATAAAGCTAATTCAATGCTAGGAGCTTCATTCTTTTCTTTGACTTCACAATTTTCTCGATCACGCTTCCTCTCCAACTCCATGTTTTCCCTTAATTTCTCTCTCGATTCATTAAGTTGCATTGAAAGAAGCCTTTCGTTTTTGGCAGCCCTCTGCTCTGTCTGTTGATTTAGCGCCTTTAGATTGTCTATCATGAGCTGACTCTCTTGAAGTCTCTTACTCAGTTTTTCATTGTCATTTGCTGTTGATTTAAGACTTGTTTCTAAATTATTTAATTTTTCTTGTAATATCGATTGTTGTTTCTCGGTTCTCGTTTTGTCTCGTTGAATTTCATTCTGAGAGGTAATGAATTTGGTTTTTTCCTGAAGAATTTCTTCTCGTAGTTTCAAGCACTTTTCTGCCGTGGTTTTATATTGACTCTGACTCTTAACACTGTGTGATTCTAAAACACAAATAACAAAATATAGTAACTTTGTGATAAAGTTGATTTCAATTAAACTTATAACATTAATATCAATGAGGTTGCTGAGCAGATGATGACATGACTGTTTGTGTTCGCATTCGACAAGGCGTGGAGAGGTGTGAAGCTCACCAACAGTTATCATCATATATGGTTGTGGGGTCTATATGTGCCGTGCCTAGAGTCAAAATATATTGAAGAATCAAGAACTCAGCGTACATCGCCAAAAATTTCTTTGCGCCACACGAAAGTTTTTTCATAAATAACTTTTATTCACCAGCGCTTAGTTAATGCGAGTGAGAGTACGCAATGGACTTAGTCGCCGCACGCGTCAGTGTATAAAAAGCATCAAGAAAGCTCTATTTATTTGAGCCACATATTATTTGAACCACTTGCTTCATATAACGTTTAGTGACTAATTCGATACAAGTGAATTTCTTCAACACCCAGTTTAACAACGTGTTACATTGATTATCTAACATTATGAAATTATCACGTACCTTGAAGGATTTTCTCTACGCAAATCTTCCAAATGTTGTCGTTCGAAGTCTTCTGAAGTAACAGGGCTATTTTAGTTGAAACTTCAGTCTGCAGCTCATTCTGGAGTTTCTGGAACCGAGTTTCCAGATTGAAAACTTGTCGCTTACTCTGAAAGAACGTGTTTACAACTATAACTATTTCATATTATTCTTGTATCAATAAAAATGCGAGAAACATGGTAAGAGTAAACGCAAGTTTTCATCAGAAAATTGTTCTACTTATCTGAGACATTAAAAACTCTGAGTATTACCTAGTAGTCATTTGCTTGATTTTCAAATGTTTTATCGTGCACCCTTAATCTATTGCACAAATGCTTGCGACAATGAGAAATATATTAGGAAAAATGTTACTTCAAGCAAATGTTTGGATGAATTTTGGCAGAGGTTAGGTAAAATATATTGCACCAACACAAAGTTCAACTTCGCTTACTCCAAAAGTCTCCATGTTGCCATAAACAAATCAGTTGTTAAGAATTTGTAAATGTGAACATTTGAACATTGGGGAGAAACTTGAAAGTGACTATTTAAAGAAATATTATCGGTCAGTGGGCCTAATTTGTATATGGTTTGACTCATGTAATAGGAAAAAATAAAAGCATAGAGAAGAGCAAATGAGCATTTGTTCCCATATATAAGTTTTCAATTCAAAAACTATTATTTTAAAGGCTAATTTTGTCTTTCAACAAATGATTTAAAAATTGAGAACAACGAAAAACGACTTGAGAGCTTTTAGGGTTTGAGCGCTATGAAGCGAGCTAATTTAGATTTTCTTATAATTCTTAAAATTAACTTTCTATAAAGAAACTACGAGATTTCTTGAAAGTAAGGTAGGTAAGTTTAGCTGAAGTTTTAATAATTGATCAAGGAAGGTGCTTGTTAGATTAGCTAAGATTCTAAACTTCTTGTTCTTGTCTTATTTGTTATTGTAATTTTGTTTACTCCGATTAAAGACACATCATTAATTGTCTGAATTGGATAGAAGCACGAGTGGGGGGCGTTTGATTTCTAAGACCCAAGTGGTTTGGGTTTGAACCCCTAAGAGCTCAGCACGCTGACTATAATGTCAACTCTGCTGTCATGAAAATGCGATTTTACTCAACTATCCGATCGATGGTTAAAGAATTCAAAACCATCAAGGTTGAACTTTTAGACCAGAGAGAGCAGTTCGAAATACTGTCAGTATGAGAGAGAGAGAACAGTTTGAAACAATTTCAGAACGACAGAGAGGGCAGTTCACTCTTCTGACTGGGTCCTAACTGTCTGAGAAGTCTGTCTTCCCAGTTACCACGGGGTAAGAATGATCACGAGTAATGATACAGATGAGGAAAGGGAGACCTAGGGCTCTTAGATGAACATGGGTATTGAATCGCATCCTGATCTCTGTACAGGAGAGGTTGTCACCTGTCCCGTGCCCTCAGGTGTAGCGTCCACGTTTAATCCTCGAAAATCACTGGGGAAGGAGCCTCAATTCTTTAGCCCATCCCAGCCTCTTCTTTTCGCCGAATTAAACTAATTAGTGGACGAGATAGGATATTGAACGGGGAAACGGGAGCACTTCCACATTACTACCCGTCTGTCTACCTGAGTCTAAATCCTAGGCTCAATCCTGTAGCAGAAAGGAACTCTAACATCCAGGACAACCCCTCTGGAGGCGAGTGCCGGGGTGGGTTACTGAATAAGCCGCCTCAGAATCGACCTCATGACCTGGAGACGTACAATCACATTGTTATAACAATAATATACATAACTGGCTGGCTTTACAGCTTCTCCTAAGTGCGCCTTGAAGGTGACCCTCGATAAGCCTTAGATGTCATGAGCAAAAACAAATTCGTTTCTAGGTAAATTGTATTACAAAAGAGTCGATACTCAATCTTAAGCGTCAATATAAATGTCGAAACTTGGAATAATTTGCTTACTATATGCTGTGTAGTTCTTTTATTGTTTTCTGCAATACGCTCAAAACGAATTGGCTTAGTTGGGTGAAGAACTCGTATCGGTGAATAATTAGGCTGAGCAGATGTCACAGGCTCTTGTCTCCTCAGTTTAGATGGAGTCTCTGAAGGTGTTCTTTTCCAAGAGGCTCTTGGGCAGCTGTCTGTCTTTGTCTTCACTGTTGTTAGCTTATGTTCACTCTCAGCGTCTTTCAATATAAAGACATAATCGTAATATTTACAAATGCACTCATGAACTTACACTGTGCATAAATAGATTATTATTTTTAAATTAAGCATCTTTGGCCAATTAGAAGCCAAGCTGTCTCAGAAGTAAATTGCACTTAATTCGTGTTGGGTCTACTGTATGATGATCCTATTCGAAAGGTGAAGGAGAACTTCACAACAACTCGAGCAACTCATTTATAAAATGTTCAGGCTCCTCCATGCTATTGTTTTGCATTTAGCCTATTCGCTAATCTTCTACATTATGATATTCTCGCAACTGCTTTCCACCACAAATAACACTCAGACTTAATGCCATTTGTTTCACTCCTAACACTAGGAGACATTGCACTTGATCAGTGGACACTGTGACTCTTGCTGTGCCTTATACCCGAACAGTGTTGGGCTCTCGGGCCTTCTCGGTAGCTGGTCCAAAGTTTTGGAATTCACTGCCCAGTTCCTTGAGGTCACTCAGATCTAAACTTAAGACATATTTCTTCCAACTTGCTTACCCACCGTAACCTGGCTTCTAGTTTCTCTGACCTGTTGGAATTCGACCCGGCTTCTTCAACAGTTTATGATTTTCTACAGTGATTTTGACTTGAAGTGACCAACGACTGATGCCTTGGGCATCATGACAACGGCGCTATAGAAGTAATTAGATTAGATTAAAAAGTGATAAATTAATTATGTATTAAGACTAAAAGATTCATAAGAATTAAGCCACAATTCGTCGAAACAGATCGGTGAGTCGCATGATTGGCCGCGTATTTTCTAGTCCAAACGGAAGTTATGAGGCGCATGATCGTCTGTGTTCAGTGAGAAAAGAATCATGCACAAATAACTTCCTAAAGACCACTACTCGCTCTTTGCTCAGCCAGCATCAACTGCGATCCAACGTACGAGAACAAATATGAGTATACCATCGTATGTTACACTTACTGCCATTTAAAACCTACAGTAATGTATAGCTACCTTCGTATCATATTACATTAAAAATAAATCAGTGTGATTAAAAATTTAGGCCGGTATAGTATAAAGAATGAGTGTTTAATGGAGTTTAGAAATTCTGTTAACTAAAGAGCTTATTAACGTTATATTTTACCAGCGATTCCATTTTGGATATACGAATTTCTATAAACGATACCAACTTTATTTTATTACTTACCAGCTGCAGCGGTTGTGAGTTTTTGACTAATTTCTGGCTGAAGAGTTTCGTTTAAAGCATCCAGTAAATGCTTGAAATAGATGGGGGATTTCCTGCTGATCAAACACAACAACCTCTCGTTTCTTCTAAATTTATCCTCCCAGGACCTAATTTCTTCATATTCTAGACCGCTCAGCAACCCTTTTTCGAGAAGAAGAGTAAGAAGACCATGATCAGGATCTAATGATTCTGTCAAACAAGCGTAGTTTTGACGAACGAAGCGAGAATGTTCGAACACGAATTCATCACCTGAATGCAGAGCAGAAAACATTTTTTATCGTTGCTTCTCGAGCCTTATATTAGTGGCGTGATTTCATGTTAATGGATAGGTTCATAATACTTACATTTGTGTGTGTGCTCGGCAGAGAGCCCAGATTCCTTCGTCTTATTCCGAGAACTGGATCCTGAAATCAGATTTCGATTCTTTATTCCTCAAGTCCGAGTTTAAGTCTGAGTTCTTTATAAAGCCTAAGACGGAGTTGAGTCTTAAATCTTTGAGTCCTTTTTCCGATTGAGGTTTAAATTTTAATGAGCATTCAGATTTTCTGCTGATATAATAAAATTTGTGTTTTACTGGTTCTTTTCCTCGTCGTCTTAAGGACTTTTACAATCAGTTCTGCATGCAACTGCTCGTCTTGTTTTCCTACTTCCTCCAAGGTTTCCAATTAAAGACTTACCTACAGTCTTCAAAATAACACTTGTCATCTTTTCCAACTCGAGTCCAGTTTAAAGTTGCTGTCTTTTGTATACAAGGCGCTCAATGGTCTAGCACCGGGTTATCTTGCTCACTTATGCATTCAACTACCCACATGATTAGCGCGATCTCTTTCGGAACATCTTCAATGAACAAAGACTTTAATGCAGCAGGAGCAGCTATTAACAGAGTAGACTGAGACCAATTTCACCTCAGCGACCATCATTCAAATGCAAACGAGCTCCGCGATCTATTGGAATCTCACAGAACGACGTATGTATCGGATACCTTTGCAGTAGCACCTGGAGGGACCATTCATAATTTTCAGGTTGACAATGTGATGTGCTGCATTAAATATGAAAGCAATCATATTCGCACATTTAAACAGAGCCTGTTGGAGGGAACACATCAGAGGTTGGATGATAAGGTTGGAACACATTCATACCAACCTTAATGCACGAACTATAATAAAACAAAATGGTTTCAACGACTGATGGAATACAGAAAACAAGAGGCCAAGAAGCTCACGTGACTAGGTAATTCTATGTTGCACTGCGGGCATTCTGGATTGATAGGCCTTCACGTCACTGTCACGTTCCTCGCCTCACGTGTCGTCGTCGTCGTCAGCACGTGCGTCCGTTGGTGCCCTCTGGTGATCACGGATGGTAGCTGGAGGTGCGCCATCGGCGGGAAATTTGGACACTCAACCTGACGTGAGGGAGTGCCAGAC
This sequence comes from Norana najaformis, assembly GCA_964023275.1. NCBI lineage: Eukaryota > Metazoa > Annelida > Clitellata > Crassiclitellata > Hormogastridae > Norana > Norana najaformis. The sequence continues at coordinate 7,170,628 of OZ029914.1, read as the reverse complement.
AGCTGACTGGTGAAATGCAAGACTCGATCGAGGATTGTCAAACTAGTTTAAAAGGGAGAGAGTGAATCTTTTAGTCAGACCGATGCCAGACTGGAATCAGACCGATACAGACCGAGAGAGCGACAGAGCCGCTCGTCAGTCGATGTTTCACTGTGCAGAACTGCCGTGAACTGCTGTTAAACTTTATTTTCGGTCGCAGTAACGTCTCAGTTAAATAATAATAAGACTTCTATTCGATGAGACTCGGCATCGTGACAGTCACGTTGCATTGTGGAGCGAAGAGATCTCAAGTCCCACATGGATAAGACCAAGGTGCTTAGTATAAGAAAATACAGAACAGAGGCAGCCAGAGATTCTGCGACATTGGAATGTAGATGCAAAGGGCACATGGCTATGTGTGATGCATTCTACTGTAATGTAGCAGTGTCTCCTGTTAACAAATTATTAAATCTGGAAAATGGCCATAAATCTGTTTCTGAAACATTAAACGCCCAGATAAGGCGATATCTGTATATTGTGTTACATTAAAGGAAGAGTTACAGTATTCACCTGAGTGGTCGTTCTGCTCAGCAGAAGTGGTTAGCATCTGATATATGTGATATTGATTTGTTTTCTTTAGCGATTGAAGGAAACGCTCGTATACATCGCAGGAGTTTCTAATAATTACATTCAGTAGTTCTTCGCTGGCTCTTATCGGAGTAGAATGAAATTGTTGAATGTGTTCGAGTTCCTTTGAGCTTAATTTTTCATCTTGAAACATGTGAGCAGCGATTTCTGAAACACTCGTTAAGTTGCTCAACAGTTGGTTGTATTGTCCCCGAATAGGTTTTTCATGTTCTGCTGCAATTAAATGTATTTCTTGTCAAATATGCTATCTCACAGTGTAACTTCTATACATATGACAACTTAATAAAACGGAAAGCTTCAGCGCCACCTAAAAATGCGAATTAGAAAGCAAATGGAACCAATGACATAATGAAAGCATCGATAATACTATACATATTAAGATATTGTAGACCAATAAGCAAAATGCGTTTTCTACTGGCGGGACTAACAGTATGGATAAAACCTGAAAATGGCGCTGGATTAGAAATTAGTTTGGATTTGTCTCTTAAAGTGTGTCCTTTAAATAATAAATGGCATATTTCTAAGAAATTGACAAAAAAGTTACATATAATATATACTTCTATAATACCCAGTCAAATTTGTGACACATATTGAGCTTATGTGTTTGCAGAATATAGCATTATTTGTTTAAATTTATTTAACATAATTATATGAATTTCCTCTAAATAAACCGTCATAATAAACAAAGTACCTGTTGGGTTCGATTCTTCTTCTAATTCCGTTATTATGCGCTGAACCGAATCCCACAAGTGCAATAGTTTTGCTGGAGACGGATTCATTGTAGCCATATCGGCATTCAAGTTGAAACTGAGTAACTATTGTTTGTCACAGTCTGCTTCTTACTTTACTGGAATGATGTTATATAGTTGCAAACTGATACATTGCACCGTGTTGGGGTTTTCGCCCTTAGGAAAGTCGTCTACCTCTCCCAACCCAGATCTGCAGGCGTATCTAATAATCTTTGCAAAACAATCGACAACAACGAAATAGAACACTATTACGGTTTGAATCGAAAAAGAACCAGAGTGTAAAGTTTGTAGTACGTAGTAGTATACTTTGAGCAATTAATCAGTAAAACTTTCGGGTAGATCTTTAAGATTAATAATTTAAAAGAAACTTGTGGACAAATGTTTTAACTACTCCAAATTTGCAAGACGTTTTAATCGGTCACGCGCTTTTATTGTTCTCTGCACAAATTTATAAGATCGTTACCAAATTGAAGACCCCAAATTTGAAAACCATGGTTTGATACGTGGTCCTTTTTCAACGATCGCTTCCAAATCTAGCACCAAGTGTTTGAAAACTGCATGAGAAAAGAGTTCTGGACGTGAATGGTGTTGAATGCAAAACAGCCCTATGCACTAACTGTTTATTGGATGCAATCAAAATAATAAAGGTTATCAAACCATGAAATTTCCGGACGTGGTGTTGGTGTTGGTGTTGTTGGTGGTTGTGATGGTGATAATGATGATGATGATGATAGTGACACATGTTTTGTCGGATTTTTACGTGTTCCTTTTTGAGAGTACATTCAAAATGGATAAAAATGTGTCAATAAAGTGAAAAAGTCGCAGCTTGAGTTTGGTATCGATTTGTATAGACCCCAGTCAATACTCATCGACTGTAGTGTATGGAGCGTGGAGATTTGGTCAATGATGGTGGCGAATTGAACTTATTTTCATGATGTGATAAAATATCGAATGAAACAATAAGTGATCTGGCAGGCAGCCTGAGTGGCGTAGCTAGGATTTTACCATAAAGGGTGCGTACTGCGTAGCAGTAGTCCGCAGAGGACCTACGGGACTAGATGGGCTCATGGGGCGATTTCCGGAAGCATAGCATTTCAGACAGTCACTGAATACTACTTTCTTATTTTAACAGATTAACAGCGTAACGTTTAAGTAGTATGACATCACAGTCACGTCGTTTCCAAAAAAGGTTGAAACAAGCTGGCTAAGAATATGGTACCGTTCAACAAAATAATTAAAATAAGTAAGCAACACTGAAAATTTGTTATGGATTATGATTCTACTGATTTTTTGTATAAGAGGAACAATGAATCAACAGAAAGAGCAAAGCAGAATGTGACTGAGGTGCGTACGTACCTTATGCACCTTGTATAAATATGTTACTGCAGGCAGTAAGAATAAGAACTAGAAAATATCATCAGAAAAGCGAAGACTGAAGTTGATGGACAAAATTTTAATATAGAAAAGCAAACCAAACGATGAATTGGATCACTGATGGGAAAAGAAGGGAATGATTGGGAAAGAAGTGTTTAGAGATGAGCCATTGGGACTGACGATGGACTGATGATTGGAAAAGCCGCGTTAGATGACTGGAAAAGCCGCGTTGCTCGATATTAAGAGGGGCTAAGTACTAAGCAAGTAATTGCTACTTCATATTTATCAAGTCAATGTCAGTTAGGATGACGTCAAACTGCCTAGAATTGAATACTTAGGCCTACTGCTACAATCCATTTAATAATAATTTGTGAGTGGACACATTTCCAGTAAATCAGTCAGTCCGCATAGCCCTACGACCGCCATGTCGCAAAAGCCCATTTGCAGACAGGTTATAAATCATGATGAGATCGCATTCACGTGTACACTGTGAGTGGAAAAAGGCGACCGCTAAGCTGTATGTAAATACGAAATATTCATAAATGTAAGGATATTCAAATGGATTTTAATCTTGACTGTAACGGCTAACGATTTTGAAATATTGGAGGGTCCTCCGTTAAATTATAAATATGACATCACTGTGTCGTCATTTGTAAACAAACTACGGAAATGTCGTTCAGCGAAGAGGGAAAACAGTAATAAAATTTTTATGCCGTAATAAGAATTTTGGGGCCAAACGTTTCCTAAAAGAATTTCCAGAAAAGTGATGGAAACTCGGCGGATTTAAGGCCCTTCTGAGGAAGACTGATAGATTCGGATCGTCAGATCGTCAGGTAGGTAGCGGCAGACCACGAACTGCGAGAAGTAACGAGGAAATCTAAAAGGTTCAAGATCTTGTTTTGAGTCAAGAAGATAAATTGCATTCTAATCTCACACAGCGACAAATTGCACGAGAACTGGGCATTCGTCAGTGTTCAGTAAATGAAATAATGAAGAAAGACCTTGGATTAAAATGTTTCAAAAGGGTAAAGCGACTGAACTCACGGAGGCCAACAAGAAGGCAAGACTTGATCGCTCAAGGTTTTCGTTCACACGTTATCCTGCGACTATGGTCCATTTCATTTAATTCACTGATGAGAAAGAAACTTTTCACTGTCGCTGCACCATCAAATAGTCAAAATGATCGTTTGTATGTTGCCGTCGGTACTCATAAGAAGAACTTCCCTTTTGCTTCGCTCGCTCGAATTTCAGTCAATCGCTAATGGTTTCGGTCGATGTGTCTCCACTTGGCAGAAAAAACTGGTATTAAAATTAATGGTGCGTACTACCGGAATGTCCAGTTAACGGAGAATCTCTTACCAGCTATACGAGAAACATCGGAATACAACACGTTTCAACAGGATTGTGTTTCAGCACACGATGCTCGTGAAACCGTCGAACTGCTGATTAAAGAAACTTTTGATTTCGCACCTCATGCACCTTGGCCTTCAAACAGTCCAGACTTTAACCTACAGGCTATAAAATCTGTGGAATAATGCAAGAAAAAGTCTACAGGACAAAAATTCGGAACGTCAATGCCAAAGGAGGACATTTTGAACACAAATTATAGCTTAATCCATCAAACATAATAGTTAAATTGATTGTTTTCCAAATTTGATTTAAAATGTAGTTGCTATTAATTTTGAATGCAAGTCAATATCAAATTTTCCAGTGGGTCCATTTTTCCACGAACAGTGTACACATATGCTTTTCGGCTATGGTTGGTAATGTATGTATGCATGTATGTATACAGGTACGCAAGTATGTATGTATGCATGCAAGTATGTATGTATGTATGTTGTTGCAAGGGCACGTGTGGAAGGCAGGTTGGGTTAGGTCAGAAGGTGACACGTGCCCATGCAACATTCTGTTAGGAACACGTGCGCATGCACCTGTGTTGGAAGGAGTGTTTGATGGAGTGTTTAAAGGAGTGGTTGTCTCGTTGGGAGAGAAGAATGTATAAAAGAGTGAGTGGAAAGTTCTTGGGAGATATTGCCGTGAGAAAAGGTTATGGGTCAGATATTGCCGTGTTGGAGGAAGTTCGTTGAGTTGAAGTTGTTGTTGCCATTTTGGATTCGAGAATACAGAGTTTTAAACCAACGAACGTTGCATGCTGGTTCGGCCTATACCTCTACGAGCCTAATCGCTTTCCAGCATGCAACAATATATACATATGTATGTATGTGACCTTACAACCTAGTTATATCCATACAGTGGTTGAATAGCATTCTATTTAGGCAAATCCCATGCAGATTCGATCTCATGTGATCTTTCGAGTCAAGTAGTATTCATTCTATTTAAGAAATGCCCCACGCAGAATCATCCTCATGTGATTTTCAAGCCATGCCACCTCTAGCTCAACAACGTTCTAGTACTCATTTGCATACAATCTGTTGGCCTACATTGTTACATGATATAGTAATGTAAAGTTGCTATTATTATTCTTATTATTTTATTATCATCATCAGCATCATCATCATCATTTATTATCGCTTTTTGCTATAAATTATACTCACGGGTTATTCCAGTAATTATACTCGGTTATGGGGAGTTCCAATAATTACAGTCAGTTGTGGGGTTTTCCAGTAATTACACTTATACAACTACTTATGTAGCTTATGCTAGCGTGATAATTTCACCAACACATAACTCTCTGCCACATCTTCATAAACTCTGTAACATGCAGCCATTCTGATTCATTTGATCGTCCTTTAATCTCACTCTTGCCCGACCCAGTCGATAGACATCTGAAGTTCTCTGGCCGATATATACTTCACATATATACCTCTGCCGGCATTTAGTCTGTGGAACGATCTCCCACCTGAATTCAACACAAATACGCCGTTCCTCCACCATTTTCTGTCGTTCATCCAGCACCATTTGTCTTTAGCACCTCCATTTTTCACTTCTCAGACTTTTTACTGAAAACTTAACTCTTTCAGAATTATTCAGAATGATCCATAGAATCCATAGTCTCCCCATTCCTCTGATTTCTCACAACCTAAACACAACCCACTTTCACAACCCTCTCTCTCTCATGGCAATCGGATTATGTTCTTCACACGGTATCTCTGGACAACCTCTCTGATTTGACTCAGCGTTCGTGAATAAGCTGGTAAAATACAGTATGGGCGTTGTAGAAGGCATTGCATTTAATTAGATTCGATCTGCACTTAGCTTTTAAGAAGCGCTTTAGAAATTTTCTAGTTCACAATTTACAATTTTACGAGTCCTTTTGTGATCTAAATCCTACTGCCGATTACTCAGTTTCACTACCACTATTTACAGTACATCGCTGTGTCATGCTATAAAAAGCAGGTAGCTCTTATATAGGCAAATACTACTCTATTACAGGCTATAACTGTACCTTTAAGACATCTTATAAGCTGTGCTAAATCAGTTTAATTGAACTACAATCCAAATAAAGGCATTATTATTAAAAAAATTGCCTATACTCATATAATTATATATGCCTAATCCTGATTGTTTCTGAGCCATTTGCGACCCTATTAATAGAACGTCATAGTACAGAAGTCTCAATCTAAGATAATACGAGGGCAAACTGAAGATCCGGACGTTAGCGAGCGCACCGCTTCACTTAATCTTATTCACTTAATTATGTAAAAGAAATTAAGAGTAGCACAGTATGCTAAGAAAATCAATTTATTGTAATTTAAAAACTATAATATGATACGTGTGTGCTTACGTTTGTTAATCTATTCCTTTCAGCACTTACTGGCAGAGCCCTGCATCAGCCTGAACATCAGTGTAAAGACTCATATATCGTGAGAGCTACCGGTCGTGTTACATGCTGCTGCCTTGTGAATTCCGGTTTTGTCTTAACGCATCATGGTTAACTAGAAGCAATGGTGTTAATACGTATACAGATTATTTAGCGCGAAAGTTTAGTCAGCAGTCCAATCTGCCAGCTAAAATTAAAATATGTTATACAACGATTTGCTCAATAATATTTGCCTCGATTAGGAATTTTACTAAGGAATGAAAGCAAGGTAAATTTAAAACAAAATCAACTTTACTGAAAAATGAACTGGATCATTCCTGAATTTGAAAGCCCTAGCGTTTCGGTCTTCCAGTTTTAAAATGGAGGCTGCAATTTTAATTTCAAATGTCTTTGTAGTTAGCTATTTCTTGTCACAGTGCTAGATTGAGGGAGTTGATGGAGCGACGAATAAAACGGAGACAGGCAGGCATGGAGTGTGGACGAGCTAGCAAGTAACTGAAAGAACTCCTTATTGTGATGCATAAAATGCAGAGGAAACATTGTTGTCAATGTCGACGTTGACAACTCTAAGCGGGAACTTGCCTTGTTATGGGTGTCATTATGTGACATCCATGGCAAAGCAAAGATGGAGATGGTGAAGAACTCCAAGTTTAATCACTGTACTGTAAAGCATTCCAAATTGGCCTATTGGAAGGGCATACAAGTTCCAATATGCCTCCACATATAATCTTCAAGAAAATAGAAAGCGTTATAGTAGATAAAATTTGAGATAATTCTCGGTCTAAATCCACGTTTAAAATTAAATGTAAATGAATTGATTGCTTGAGATCCTTCACAACCGTTGCCCGTTTGAATGGGCGACACGCCATTTAAGGTCCCAGTATAAGGACCGTGCTAGCTAGAGATTAGAGGGCATTGAAATATACTGAATTCTGTTTGTGAACTTAGTATTGGTGTACATTCGAGTGCTTAGCTGAACAAACTAATCTTACAAAATTACCTGCTCGTGAATTTAGTTATAGACTAAACAATCGTGAGGAATTTTTTAAACCAATGTCAATGGTCCTAGAGATATAAATGGCCATTTTTCAAATCCATTATTCATCAGCCACTTTCATCATTATCATCATCATCGTCGTTGCCATAATCATTTTGAGGACCTAAATTCGCTGAGGATCTAAATTCGGAGTTGTGTAATTTCAGTGGTCCCATGATCCCATGTATAGTAACACTGTCTTTTCATTTTATTAAACACTCATTGGAAACATTGACGATACTACGCCGCTATAGAAGTTCTAAGAATTACAGACTTTTATAACTTTAAAATAAATTTCGCCTATAATTATTAAATAAGTAAATGCTTGGGAGAACTCATAAAACTGCACAATAAAAATCATTCACTTATTTAATCTGGGCTTCATGTAGCGCCCGTATAAAATAAATACATCGTTGACTGACGGACACTGCTAGACTCACATTGATCCCATTGATAGGGTTATGAGTTCCAGTCTGAAGTAAAAGAAGCTCAATACCTAAAGCTAGCCTCGATAGGCAGACATGAGTATGAAGTGCTAGCAACTTCATTTTTCTTAGCCGCGGCATATCAGGGTGGCCTCTCTTCGCCGTCTGATCTTCCCATCGACAATGTACGGTCAATGTGCTTATTTATGGCTGAGTTGGATAAGGATGCAACTGCGATGGAGCCGAAATATCGAAACAAATTTCTGTCCGGGCGTTGGTTTGAAATTCTTATATGTTCTGGAAAAATACAATAGGTTTCTTAATATTATCAAAATGCAATAATTTGCTTAAGTAAAAGCGGAAAGCCTTTGCTGATGAGAAACGCTTTTCCTATAAGTTTTCCTAAATAATTCCAAAAAAATTTTTTTTTTAATTTAAAAAAGATTCAATTTTTCTATTTTTGAAATTTTTAATATCAAATTGACTGAAAATAAAAACGTCAAGTTACCTTGATTCAATTTAAACATTAGGCTATTGTATTCAAATGATCCTTTAAAATCAAAAAGGAACTGTCCAACTTTAAAGATTTTCTTCTTCGAATTCGTCGCAGTCAGAAATGTATAAACTAGTTTTCATTATTGTCTCTTAATTGATTACACAGGTCTGCTAAGAAATTTTTTTCTTCAAAGTAAATGGTGCTTCTTATAGATTTTTACACGGTCATTTCTGGAAAAATATTGTACAAATTCTAACACATACAGTTTTGACACAAATTGGGATTTTTTGTTGGAAAGTTCAATTTTTCCGCAGAAATGCTATTTTACATTGAAAACACAATTACAAATACATGCACATAATGAAAAATATATTTTATTATAATGTAGTAATGAAGACACCCGAATTCTTGTTATGTTTTCATAAATGCGAAATTGAACCTCGGCCTGAAAGGGTTAAGTCCGGTTTTTACATTAACGACGTGAAAGGGTTAAGTCTGGTGTATACATTTATGACTGTCATGGCTTCAAGAGGATGTGTTAATTCTCCTGACAGGTTTTCTTATATCTGTGGCGAACTGTTAGTGAAAAAGCAAGAGCGGAAGGTCACGGACTTTGTTGAGAAAGTGTATTTTGCATACTTCGGTGTAAGGCTTGGAGACCAGGACAAGGCATGGGCCCCACATCGAGTCTGTTCCAGTTGCGTGGAAGGACTGCGCATGTGGTCTAAGGGTAAGGTGAAATCTTTTCGTTTCGGAGTGCCTATGATATGGAGGGAGCCCCGAAACCACAGCGATGACTGTTACTTTTGCTCGTGCAACATACAGGGATACAGCTTAAAAAACAAAGACAAAATCTGCTACCCGAACCTGGAATCTGCACTGCGCCCTGTGTCTCATGGACCTGGCATTCCCATACCTTTGCCTCCAGAAAGCCTAAGCGATGTGAGTGGGCCATCGGGGAGTGAGTCAGATGGCAATTCTGATGAGGAATTTCCACACGACAGCAGTGAGCCCGAACTGTTTTCACAATCACAATTGAACGACTTGATTCGAGATCTGGCTCTTTCGAAAGATTCCGCTCAGTTGCTAGGTTCTAGGCTCCAGGAGAAGAACTTGTTGACTCCTGGAACTTCTTTTAGTTGGTTTAGAAACCGAGAGAAAGACTACGTGCCTTACTTTTCTCAAGACGGTGAACTTGTTTACTGCTCCGATGTTACCGGTCTGATGCAAATGTTCAGAGTTCAGCATGAGGCTCACGATTGGAGACTCTTCATTGACTCATCACAAAGAAGTCTAAAAGCTGTCCTTCTTCACAATGGCAACAAATACGCCTCTATACCGGTTGGACATTCCGTTCATTTGAAAGAGAAGTATGACAATTTAGCCTTCATCCTGACCAAACTGAACTACAAGAAATACGAATGGACCATCTGTGGCGATCTTAAAGTGATCTCTATGATCCTTGGTCAACCGGGCGGCTACACCAAGTACCCCTGTTTCCTCTGCGAATGGGATAGCCGTGCTAAAGCCAAGCACTGAACTGAGAAGGTGTGGCCAAGCAGGACACTAAAAGTAGGAGAAAAGAACGTGCACTTCGAATCTTTGGTGGAGCCAAGAAAAGTACTCTTACCTCCACTTCACATCAAACTTGGCATCATGAAGCAGTTTGTGAAAGCCCTTCCAAAAGATGGTGATACTTTCAAGTATCTTGCAAGCAAGTTTCCACGGTTGTCAGAAGCGAAGCTGAAAGAAGGGGTTTTCGTTGGTCCTGACATTCGAAAACTCATGAGGGACGAGATATTTGATACCAAAATGAAAGAAATTGAGAGATCGGCTTGGCAATCCTTTAAAGAAGTGGTAAAGAAGTTTCTTGGCAACTATAGAGACAGTGACTTCGAGAACATCGTAGGAAACATGATGAAGAACTTGAAAGCCTTGGGCTGCTCAATGAGCTTGAAGCTCTACTTTTTGAACTCCCATCTAAGCTATTTCCCAGAAAATCTAGGTGCTGTCAGTGAAGAACAAGGAGAGAGATTCCACCAGGACATAAAGGAAATGGAACGGAGGTATCAGGGTCAGTGGAACGTTAACATGATAGCAGACTACTGCTGGATGTTGCATAGGGAAGAACCGCAAGCAGTGTACAAGAGAAACAGTTCTAAAAGGAGCTTTGAAGGGAAGAAGAAAAGATATTATAAAGATTTCTGACTTCTCGGCACCTGTGACAAACATTTACAAATGAATGAATGAAAAATCCAGCTGAGTTCATTGTAACAATTTTTAAGTTCTTTGTAAATAAGCGTTTTCCACTCTGCTAGGTCTTCCTGGATGTTTGTCTTCACTTGTGGAAAAAACCGTACGTGATAGAGGAAAAACCCGTGCATGTTTGAATTCAGCTAACTGAATACCAATGAAAACACCTAAAACGGTGAAGAAAAAAATTGGAAACCATTAATATGCAGGCCTGTGTTATTTAACATCAAAACCTAAAATCCGTCCCTCGTTCCAGTTGTCAGCCACAAACGGTCGGTTATTTAAAACATTCAAAATAAACTTCCATGGCTCCCGTAATCTTTTTTTTTTGTTTTTAGAGAATTTCTCTCTTTAATTCCAAATCAGAATCCAATCAACAACTTGACTGTTATTAAAGAGTAGCCACCATTATGAATTCATTTCCACCGACGATCAAATGAAATGAATTCATTTGTCCGATGGTCCATCCACATTTTCCTCAGAAAGACTTCTCATGTTTAGCCCACCATTTCCAAACACCATGAATATTGTGTTCATATTGTCTTATAAAGCAATCGAAGGACATAATTATGGCGTTTGAACAAATTCATTACTTACTTATATACTAATTTACTTACATACTTTTATTCACACAAATCCCTATGACTACTCATGAAATTACAATTTGTCACTTTAATAACATGCCTTGGATCAAAAATGCGCTACCGCCCGTGTAAATGGACGCCACTCCATTTTGGATTTCATGGTATAGGCTAAGGACCATGACAGAATATGTAGACCTTACACGTACAAAATTCACAAGTCCATTATTTTATTTTTTTCATTGTTGTTATTATCATCATAGTTATTCTTAATTAAATTTATATTATTATTATCATTAGTGTTTCTTATTCTCCCATTACTATTACTACTACCACCACTACCGCCGATAGCACCGCCACCACCAAACACCATCCACCGTAGCCGTCTGACTCTTGGATCTTGACCTGGAATCGAAACTTCCTGCCTATCTTATGACTGAAGTTGATTTTTGAACCCTTGTACAGCGGCCTTTTCTTCGGCCTCGGCTGTGCTACGGCGCTATATAAATTGTCTTATTATTATTATTATTATTATTATTATTATTATTATTATTATTATTATTATCGAGTTTGTTTTGATTGAGCGCCTGTGAATAAGATAGTTTCAGCCACTTCGCTTTCTTCGTGCGCTGTAGAAATTTCGAGTTTAAGATTACGATTATTATTAATATTACGAAAATGTTTGACGCGCGCAAAGTCAAACAGAAATATGAATTGGAGGCGCATTAATTTCATCATTCATTTCTAAATATCCATGTTTATAGTTATTTTTAATTTAATTAATTATTTAACCGGCATCAAGTTCATCAGAACCAGCTAGTTCTTTTGTAATCAACGATGTCAAGTCAGGCATTTCAATTGGAAAATACTTTTGATGGATGTTTCCATGTTCCATTGGTTTGTTTAAAATGCTTTATTTCGAACGATTGTCTTCTAGCTTCACTTATCATAAATAAGACTTACACTTAAGTTATGGTGTAATAGAAGTTCTAAGACTAAGAATTTTACTACAAATTTGCCTTATCATAAGAGTCGGGCAAATGCCTCCAAAAACTAGACAAGAGAAACATTTTGTCATTCATTGATTGAGTCAAAGCATTTTACAGCGACGCTTTGGAATAAATACGACACAAATGCAGCTAGACATCAATCCAATAATTCTGGACAATATTTAATAACTGTCTTAAATAAAAGCTGTAATGCATTTGACTGTAAGCTCTTACAGACATCTATGGAAATAAAAAAGTGTAGGCAAATTAAGCTATATGCTTCACTAGCAGTCTTGATCAAATAAAAGCAAAAATAACCCTGATTGCAGGTTAAAATACTATTATATTTCCCTCATTTATCTAAACTCAAAAATCAAAATTCTTGCATTTTTATATATATGTTTTTTAGCATCCAATTTGTTCTTAGTTACAAACAATCGATTATTTGTCTGATCCAGAATTATCGATGCCTCTCCTAATCCAGGTTTTTCATTTGAGAGAATTTCTCTTCTAAATTCCAAATCTGAATTCAATAACAAAAGTCGACTGTTCCCTGAATCAGCGACGATCACGAATCCATTTCTATCGACTGCCAAATAATATGGATGATTCATTTGTTCGATGGTTGATCTAAGTTTTCCACCGAATGACTTCTTCAGTTTCCCATCGCTATCCACTACACACACTCTATGCAGACGATCACCATACCAGCCATGACTGACCAGGAAATGACCATTGGTCAGTTTTATAGCGTGACTTGGATGACGAATGCCTGCGTTCGATGACAGATTTATTTCACGGATCAATTGTCCATCCGGCGAATATTCATTTAATTTATTTTTATCAAGAACAGTTAAAATGACATTTGAGTCATTCGTGACAGACAGACCATATCCCCAATCGTCTCCTGTTGACCAACTGCCTATTAATTTTCCATCAGGATCAACTCTCAAGATTTCACTCGACTGAGTAGATCCTTTGAAATTGAAAATGTAGAGACATTTATTTCTGTTGCAGGATTCTATATCCGTTGGATTAATTAATTCCTTCAAAATCCACTGACGGCTTAAACTAAATTTCGTCGAATCATAAACTTCAACTTCTGAACTCTTGCCATGCACAACAAACAATTCTTTGTCTAAGATCGTCAATCCTCGGATTAATTTATTTTCCTCATCTGCGGCTTTTGTTCTGATCGTCTGAACTAAAACTGGATCTGATGTGTATTTATCCTGAAGTTCAACTGAAAATAAAAGCATGTCTATCATTTACCTACAAATGCAAACCTGTCCAAATCACAGAATTCTGAATTTGAAGAGGATACGATGACTACAGTGATAACTCCGGACAGCCAAATTCACGCTAACGAAATGGTACAAGTGTATTGCATCGTCGACGTATATCGCTGTATGGAACGCCAATATCTTCAAAAAAAACTCTTTATCGCAGATAATTGTGCATGTAACTGACAGCATAAGGCGATACGATATCTTTTTCACTCTTTATTATAAAAAACACGATACCGTTATCTACTGAAACTACGCTTCTCAACTGAACTCACTGACTTAATTGCTTATCAAGATTCTTCTGCGTTTGATTTCTCCCTTAAGGGGGTTTGGACTGCGACACCTTTTATCGCAACGCTTATGTCTCCTCTGCAACATTGTTTTAGATATTTCTAGGTATATCATGCATCGAAAACAAAATTCACAACTTTAAATAACGAAAAGTTCTGAATCGAATATTGACAAGCAGAACTTCTGTTGGTCGTTAATTAATTATTTAAAGGCTTTATGTTGTACCGATGAATCTTGTTTCTGTTCGTGGTCCAAAATTATGGTACTGCAGTCTAGAACAGTATTCAGTTGAATAGATCTTAAAATGTGACCATATATTGCCAACGGAAATTACCCTTCTAGAATAAACTCCTGCTAGAATTACGGCAATTATCTGACCCATCATACGAACTCAAAACTTCACCCCATGCAATTGCTGCGTATGTCTTTCACTCACAGCTGAAAACACTCCTCTTCCACAAATTCTATCTTGATTCTACTTCTTCCCCTTATCTCTCTCTCCACTCCAATCCGAAACACCATCGCCGTAGCCGCCTGACTGGCTGCCTCCCTGACTACTGGATCTTGACCTGGAACCGAACATTCTTGCTATTGATTTTGTTTTGAGTGGGCCCCTGTGAATACACGGGTTCCAGCGATTTAGGTTTTTTGGCGCTTTAGAAATTTCGAGCTTACGACTACTATTTTTGGATAATATGCTCATTATTCTTATATATGTACATACAATATATATTCATATATATTCCATAATCAACAGCTCTATGCTGACCAATCATGGGTCAACAGGACTGCATATGATCATTCTACTTCATTCGTTTTCAAATCAGTCGGGAAATCCAATGTAAGGAAAAAGCGAATGAAAAGGAAGGTCATGCAAACCAATAATTTTATTTGCTCATCTTTAAATTTTGGAACGCCCAACTTACTTTCAACCCGTTCAGCTCACTTCCCTTCATCTTCCGATGTTCTAATTTCTTTGGATCATTGAATCACCCACCAACATTCATAAAAGAAATTGTAACGAAAACTTGCGTTCGACATGTATGGCGCTAAATAAAAGCCATCCTCCGCGTTATTTGGCTATCTAGATATATTGCGTTCACTCATTTTTGCAGCAACCTTTAATCAGTCGACCTGCGAGTTGTGGAGGCTTAGCTGACTGTGGCTCCTCTACCGGCACGCAACTGTGTAGAAGGTGACGCGATTCCATGAAGGGGAATATTGTCGTTCTTCGAGAAGTTGCTGGAAATGGATATCTAGCGTTTGTTGAGGTTACAAGGGTTCTTGGATCGATTGATGCATTAAGCAAACTTTGGAGATTATTTGTCCATCTTCTGATGGTATTATCGTAAGTCGAGTGGATTGATGATTGTCTGTTACAGCGGATATGAATTAGTCGACGTATCCATCGAAATTGGTTCCTATGTTGGTTGTCTTCCTATATCACACCCGCGACCTTTAGTACATCAGATGTGCGACCTTCGCCAAAATGGATTTATTTTAAATCAAATTTGTTGAGATTTTTAGAAATTCGCTGTGAATGTCAGCGATCGGTGCGAGATTTGGAGTTCTGTATATTCCTTCCTCTTTTTTTCCGAAAAGTTTCAAAATTTTGCGGCGGAATTGTCATGGATTCATCGAATCTGATGGTGATAATGTTATCAGGTCTGAGTGTACTGAGATCGAACCATCAATGAAGAAGATGCCTGCTGATGTTGCTAAAGGGGACCGCTATAGTCAAATTCAGGTCTAAGATACTAATGTTTTAAGTACTAAATGCTTTAGGGATTAGGTATTATAGACCTAAAACCCGTAAAATTAAGAGAATGTGGAAGGGCTTGCAGTGCCGTCCAAGTAATGAAGCACTGAAAAGCGCAGTTCAACCAACGGCGCAAAGGAACATGAAGAAAGAATAAATAATTAGGCCTGAAATTCATCACAAAACCATAAGAAAAGAAAAACACTGGGCCTAAAATATATTTTAAGAGCAAAATCAACTAATTTAATTGTGAATATGGACAAATTTTATGTAAAATTGCGACAAGAAATTTAAAACCAGCATATTCTATCCCTGCTCCGAGATCTCAATGGGGGGTGTCTGTGTTAAAGCTTTAATGCTATTTTTTAAAATATATCTGTTGAAAACTTCGCTTATAAAGAGTAAATTGTGCGAAACGACTGGAAGTTGTCAAGAAAGTTAATATTAATAAATCGGTCTGAACGTTTCACTCATCCAGGTTTGCAACCGACCACGCTGGCCGTTGTATAAAGGCTAAATCTTGGGGTTCAAGTTTGTCTCGTGCATAGTTCTGTGGCTGTGAAGCCGCAAGAAGCTTCGTAAGGAAGGTTTACTTTATAACTAGCTTTTTCCGCGTTGAGCATCTTTCACGCCAATTCCACAAAATGTTTATTCTGAGAAAATGTTTTGTTTGTAATATTGCTTCTTTTTACCTACACTCTTTTGTCGTTGGCTCTCCTTTTCCTCTTCCTCTCGCAGTCTATCACTCCATCCCGTCTCTCTCCAACACAATCCCTGCCTCTCAGTAGCCAAGTGTAAGGAAATTAATTTGTTCTCATAATATTCACTAGATAGCGCTCGCTTCGTGTAAATGTACATAATAGATCATTTATTTATGCTGCATTCAAGTACACAGGAGTAGCCAAATTTATGGCCTACTTGAAATCAATTCTTATTCCCAAGAGTTACCGTTATTCTGAAAGGTCATCTGATTGCCTTTCTCTGGTCATAGTTTGGACTAGAACTGTTCTCGGTAAACGTGCTTTTCCGATTGCTGGACCTAAATTCTGGAGCTTCCTCCCAGTGTCTGTTTCTTCTGTTCAGCTGCTTCTGTCATTTCGTTCTCAACTTAAAACTTACGTGTTTGTGAAATTGATTACACACGGTAGGCTACCTCTCTGTCTTGTAGACTGACCTTCTGGATATTGACCTGATTGTGGCTTGGCTTTGGCGCCATTGATTGATGCCTTGTGCATTAGACACCGGCGCATTAGAAGTTATTATTATTATTATTATTAATATTGTTATTATTATTATTATTATTATTATTATTATTATTATTATTATTATTATCATCATCATCATCATCATCATCATCATCATTATTTATTATTATTATTATTATTATTATTATTATTATTATTATTATTATAATAATAATAATAATAATAATTATTATTATTATTATTATTATTATTATTATTATTATTATTATTATTATTATAATTATCATCATCATCATATATGTTCATAGTAGAGTTCCGGAGAAGCAGATGGCGTTCCCACGCTGGACAGCTACTGAGAGTCTTTGAAGCAGGTAGTTGGTCTCCAGTGGATCGTGGGTT
Source organism: Norana najaformis (assembly GCA_964023275.1). Classification (NCBI taxonomy): domain Eukaryota; kingdom Metazoa; phylum Annelida; class Clitellata; order Crassiclitellata; family Hormogastridae; genus Norana; species Norana najaformis. The sequence continues at coordinate 7,153,377 of OZ029914.1, read as the reverse complement.
GCCATTGTCATCCTTCGTCCTAACTCCCACACAAAATCCAATCCTTCCGTACTCCATGCGCCGCTGGTCTCCAGTGTTATTATTATTATTATTATTATTATTATTATTTACCCGAGGTAGGCGCTTAGTTTCCATTGGGGATAAATATGCCATTTCTGCTCACGAACTTGCAATAGTTCTTACCATACTGTGTTGTGCATGGAAATGGGAAGTTTGTAGGGTTATAGCTGAAATGTGGGTGATTGTAACGGATATAGTGTGGATGTTTTTGGTAATAATACGGGTGAGGAGTACGGTGCTTGATGCGCTTTGGTTTCAGTTTGGGAGGAGTGTGGAACTTTTGCTGGTGAAGTTTCATTGAGATGGAGTTCATTCGTGTGAGGTCAAATGAGAATATAAATATATGTTCCAACATGACAGTAGGAGCGCCTCTTATGAGGCTACCTTCGATATAAGAGGTTGCCCATTCCGTCAGCGAGACGGTATGAATGAGACAAGAGATATAGAAAGAAGATAAGTGTTATGTATGAAACCAGGGGAAGCCACGCGCCGTATATCCAGTGAAGACGTGTAAATAAGCCCAATTCTTCAGGATTTATGGAAAGCCCATTTTACTTAAACATAAGGAAAAAATGCACAGTACCTTCTGCTCTGAATTCTTCACCGCGTATTTGTGTCTCTGTTAGCTTTGCTTCAGTTTCTTTAAGTTTTGCTTCAGTTTCTCTCAAACTTAATTTTAATTTTAGTTCTATTTGTTCTGACTTCTTTTCAGTTTCTCTCAGCCGTGATTCCATTTCCTTCAACTTTTGTTGGTAATATGTTGCTTGATCTCCGAGTTGTTGTTTGGCTAAAGCTAATTCAATGCTAAGAGCTTCATTCCTTTCTTTGATTTCACAAGTTTCTTGATGTTGCTTGTTTTCTAACTCCATATATTCTCTTACTTTGCTTTCATATTCGGCAGTCTTCTGCTCTTTCTGTTGATTTAGCGCCTTCAGACTGTCTATCATGAGCTGATTCTCCTGAAGGTTCTTCCTTAATTCCTCGTTGTCATTTACTGTTGATTTAAGACCTGTTTCTAAATTATATACTTTTTCTTGTAGCATCGATAGTTGTTTCTCGATTCTAGTTTTCTCTCGTTGAGTTTCTTTCTGAAGGGTAACGAATTTGCATTTTTCCTGAAGAGTTTCTTGTCTTAGTTTCTCGCACTTTTCTTCTGTTGCCTTTAACTGACTTTGGCTATTGCCTTTGTGTGATTATAAAAACACAAATAAGAAATATACAGTAGCAACTTTGAGGTAAAGTTGATTTCAACTAGATTTAAATCATCAGTATACACGATATCGTTTAATCGCTAGTGATATTACGCTTTGCGTTCGCAATCGACTTGGCTTGGAGACATGTGTAGCTCTTACTTAATCAGCGCCATGTGAGGTTGTTGGGTCTGTATGTGTCTACAGTGAAAGTAGTACTTAGCTGGTAATCATGCGATTTTGAAGCATCGAGAATGCAGTGTACATCGCTAAAATATCTTAGCGCCACACAAAAGTTTCCTTAGATAGTCGTTCATTCTCCAGCGCTTTGTTGAGGCTGTGACAACACGCAATGAACTTGATCGCCGCACCCATTAATGTAAAAAGCACCAAGAAAGAGCTTTATTTATTTGAGTCACATATTATTTGAACCACATGTTCCAAGTAGCAGTTAGTGATTAATGGATGATATGTTTGGACATTTTAAACACACAATGTAATAATGTTGTATCGGAATATGTAACAATTTGAAATTATCATGTACCTTGAAGAATTTTCTCAACGCAAATCTTCCAAATGTTATCGTTCGACGTCTTCTGACGTAACAGAGCTATTTTCGTTGAAACTTCAGTCTGCAGTTCATTCTGAAGTTTCTTGAACTGAGTTTCCAGATTGAAAACTTGTCGCTTATTATGAAAGAACATAATTACAATTATTATTGTTTGATATATGTCTTTTTTTAAAGTTGGAACAAACAGTTGATCAGAGTAGGCTGATTTTCAGTTTGTCCTGGCGGGATTAAGTATGATTGAATCGCATAAGCTAGCAAGGTATTTAGGTGCTAGATATGAAGCATTTTGTATGCAAAGACATCAACTTTAAGCTGGACCCGAGATGGAATAGATAACCAATGTAATTTTTATGAAATTAAGTCTGTAAGCAGAGATTTTGGAGGAAGGTGAAGAACCAGGCGAGCAGCTGCACGTAAAACTGATTGTAAGGAGTTAAAAATTCGACGAGAACGAGACCTGGGTACTGAATTGCAATAGTCTAAGCGTGATAAGACAAGTTAACGGAAAAGAGCATGGGCAACATCAAGAGTGAGAGATTGACGAATAGGTCGAAGTTACCTCAGGGGAAAGTAACATGATCGTGTAATATTGTTAACATGAGATTCTAGCTTTTAGGGTTTTAAGTGCTACAAGAAAAGCTGATTTTTCATTGTTAAATTAACTCCCTATAAAGAAATTACTGCAAATGAAAGTAAGTGTTTGGCAGAATTACAGTTTATTATTGGTAGGTAAATTGACATTTGACAAGTGGAGATTTTTTGTGATTATAACTTTTACGTTATCTTGCATTTTCCGTTCTTAGAAAAGTTTTAAGGAATCACACCCTTTGAAAATCGGAAATATTTTGTGTATTTTCTCGAGCTAAATCTAAGCTATAATGATTTCGATGATCAATTCGCAATTTTCGACAACCCCTCTGACTAAAAATATACATCTTGGCAAAATTGGTAAATAATGACTAAAAATGTATAAAGTCACATGTTTTGAATCCTATTTCACTGGCCAACACATAATTTGTTGCCTCAAATGTTAGAACTGTTTCTGGGTATATTTGACCTGCTGATTCCAGAAAAGGCACCAGTTTTCTCCCAGCAGGTCTAGTTTTCGAGATATAGAACATTATGCCATATACCAGTCCTTGCCTCTGCTCGCCCATAAAACATAAGGCTATAGCTATAATTATGTAGTGCTCAATTTATTATGTGATACACTAAATAAACATAATAATACAAATACTTAAAAGAAAATGGTAGTACCTGAAACTGTACTTATATGATACCAAACAGAACAAGTTTGTTATAAAAATTTCAAGTCATTCGACACCGAAGAAGCTCCTTTTGTACGATTTCCGAGTGTGGCATCTGCCGGAACAATCGCGCATAATATTCCAGCAATAGTCTGCCATCATGTGTGCATCCCATCTTCCTTGATATCGATTTTCCATTGTTTTGATGTCTTGGTGAAATCTTTCACCTTGCTCTTCGCTGAAGTCACCAAGATTCTCTGGAAAGCGATCTAAGTGACTGTGGAGATAATGGACTTTAATGCTCATGTTGCAGCCAAGCTTGTTGAAATGAAGAAGCATATCCTCTACTAGTTGTGCATAATTGTCTGCCTTCTTGTTGCCAAGAAAATTTTTAGTTACAAGAACAAAGGAAGACCAGGCACAAGATTCGATTTCATTCATTGATGGTATGAAAAGTGGGTCATTCATAAGTTGCCTGATCTGTGGACCATCGAAGATTCCAGCCTTCAATTTTTCCATTGTAATTCCTGGTAACTTGTGTACTATGTATTCGAAGCATGAACCTTCTTTATTCAAAGCCCTGACAAATTGTTTCATCAGGCCTAGCTTTATATGTAGTGGTGGCAGTATGATCCTATCTCGTGTCACCAAAGATTCCTTGATTACATTTTGAGCTCCAACCACCATGTCTTTCCTCGAACGCCAATCTTTTCTTGTCCAATGTTCATGCTTGGCTCTACTGTCCCAAAGACACAAAAAGCAGGGATACTTTGTGTAGCCACTTTGTTGACCAAGGAGGAAATTTACCATCTTCAAGTCTACACAAATTACCCATTGATGTTCTTTGTATTTTATCTTTTCCAGTACTAAAGAGATGGCATTGTACTCTTCTTTCATCCTGGTGGAGTGACCGATTGGAATAGAACCAAATTTGTTGCCGTTATTTAAAAGCACACATTTCAGACTACGTTTTGAACTGTCGATAAAAAGACGCCACTCATCTGGGCTGTAATCCGACAGACCAATTTTCTTCAATAAGTTGCTGATGTCATTACAGAATACTAGGTTGTTGTCTTCGGTAAAGAATGGCAGCAAATCCTTTTCTCTGTTTCTATAAATTGTAATTTTCGTTCCAGGCTGAAGTGCATTCTTTTCCTTTAGTCTGGACGCAAGCAATTCAGAGGACTCTTTGGAAAGATTTAAGTCCCTGATCAGATCACTCAACTCTTTTTGGTCAAAACGTTCACTGTGTGAAGTTGATTGGAAATCACTGTCACTGCCCCCACTTTCTTCACTTTCGTCATCTTGTTCGATATTGGACATGCAAGTGTCATCGTCTGAGAGCTGAGGTAGTTCGCGAAAAGGTGGAACTGGTACAATATCCGAATGCGGAACAGGTCTCCTGGCTGAAGGTATATCAGGGTAAGACAACTTGTGACGATTATTTCGATTGATGCCTATGATATTAACCATACAAAAGTAACAGTCGTCGAAGTGGTTTATCTGTTCCCTCCAAACCATCGGTACACCAAATTTCAGGCAGCTTCTCTTTCCAATTGTCCAGTGGCGCAATTGTTCAAACCAAGTTTTGCATACTGTATGAGGAGCCCATTGCTTATCTTGATCTCCAAGTTTGACACCAAAATAACCTACATATGCTCTTTTTACAAACTCAGAAATCGGTTTCCTGTTTGCTTTTAGTGTGTATTTCCCACAAATGTAGCAGAATATGTCTGGATGGTTAATGCAGCTCCGTCTGGAAGTAGCCATAACCTTAAGGATGTTCGCATCTGAGGAATTAAATGACTAACCTAAAAATAGTAAGAACATGTAGTTATTTAATGCTCACATTCACAGATTGTTCTTGCGACCAACTCTTAATATGCCCTAAGACGACTGCGGCTGCTCTAGCTTTCAGGAGGCGGTTTATATAGGCTATAAATGCTGACTTCAGCATAATCTATTTACATAGTTCGAAACCATGAAACGCTGTATAAGCACAAATAAATTCTAAATGAGGCCATGAATTTAGTGCTGAGTAAGCAGTAGGCTACGGAATAGTTATTTCGTTGAATCAGCAATATCTCAGCATGCGGCAAGATATGCTGATTTTACATTATAAGGATGTAGGCATTATATGAATCAGCAAGAATTATAATTAGCCATAAATAAAGCTTATTATGACATTTTAGTTTTGCCAAAGACATCGTTTAAAGATTGGACTGGGTTTTCTTTACAAAATCGACGATATCTCAGAAACTAGACCTGATGCACTGACAATGACATTTTCTGAATCAGCGCCCAAAATTACCCCAAGAACAGGTCTAAAACCGAAGGCAACAAGAAAAAAATTTTTTTCTGTTGGCCAGTGTTTTTAATGCCAAGGTAAGATAAAGAGTTATCAGACTACAAGTGTACTGCAATTCATGCGGCTATTGTTGTAGAAAACATGAAACCACGTAAACAGTCGTTTGAACTTATATAAAGTTGCATGAAAAGAGATAGGCCTAATTGTTTTGCTGTGTTCAATATAACATTTTGATTGCAACACATTTCACACACAATCGTACACTTCGCAGCTTTATGCGTAGCCTAGTTTCTCAGGGAAGTTGAAAGGGTATTGTTTTGACATTGTTATAATAATATTATAACTGACTAGTTTTAAAGCTTCTCCAAAGTATGCCTCTAAGGCGCTCCACGCTAACTCAAAGTATATTAGATTTCATGAAGAATAACAAGCTCGTCTTGTAAGTGAAATGTATGTACATAACGTTAATACACAGTTGGTAGAGCCAATATAAATTTCGGAACTTTACATAATATGCTTACCACATTATGCCGTGTAGTTCTGTGATGGTTTTCTGCAACGGACTCAAAACGACTTTGGTGAATTGGTTGGGCCACTGGCATCACTAATGGTTTAGGCTGAGCAGATATCAAAGGCAGTTGTTTCCTCGGTTTAGGTGGAATCTTTGGAGGTACTCTTTTCGCAGAGGTTCTTGGGCAACTTTTTGTCTTTGTTTTCACTGTTCTCAGGTTATATTCACTCTCTGGGTCTTTAACTATAAAATGACACATAATGGAAATTTCGGCAAATCCAATTATTGAATTACAGTTACTGTCTTCTCGCATATTAATTTTTACTACTTTGTGAAGGTTTTCTCATACAGAGTCGCAAATAGTTAGAACTTTTTGCTTCATTAATTATTCCTAAGATAATTGTATAGATGGTAAAACAAATTCTTTTTTTCGAAATCTCTATGAATATTGCTACCTTCTTTTACTGTAATATTTTATTCATCTGTAAAACAGGAGTCCCCACTGTAAAAGCCAGAAGCTTCATAAGGAAACGTGTTTGCGGTCTTAAATAAATTGAACTATTTAACTATTTCTCCAGTCTTGAATATAATAAGGCCTTTTAGTTATTTGATATTGTATGGAACTTGTTTGTATTTTAACTGTTGGCAAATAAATTAGGGAAAAACAACAGAAAAAAGATGGCGATTCATGTCTTACTTCCGCTTTATATAATTATCGACGATAAAATGGTTGTAACCGTTGCACATCTTATTTCAAGATGCTGGCAATCTTCAGGAGTTGGAAAAATAACTGTGATCAGAGGTTTGCAGGTCAAGGATATACAATCAAATGAATTTCATTCATGATTGAAAAGCGCGATCTTCGACATACAGCAAATATTATGCTAGATCATGAAATATTTTGAAGAAAAACAGCAAGCATTGGTAAAATATAAAAGTGGCTACGTCTATTTTAGCTTGTGAACAATTTTGAATTCACCATGGTGTAAGTAGTTTCGTCAGGTAGAAAAAAAACTAGAAGAAAGAAACGAAAGAATTATGTCCTTTAAAATGTGCATTTGATATGAAACTAAAAATATCTGGGAAAGCCATGTATAATTTAAACAATAGGGTTGCATAAATAATAGGCTATATACTGCTTATGTACTTTAAGCAATAGGCTTGCTCAAAAAAGATAATAAATAATTTTATTAAGCTTTATGCGATGCTGTTATAGACAAAGATATGTAACGGGTCTCAAATCAATTAAAAATTAAGCTGTGCCTGCCATCCAATCCTTCATCGCTTCTCGAAGAAAGTTATCACCATCACTAAAGTTAGACGGTTAGAACAGACTTATTGAAATAAACGTTAAGTTTATATAACAATCTGGCACAAGAATGTAGACTAATGGAAATCGATGACTTTTGTTGCATATATACTTACAATCTTTTCCAGTTAGGATGGAAACAACATGTTCCTGACTTGATTCTTCTAGGGTTTGCATAAATTTGTTAAAATTATCAAGGCAGAATTTACTAACAAAAGCCAATAATGTCTCGTTTTTCTCGTGTTTAGTTGGTTTCGCATTTATAGTCGCCAATTCTCTTTCTGTTAATAAACCAGCTCCAAAGAGGCGATCCAACAAATGGCCGCCGTCAACGTCAAGATTATCAATCAATGTCTTGTAGTTTCTTTGGATCATAAGCGAATGTTTAGTACCAAGGTATTCATCTACAAGAAGAAAGCATTAGGCTAAACTTAAATCTTATTTGTAGGTAAGATGTCACATTTTCTTCAGAAAAACAATGAATAGTAAAGAGATTTATTTACTGGTAACCGACAACCATCATCGTCGATTCGTTTGGACCTTCTCGTTTATCGAAACAGTGCATAGTTCAAATACAACGACGAACAATATTATATACTGTGTAAGCCTCTAACGGTTGCCAGAGCTGGTATTATGACGTCATGTCGTATATACCACAATAAAGTCTTCATGGGTGGGACTAGCTGCAACAGTTGGTAGCTAAGCTGCCTTAAAAATATTATTCACAAGAATCACAACAATATGAAATTTCACTTCTACTCGCTTCCGAATAAAATTGCGCTATATAAATACCAAAATTTTCAGATGTATATGGATTTCAAGATGAGAAAAAAACGTGATATATATGGCAATTTAAATTAATGGGTGGATATTTGACAATCATAAGATTAGGCCTATGTTGATGTCGACCATGCCATCTTGCTCAATCGCTTTGAGATCTGGCTTCGTGTATCAGTTCTAAACTGGTTCCAGTAACATTTCAAGGCGGTCTTACACCGATGCGATCCGACCCGATCCGACTGAAAAAATCGAATCGAGTCGGATCGGTGGAAACGGTTAAACAGAATCGTGGAACTGACATTGATCATATTTTCTCAAAATTGAGAATTATATGAATAGAATCTTTAGAGATTTCAAAGTGCTGAATCGATTTGAGCGAAACTTATCACCTCGCGTCTTTAACGACTTTGTCTTATATTTTTAATTCTCTAAACTCCATTTCTATTCTACCAGGTCGCATGGCAACATTCTGTAGCACATTATGCGCGAAAACAAATACCAGGAATTTCAACAGGTCACGCAGCAATTGTGTAGCATAAATATCTATCTGAATCTGTTCTTTTGACCCTCCTCTCGGACATTTATTCAGCCATTGATCAGTCTCACATTACCCTCCTTGAACTCTATGATGTCTGCGCTGCCTGTGACACGGTTGATCATAATATTTTGTTACACTGTCTTAAGCTATCTTTTGGCCTCCATGGTCCTCCTCTTCAAGTGGTTTCGTTCTTATGTTAGCGGTCGAACACAGATGGTTTTTCTTGGAGACACCCGTACATCCTGGGTTAAAGTTGAGTATGGTGTTCTCCAGGGCTCGGTCCTTGGTTATCTTTTATACATTTTCTATACTGCTGATATCCCTTCCCTCTTTACTAAACACTTGGCTGTTGGTCATTTGTACGCTGATGATATACAGGCTTTTGTTCAGGGACCTCCGTCTGCGCAGCCTGCTCTTGTTGAAAAGATTGATGATATTGACTCATGATATTCAACATTGGATGTCCTCGTCTTAATCCTGCTAAGACTCAGTTGATCTGGTTTGGTTTTAAACACTGTCTTGCTCAGTTTGACTACTCTTGCCTATACGAAGCGTTCCCTCTTTTATATTTTCTTCTAGTGTTCGTAATCTGGGCGTTATACTTGACTGTAACCTTACCTTCGCAAACCATGTCTCTAGTTTGACTCGGTCTTGTTACTACCAATTAAGGCGCTTAAGAGTTGTTCGTCGTTCTGTTCTTCCTCCGTCTTTACTACTATGATTCATGCCATGATATGTGGTCGCATTGATTACTGCAACTCTGTACTTGCTGGTTTGCCTAAGTATCGGCTGTCTTCTACAATCGGTGCTAAATTCTGCGGCCAGGTTGATATCACGTCTTCCTCGTTTCTCTCTTATCTCTGATTACATCATTCAACAACTTCACTGGTTCCCTATCCAATCTCGTATTCAGTTTAATCTATTGTCACTGGTAATTAGAGCTTGCATGGGCCAGGCTCCAAAATATCCGTGTGATCTTATTCTGCCTCCACACTCTAGTACCTCATCCCGCTCTTTACGTTCTTTAGATCGTCTGGATTTATTTGTTCCTCGTGTTAAGTCCTCGTTTGCTCAGCAGAGGGCTTTTGCTGTTGTTGGCCCATCTCTATGGAATGAACTTCCGCTATCGCTTCGTGCAACGGTCACTGTTGTTGATAGAGCTCAGTCAGCTCGTTGTTTAAAGACGTTCTTATTTCCCAGGGGCACTCACGCTAGAAGTGTCTGTGATTAGTTTGTTCTGTAAGAAGCGCTATATAAGTTATCAAATACAATCTATCATCACATGGACAAGACCAAAGTGCATAGTTTAATCAGATAAAATGAAACAGAGGCCGCCAGATAAACCGCAGCATTTAAAATGGAATATAGAAGTAAGGAGTACATGGAGAGATTTGTTGTAGTGTGAAGCATTCTATTGTATTATAGCAGTTTTCTGTTAACAAATTGTTTAGTAAAGGAAAACGGTTACAAATTTATTCCGAAATCATTAAATGGCCAGATAAGGCAATCTCTATGGATTGTGTTTCATTAATGGAAAAGTTACTATATTCACCTGAGTGGTCGCTCTCCTCAACAGAAGTTGTTAGCATTTGATATACGTGATGCTGATTTGTTTTCTTTAGCGATTGAAGAAAACACTCGAATACATCGGAGGAGTTTCTTATAACGATATTCAGTAGTTCTTCGCCCGCTTTTATTGGAGTGGAATGAAATTGTTGAATGTGTTCGAGTTCCTTTGCCGTTAACTTCCCATCTTGAAACATCTGAGCGGCGATTTCTGAAACACTCGTCAAGTTGTTCAGCAGTTGGTTGTATTGTCCTCGAATACGGTTTTCATGTTCAGCTGCAATCACAATGCTTTATTGTCAAACACGCCAACTTATAATACAACTTTCAGAGATATGCAAGTTTAGTAAAACGGAACATTTCAACCTCACCTCTATTGCTATAGGCCAATAAGAAAATGCGTTTTCTATTGGCGTATGCATTAGCACGAATGAACGGCGAAAATAGACATTTCAGAAAATAGCGCTGAATTAGACATTCTGGGAGGGTGTCGTCTGTTAAGGTGCGTCCTATGATAAATAGCTTATTTATATCAAATGGGGCTAAGGATTAATTGTATTGGGTTCTTTAATATGCAGTTAAATTTTAAGAGATGCTGAGCTTAGATGCCTGACAAGTGTAATGACGATGTTCGTTGAAATTTCTTCTAAATAAACGGTCATAATAAATGAAATACCTGGTAGCTGCGATTCTTCTCCTGATTCCGATAATGCGCGGTGAACCGAATCCCACAAGTGCACTAGTTTTGCTTGAGTTGGATTCATTGTTGTCATGTCGGCTTTCAAGTTGAAACTGAGCAACTACTGTTTGTCACAGTCTGCGTCTTACTTTATGGTAATGACGCTATATAGTTGTAAACTGATACGTTTCACTGTGTTGAGATGTTCGAGCTTGGGAAAAGCGTCGGCTTTTCAAGCCAAGGTCAGCGTTAGAGTTCCGGTGCAGAGCGTACCATCGATATTTTGTTGTCGACAGATCTTATCAGTAAAGGAACATTACACATTATTTTAGAGTAGGTGTTGTATTTTCGCTTCACATGTAACGTAGGATAAACCTATGGCTGTTGAGTTGAGATGGGCAACGCATATGCGTTAATTGAAGAATTTCTTTAGTGCCATTATTATTATTATACTTGTATAATCGGTAAATGTTCTTTTCAGAAGTTCTTTCAGAAGCAAGATCACAGTTCATACGCCGTAAAAGAACATTTCGACGGAGAGACTTAACGGATTATTATTCATCTCGTAGGCACGATATGACGAATAATGCTCAGTTAGTTGGTCTTCGTCAATGTAGTGCTTCCAAACTGAATAAAGAATTAAAATTAAACTCGATCCGCAATCTGGAGACGCTGTTGGTGAATCAAACAGAACTGGTTTAAACACGAGATATTTATCGAATTGAACAAAGTAATAAACATTTATAACAGTGCTTAGTCCAACGTTTATTAACGTACAAGTCAACGATTTAAAACTTTATGACCCATTTGGACAGCAGAGGATATACGTATACTCGACGCAGGCGGTCGTGCCAGAACCAAACTAACTCCGGCATACGCCCCACAAATGAAGTTGCTCAGTATGCACGAAGATGTCCTGGCGCCAAGTCTGAGCTAACTCTAGTCCACTTCTCAACCAGGCGTAAAGTGGGCTCGTCCGAGTTTAGAGAGAGAAAACGAAATGGCGGCTGTCACAATTCGTCGCCTTAGACAAAGTTCTCGACGTCACAGAGTATTTAGGGATCGTCGTTATCCACTCAACTCGTTCTCGTACGGTGGAATTTGTTATCCTTTTTGTTTTCACCGTCACGGGTTGCTAAAAAATTTATGACAAACTGGCTATCATTGTCGCATTCACTACGCCACGTCAGCGATTCCTGCCTTCCGTGATGCAGGTACGATAAATTTAAAGTTAAATTTATTTTCACTTAGTTGGTTCTCACAGTAACAGCAAAAGTGTACAGGAGATTTTAAATTAAAACCCAAGCCATGTGTAATTGTACACTGAACCGGATAACAATAAAATAGACTTAGTAGGAATTTGCCAGGGAAAGTGTTTATACACGAATTGACTTTGCCACGTTTTACTGAGAAATTTGTATAGGTTTGTTTTGAAGGCATTGCTACTAAAACAATTAACTATTTGTTTTAATATTTTTATGTCTAATATTTTAGTATTTAATAATCCATTGTTTTGTGTGCCATTTATAGTGCCAATAATACGAAATTTTTCAGGTATTTCTCCATATCATTCATGTAAGCAGATGACCGCCATTATAAACCTTTAGCGCATGCGCGATTTACCAAGTCACGTCAATAGAGAACCCTCCGTTAGCAAAATTACCTCGCGAATCTTAATCCAGGACTAGCTAGTCTTTTGCTTAAGTCAGACCCATGCAAACCACTTGTTGAAGGCTGCTAGCCAGAGACTAGCTAGTCCGGGCAAGACGCTAATCGGCGACTAACTTAAGCCCTGCTCAGTCAGTCAGTCAGTCAGTCAATCAGTCAGTCAGCTATATCCATCCATCCATCCATCCATCCATCCATCCAGTAATTCACTCCTTAACTCCATCTATATGTAATATTATGTGCATATATCTTATGCATGTACTGTATATATAGTCAACTGCAGTAAACGTGCCTATTTGTGAACGAAATGTCAAGTTAGCAAACACAATGCTGTTGGCAAAGCCATTCACGACCCATTGCCCTGCGCTGCAAGCATACGAATGATAAGCCTGCACATATTATAATACATATATACATCCATATATGAGCGTATATGTATATATGTGAGTATGCATAAGGCGGAAGGATATGCGCATACGAGGACAGGATAGAGGTTTGACAGAGGCGACTATATAGCAATTCTTAGAAGCATTGCTGTGGCCATTAATGAAATGTCACTACCATTGAACAATATTTTCGGCAAACATTAGATTCTTTGTGTGTGTGTGTCTGTCTGTCTGTATTTGTCTGTCTGTCTGTAAGTCTGCTTTTGTCTCTCTGTCTGAATTTATCTGTCTGTCTGTATGTCTGTCTGTTTGTCTGTCTGTCATCGAGTGAAACATAGCACAAACTCTGTTAAAACCTTAGTTATCTATAACCATGTTTATTGACGTACAAGTTAAAGATGTTAAACTTTATAGCCCTTTAAGACATCTGCAAGGCTATGCAATATTCGTCATAAAACACTCAGATTAAGTTACAACAACGAAAAAACGCCATAAAAGTTTGAATCGGAAATCTCCTAGAGCAGAAGTGTTGTTTTACACAGTAGTACAATTTGACCAATTAATAAATAAAATTGTTGAAAAGATCTTTTAGGTTAATAATTTTATGTGAAACTTGTGGACAAATGTTTTGACCAAATTCATATTTTGCTCCAGGTTTGCAAGACGTTTCAATCGGTCATGAGCTTTTTGTAGTCTTCTCTGCACAAATATGGAAATCGGTACCAAACTGAAGACCCCGCATTTAACACAATGGTCAACTACGTGGAGCTTCTTGAACGATCGCTACATAAAAGCAAGAAAAAGCAACAATTGTGCGTAAAATCGGCTTGGATGTGCTTTGTAAGAGAAATGCAAAAGGTACAAGAAACCGACCTATAGCTCTCATGGGTTCGTTGGGGCAACGCCAACAATGCGATCGCCCTCAGTCTTTCAGTGCGGGTATCGATTCATTACACCATAAAAAATAAGTTTACCGCTTTAGTTGCTTAAATAGGGTAAACACCGTTTCTCATACATATATGCAAGTCGACATTAAAACTAGCAGCGTACTTTTCCTGCATTATCATAGCAGCTTGTGGGGTAGGACTGACGAGGCCATCATTTATTTTGGATGCAAACATGAGAAAAAGAAGTCGCACCGAAACAACATGTCCTACAAATCTTATCGTTTCCGGTAGCAAATAGTTACGTCTATCCACCGTAAAATGTTCGGGAGTTTACAGCCGTCCTGCTCCAAAGTATGACTCTCTGGAAACTAGACAGGTTCCAGTCGCACTGTGCCTGATTGTTCTCTAATAATCCATGCCCGAACGAAAGAAGGAGGAAGTGGAAAGATTTAATATAGTGAACACACTGAGACGACGGTCGATAGAAGATGGAAGAGTAAAGGGATCACATATGAGGAGACCGCACAAGCTAATATCACCCACCCACTCACCAACCCACCAACCCACTTACCCGCTTACTCGTTCGTCTGTTTTTTCCTCTCTCTCTCTCTCTTTCTCTATCCATCCATCTATCTATCTATCTATCTATCTATCTATCTATCTATCTATCTATCTACCTATCTGTCTGTCTTTCTATCTATATATCTATCTGTCTGTCTGTCTGTCTGTATGTATGTCTATATATATAGCTCTCTATATAGCTGTCTATCTATCACCTAGATCGATCGAACTGATGATGCTTTTGCTTATTTAAGATGCAGACTCAAGAAAAAGCAGTCGTACAGAAAGCAGTCGTACAGAAAGCAGTCGTACAGAAAGCAGTCGTACAGACACTATATATCCTTTACATCGCACCCTTTCCGATAGCTTATAGTTACGCCGATCCATCGTGACATGTCGGAGTTTACAATTTGACTCTTGGGAAACCTGACAGTTTCCAGTCGCTCTTTGCCTGTTTGGTCTCTAATAAAACACTGGCCAACAGAAAAAATTTTTTTTGTTGCCTTCGGTTTTAGACCTGTTCTTGGGGTAATTTTGGGCGCTGATTCAGAAAATGTCATTGGATTGAGGGCATCAGGTCTAGTTTCTGAGATATCGTCGATTTTGTAAAGAAAACCCAGTCCACTCTTTAAACGATGTCTTTGGCAAAACAAAAATGTCATAATAAGCTTTATTTATGGCTAATTATAATTCTTGCTGATTCATATAATGCCTACATCCTTATAATGTAAAATCAGCATATCTTGCCGCATGCTGAGATATTGCTGATTCAACGAAATAACTATTCCGTAGCCTACTGCTTACTCAGCACTAAATTCATGGCCTCATTTAGAATTTATTTGTGCTTATACAGCGTTTCATGGTTTCGAACTATGTAAATAGATAATGCTGAAGTCAGCATTTATAGCCTATATAAACCGCCTCCTGAAAGCTAGAGCAGCCGCAGTCGTCTTAGGGCATATTAAGAGTTGGTCGCAAGAACAATCTGTGAATGTGAGCATTAAATAACTACATGTTCTTACTATTTTTTAGGTTAGTCATTTAATTCCTCAGATGCGAACATCCTTAAGGTTATGGCTACTTCCAGACGGAGCTGCATTAACCATCCAGACATATTCTGCTACATTTGTGGGGAATACACACTAAAAGCAAACAGGAAACCGATTTCTGAGTTTGTAAAAAGAGCATATGTAGGTTACTTTGGTGTCAAACTTGGAGATCAAGATAAGCAACGGACTCCTCATACAGTATGCA
Source organism: Norana najaformis (assembly GCA_964023275.1). Classification (NCBI taxonomy): domain Eukaryota; kingdom Metazoa; phylum Annelida; class Clitellata; order Crassiclitellata; family Hormogastridae; genus Norana; species Norana najaformis. The sequence goes on along the minus strand of OZ029914.1, from coordinate 7,137,862 downwards.
AAACTTGGTTTGAACAATTGCGCCACTGGACAATTGGAAAGAGAAGCTGCCTGAAATTTGGTGTACCGATGGTTTGGAGGGAACAGATAAACCACTTCGACGACTGTTACTTTTGTATGGTTAATATCATAGGCATCAATCGAAATAATCGTCACAAGTTGTCTTACCCTGATATACCTTCAGCCAGGAGACCTGTTCCGCATTCGGATATTGTACCAGTTGCACCTTTTCGCGAACTACCTCAGCTCTCAGACGATGACACTTGCATGTCCAATATCGAACAAGATGACGAAAGTGAAGAAAGTGGGGGCAGTGACAGTGATTTCCAATCAACTTCACACAGTGAACGTTTTGACCAAAAAGAGTTGAGTGATCTGATCAGGGACTTAAATCTTTCCAAAGAGTCCTCTGAATTGCTTGCGTCCAGACTAAAGGAAAAGAATGCACTTCAGCCTGGAACGAAAATTACAATTTATAGAAACAGAGAAAAGGATTTGCTGCCATTCTTTACCGAAGACAACAACCTAGTATTCTGTAATGACATCAGCAACTTATTGAAGAAAATTGGTCTGTCGGATTACAGCCCAGATGAGTGGCGTCTTTTTATCGACAGTTCAAAACGTAGTCTGAAATGTGTGCTTTTAAATAACGGCAACAAATTTGGTTCTATTCCAATCGGTCACTCCACCAGGATGAAAGAAGAGTACAATGCCATCTCTTTAGTACTGGAAAAGATAAAATACAAAGAACATCAATGGGTAATTTGTGTAGACTTGAAGATGGTAAATTTCCTCCTTGGTCAACAAAGTGGCTACACAAAGTATCCCTGCTTTTTGTGTCTTTGGGACAGTAGAGCCAAGCATGAACATTGGACAAGAAAAGATTGGCGTTCGAGGAAAGACATGGTGGTTGGAGCTCAAAATGTAATCAAGGAATCTTTGGTGACACGAGATAGGATCATACTGCCACCACTACATATAAAGCTAGGCCTGATGAAACAATTTGTCAGGGCTTTGAATAAAGAAGGTTCATGCTTCGAATACATAGTACACAAGTTACCAGGAATTACAATGGAAAAATTGAAGGCTGGAATCTTCGATGGTCCACAGATCAGGCAACTTATGAATGACCCACTTTTCATACCATCAATGAATGAAATCGAATCTTGTGCCTGGTCTTCCTTTGTTCTTGTAACTAAAAATTTTCTTGGCAACAAGAAGGCAGACAATTATGCACAACTAGTAGAGGATATGCTTCTTCATTTCAACAAGCTTGGCTGCAACATGAGCATTAAAGTCCATTATCTCCACAGTCACTTAGATCGCTTTCCAGAGAATCTTGGTGACTTCAGCGAAGAGCAAGGTGAAAGATTTCACCAAGACATCAAAACAATGGAAAATCGATATCAAGGAAGATGGGATGCACACATGATGGCAGACTATTGCTGGAATATTATGCGCGATTGTTCCGGCAGATGCCACACTCGGAAATCGTACAAAAGGAGCTTCTTCGGTGTCGAATGACTTGAAATTTTTATAACAAACTTGTTCTGTTTGGTATCATATAAGTACAGTTTCAGGTACTACCATTTTCTTTTAAGTATTTGTATTATTATGTTTATTTAGTGTATCACATAATAAATTGAGCAGTACATAATTATAGCTATAGCCTTATGTTTTATGGGCGAGCAGAGGCAAGGACTGGTATATGGCATAATGTTCTATATCTCGAAAACTAGACCTGCTGGGAGAAAACTGGTGCCTTTTCTGGAATCAGCAGGTCAAATATACCCAGAAACAGTTCTAACATTTGAGGCAACAAATTATGTGTTGGCCAGTGCTATCCATCAACCACTTTCATCATTATCATAATCGTGGTCGTCGTCATCCTCATCGTCATCATCATCATCATTCTTGAGATGTCATAAACAGTCAACAAAACAAAAACGGGAGAATACTGTCAAAGCCGAGATTGAGAAGTAAAAAGCTGTAAAGTTTGATTAAATTGCTAATGAAGCTGGATAATTAAACAGTTAATTTTCAATATATTTGGTTCATTCGCCAGATGGCTTCCGACTTCTCCAATTGATAAAAGCCAATTCGACAGATGGCGCATTCCTTTTCAAACGCTGCTTTTCTGCCCTTTTAAAATGTAGTTTATCTCAACTATGATAGGCTCTGCATAATCAATTGTCTATGAGGGCTTGAACAAGTAGTGAACCCAGGGAGGTATCACATAGCAAGTGTAAGAACGGAATTAAGTCATCTCTTCTTCTTCTGGTTCTCTACCCTCAGGAAGGTTCAAACGTCCGATGACGCCACTCCTTTCGGTGCTGAGCTTCCTCTTTCAGCCTGCTGTATTCGTCCGTCATCATCCAATCCAGCATCATCTGTCTGGGTCGTCCTCTTGTCTTTCTGCCCTCAATGACGGTTCTCAAGAGTGAATTCCCTCTCAATATGTGACCAATCCATTTCTCTGTCGCCTCATTATTGTAGCTGTCATAGATTCTTCTTCTCCAACTCTTTTCAGCACCTCTTCTTTGTTATATGTTCCATCCAACTAACTTTTTCCATCCTCCGCCATATCCACATTTCGAAGGCCTCCAATCTCTTGATGTCCTCCTTTCTTATGGTCCAACACCTAAGTAATCAATTCTACAAATGCTTTGTCACCCAGATTTTCTTAGTATTTCTGCCGATATGCTATCTAATCCTTCTGATTTGTTGTTTCTCGATTCATTAATTGCCGCCAGCAACTCGTCTTTCAGCACCTTCGGTCCAATGTCTTCCACATTGTCCGAGATGCAGTTCTCCTCCAGGTTTTTGGGTCTGTTTCCGCTCATGACAGGTCTTCTACATATTCTTTCAATCGGCCTTTGATTTCATTAGCATCATGCAGAATTTTGTCTTGTCTATCGCTGATAGTAATTCCTCCTCAATTTAGTTAAAATCTGCTTTACTTTCATATACCAACTCGTATCTTCCACGTTGCTGCAATGATTCTAGATCTTTTCATTGCTCCTACCATTATTTTTTCTAGCCTCATCTGTTGTTCATCCTAATTTGTTGTTTAATCTTCTCTACTCCTGTCTTGCCTCTTCTCTTATCTGATGTTTCTATTTTCTTCGCGCCTTATAGCGCGGTATGGGAACGCCGGTATCTTCGAAAAAGCTTCGTCGCAGAATTTAAGGGTTCGAAGGTCGGTTGAAACTATTTCGATTTAAGAGGTGGTCTACTCTGTCGGCAAGACGGCACAAATGCACGTAGCGAGAAGATAAGTGGTACATGCGAAATTTGGGCATGTCACGCACCGTACACGTGCTAAAAAGACAAACTCATCATGAATTGCGCAAAACACAATTAAATGAAACATAAAGAAATGCACCATACCTTCTACTCTGAACTCTACTATTGCGTATTTGTGTCTCTGTTAGCTTTGCTTCAATTTCTTTAAGTTTTGTTTCAGTAGCTTTAAACATCTGTTCAGTTTCTGTCACACTTATCCTACATTTTTGTTCTATTTGTTCTGACTTCTTTTCAGTTTCTCTTAGCCGTGATTCAATTTCCTTCAACTTTTGTTGGTAATATGTTACTTGATCTCTGAGTTCTTGTTTGGCTAAAGCTAATTCAGAGCTTCATTCCTTTCTTTGATTTCGCAATTTTCTTGATGTTGATTGTTTCCTGACTCCATATATTCTCTTACTTTGCTTTGGTTTCGGCAGTCTTCTGTTCTTTCTGTTGATTTAGCGCCTTCAGACTGTGTATCATGAGCTGATTCTCCTGAAGGTTCTTCCTTCATTCTTCCTACAAGTGAACTGTATACTGTGTATTCCCTTATTACTTGGAAAAGTTACTACCACCGGCCTAATGTCTCGCAGTTACCTATCCATTCCTCTCTTAAATATAAATAAATGGACACTTTAGATTGTTTTGTTTCATCATGCACTATTGTTCATAAATGTGCACTGTGTAACTATGTTAAATATGATCTCAACTCATTTCCCTCTGGCAAGACTGTATCCACATGGTATTGTAAAGAATGTACTGCATCTATTTTTCCACATAATCATCTAGAGCAAGACGAGGTCTTTGTGAATGCTATCTCTCAATCGAATTCTAGATTAAGCACTTTTACATTCCCACATACATATGATGATTTAGTTCTCCATCCTATTGATGAATACCCAGATAAAGTTCCTGTATTAACTAACCTTGATGTAGACCCGACGTCAATTACTACAACACCGTAAAACCATGCAATAGCAGATACATGTGTTCAGAAGAAGTCATTATTACTTTTCAGCAAACAGACCAGTGACACTCTATTATGCATCTTAATTGTAGAAGTCTGCTCCATAAGTTATCTGACATAGGCATCCTGCTACTTTAGACCCAGGCAACTATTCTGGCGGTAACAGAAACGTGGCTGGATAGGGATACAGCAAACACAGTTGTTGTACCTGGATATACATTTCTATGCAAATGTAGGAGTAATGGAAAAGGAGGTGGTGTTGGTTTTTTTATTAAGTCTGATACTGCTTTTCATCTAATAGAACCTGAATGGTTATCAACAAATAACAATTCATATGAAAGCATGTTCATTAAATTACAGAAAGTGGGGAAAGACATAACAATTGGAGTTATCTACCGGCCACCTGGAGATAGCCTTGATGTATTTAATCAGGAATTTGACTTTTTATTATCCCACCTATCTCATGCGAATAATGACATTTTCTTGGCTGGGGACTTCAATCTTAACTTACTAAGGTTAACATTCACCCACCCGTACTTTCTTTAACATACTGACCTCTTATCATTTCCTACCAACAATATCTAGGCCAACTAGAATTACTCCAAACTCCGCCACATTAATTGATAATATATTTACCAACACACCTGTAGACTGTTTTGACTCTGCAATTATTGTAAGTGATATATCAGATCATTTGCCCATCCTTTTAAAAGGCAACTTAGCAAGGCCCATAGCTGACAAAACCTCCACCTCAAATAAAAGAGCAATTAGTGAGAATGCCAAATGTAAATTTCGGAATTTGCTAAATGAGGTTGACTTGAGGGATGTCAACAATGCATGCCAACAAGGAGACCCATCCCATGCCTATGCCATGTTCATTGATATATATAAATCTATATATGAAGAAGCCTTCCCGATAATAAATGGCCACCCCCGTAAGCAACATAAGTTCAAACAACATTAGATGACTAAAGCATTATTAAAGTCGTGTAACAAGAAATCCCGTCTGCATGCCAAATATTAAAAAAATCTTACAACAGCTAATAAGAACAAATTTGTGATTTATAGAAACAAATTTAAACAAATAAGAAGAGCTGCTGAGAGAAATTATTACATCGACAAAATTTTAAGTTGTGAAAAGGACTTAGAAAGAACTTGGGGTATAATCAAAACACTTATAATTTCTATATCTTTATAATATTAGTAAACGAAACATTTCAACTCCACTTCAAAAATAAAATATGAATTAAAAAGCAAGTTTCCTATTTAATAATATATTCAATTGACAAAATGAAAACATCTATAGTTCTTGTGAGACCTAGTCATGATGTGGGGCTATTGTAGGCCAAAAGGCAAATGTGTTTTCTATTAGCGTGACTAGCATTACAAATGAAAGGCGAAAGTGACACTGAATTAGAAATTAGTGTGAAAGTTGTCGTCAGCTAAAGTGTATCCTATAATAAATGGCTTATTTCTACAATATAGGCCTAAAGATTCCCATATTTGTTTCTTTAATATCCAGTTAAATTTGTGATATACTAAGCCTAAACGCCTGCAGACTGTAATAAAATATTTCTTTAAATTAAATGATAACAAAATTACAAACTTCTTATAAGGAAACTGTCATATTAAATGAAGTACCTGCTGACTTCAATTCTTCTTCTGATCCCGTTATTGCGCGCTTTACCGAATACCAAAACTGCTTTTGTTTTGCTTGAGACGGTAACATTGTGGCTTTATCGGCATTCAAGTTGAAATTGAGTAATTTCTGTTGTTACAGCCTACTTCTGGCTTAATGGCGATAATTTTGTATGGCTGTAAGCTATAGGTTGTTCGCAGTTTGGAAAGGTGTCGGCCTTTCAAGCCAAGGTAGGCTTCAGATTTCTGGTGTGAAGCGTACTTTTGGTAATTTGCTGTAGAGAGATGTTATCAGATTAGAAATATTATCCATTAATTTCTTGAATAGCTATTGATGTATTTACGCCTTACGTGTTACTCAGGATGAACCAATGGCTTTTGATATAAGAAGTGCAATGCATATGGTTAATCAAAGAATTTCTTTAGTGCCATTGTCATTATTGCACTTGCTTAATAGGTAAATGTTTTCAAGAAGTTCTTTCAGAAGCGAGATCACAGTCCATAATCCGTATGAGAATAGTTCGTTGGAGAGACTTAACGGATTATTATTCAACTCGAACGCACAATATGACGAATAAGCTGAATTACTCAATCGCCGTTATTGCAGTGTTACCAAACTGAATAAAGAATTACAATTAAACTCTGTCCGCAAACTGCAAACACTGTTAGTAAATCAAATAAAACTGGTTTAAATATGAATAAAAGCTATCGACATAAGTAAACTAATAAATATACCAGTGTCTAGTGTTTATCGGCATACAAGTTAAATTACTTTAAAATTTATGGCCCATTAAGACATCAGCAGGCCTACGCAATAATCATTGTACAACAGTTAGATTCGACGACAACAACTTGAATCGAGTACTAAAGCGTATGTCGGAGAGACTTAATTGGTTATTATTCAACTCGAACGCACAAATTGACGAATAACTCTGAACTAGTTAATCGCCGTCATTGTAGTATTACCAAACTGAATAAGGAATTACAGTGAAACTCGATCTGCAAACTGTATATACCTACACTGTTGATTAATCAAGGAGAACTTTTCAAACATGAATAAAATCTATCGATTTGAACCAACTAATAAATATATATACCAGTGCACATTCCAACGTTTATTAACGTACAAATCAACCGTGTTTCACATTATGATCCATTAAGACATCCGCATGTATGCAAGAGTCATCACAAAACAATCAGGTGCAATGATGACAATGAAATGGCACGCCAATAGGTTTTGAATCGAGTGCAAGTTTTTTGTTACATAATGGTACAATTTGTACAGTTAATTAATAAAACTGTTTAAAAACCTTTTTTTCAGTTTACTTATTTTACATAAAACTTGTGGAAAAATTTTTTACCCAATTTGTAATTTTGCTCCATACCAGCTTGTGGGGTAGGATTGAAGCTATCGCTTATTTAAGATGGAAACACGGGAAAAGGCTGTTATCCTTTGAGTCTTTGTCTTTTCCGAGAGCCTATAGTTTGGACCTACACCTACTCATGGTAAGATGTTTGGAAGTTTATAGCCGTCTTGGTCCAGCGTCTGAATCTTATGCAACTTGACATTTTCCAGTCGCTCTGTGCCTGACTGGTCTCTTATTATCTGTGCCTGGATGAAAGATGTAGAAAGTGGAAAGTTTTAAGGCACATGAACACATGGAGGCGAAAATCGATAGAAAATAAAGTGTAGAGGCCAAAAGCGCAAAAGGATCATAAGTATACATACATCAAAAGTTTATTTCGCTCATCACTCATTCTCTTACCACCAACCTACCTACCCGCTCACCCACTCTCAAAACTTTTAATTCATTCTCTTACTCACTCACTCGCCCACTCACTTACTCACCCTCTCTTTCTCTTTCTTTCTCTCTCTCTCTCTCTCTAGATCGATTGCGATCGATAAGTCAAACTACACATTGTTATGACATGCGTATGAACAAAAGTTATCGATATAAAATGTATATTGATACTTATCAGTGCAAAGTTCCGGTGTTTATTGGCGTAAAACGTGTTGCGACGTGTATTGCCCACTCTGGAAAATCGATGCGAAAATTAAACCACCACCATCATCACCACTATCATCATGAAGGATCTCACCCGAAAAATTCATTGAGAAATTAGCAGGTTCGAGGCTGCACGGTCGCTATATAAAACTGTGTACATTTAAATTTTACACCGTCACCAGCAGCAGCAGCTTTGTCATCATCACTGTAGTCGTCATCGTCGTTATTGTCCTTGTCATCATCATCATCATTACTACCAGCGTCACCATCTTTTAAGATGTCTTAGAGCAGTGGTTCTCAAACTTTTTCAGACTGTGGCACACTTGACATTGCAAATTTCTGTCGCTGCACACCTGTATTCTTAATGCTGGACTCTCGTGTAATTAACTGTAAATTTACAGAAGGCCTATTCTACAGTTCACACTACAGTGACTTTATTCAAATTCTTTTACAGTATAACCAATGTTACATAAATAGTAGGCTAACGAAAGTTTTTATACAAATATAATTGTATTGATAGCCAACAAATTTGGTGTCACACCTCTGGCTCTCTAGCGACACACTGGTGTGCCGCGGCACACAGTTTGAGAAACTCTGTATTAGAGGAACAATTGAAGCCTATAATAAAATAGCATACGCTTACGTAAGAGACATTTGCTTTCTACAGCAATAACGTAGCTATGTGAAGAGTGAAATTGAAAGTGATTTATCGAGAATTCACCACGTCAAAGTTAATATCAAATATAATGATGATGGGAAATTCTCACAGTTGAGTGCAGATACTTAAAAATGAAATTCCAGTGCAAAAACGTTACATGCCTCATACTGGCCTGACTCAGACGTAATTTCTTATGCGTACCTTCGAATTTCCCATCGTCACTATATGTGTAAATAACTGTTACAGTAATACGTGGTGAATTGTTATAGCGCAGGACTTGTATAGATGATATAAGCTAATGTCCGGACTTCGAAAATATAGTGTCATTTGAGATTTCATAAGGTGTGTACACTTCTCAAGCTAAAGTGCATTATAATGCAGATAACGTCAGTAGTGAAATATTGTCTCGAACTTTAAATACTATTTGACAATTTAATCAGACTATTCATTTGTCTCTAACACCTCCATTTGTCACTTCTCAGACTTTTCAATCAAACTCTTCCAGAAATCTTACACTAATCAATTAAATCCGCTGTCTTCCCATTTTCCACAATCCAATTTCTCGAAAACTACCCACAATGCACAATAACAGTTCCTTTTTGTCTTTCTTTCTCTGGTCTCCCAACAACCAGATTTTTTTCTTTACACAGACAAACTCTGGACAAACTCTTTGACTTGAGGCATCGCTCAATAAAAAGTTGGTACACTACGTTAGCGGCGCTATAGAATGTATTGCAATAGATTAGATTTGCCATGCGCTTAGTATTAAAAAGCGTTTCAGAAATTTTCCAGTTCACGATTTAGCGAGTCATTTTATTGTTTGAATCCTTATGCTGACAACTCACGTTCGATATCACTATTCACATTGCTACGTTGTTGCTGTAAAATGTAAATCTACAGGTTTTTCTATAGCGACTTTATGGCCTCGACCCTGATCATATTTTCAATGAATTAATCGTGTGAGGTCCTTCACCACCGCTGTCCGTTTGAATGGGCGCCACACCATTTAGGTCCCGTGTATGGACTGTGCTAGCCCGAGATTGAAATCTCTGTAAAAAGCAGGTATCTCTCACAAACAAACTCTTATTTACCGGTAATACATCTAAGAAGCTGTGCTAAATCAGTTTAACTGACCTGCATTATAAGATAAAGGTATTCTTACCAACATTTTCTATGTTCGTATGTGTAATTCTGACTGTGCCTGTGCCATTTGCAACCCAAATATTAGAAAATACTGGCATAAGAGTCTCAAACAAAACTGACCAGAGAACCAACTGACAACCCGAAGTTAGTGAGCTCAACAATAGAACGTCTTAGCACAGGAGTCTCAAACTCAGGTAACCCGAGAGCCAACTGAAGACTCGGATGTCAGCGAGAGCATCGCAGGCAGGGTGGACGAGCAGGCAAGTAACGAAGAGATCTCCTTATTGTGATGCATAAAATGTAGAGTAAATATGTTGTCAGTGTCAACATTGACAACTCTAAACAGAAACTTGCTTTATAAATGGTGTCATTAAGTGATATCCAAGGCATGGTACACAGCGGATGGTGAATAACTCCAAATGTAATTATTGTACTGTACAGCATTCCAAATAGGCCAGTTGAAGGGACATAGACGTTTCATTATGCCTCAACATATAATCTTAAAGAAAATCGAAAGCGTTATAGTAGATAACATTTCGGAGTGGATGGCTTCCAACCGTCTCAGACTCAATCCATCGAAGTCTGAGTTCCTATGGTGCACCATTCTCCGACGTCAGCATCTACTCAACGACAGTTCATTCACCGTCAACGAGGCAGTAGTTCCACCTGCCGACACCATCCGCAACCTTGGAGTACACTTCGACAGTTGTTTGACCAGGTCGGCCCATGTGAGTCAACTTGTTCGGGGCTGTTTCTATCAACTGCGTCGAATAAAGTCCATCCGCAGACTGATTCCTACCTCGACAGCCATCACCTTGGTCAACAGCTTCATAGTCTCCAGGGTTGACTACTGCAACAGCCTATTATCGGGGCTGCCTGCTTGCCAGCTAGATCGGGTGCAGTCAGTGCTGAACTCTGCAGCACGTGTCATCTACGGCCGGACACCATCCGATCATATTAGTGGCCTGCTGCGCGACAATCTGCACTGGCTGCGCGTTCCGCAACGGATAACATACAAACTATGTCTGATCACTTTCAAGGCACTGAATGGCCTCATGCCAGACTACATCTCCGAATTTTGTATTCGAGTCGGAGATAATGAGAACAGATGTCGGCTGAGGTCCTCGTCGAGGAATCATCTGCAGGTCCCAAGGTCTTCCACGCGGTTTGGCGAAAGTTCTTTCTCGATTGCCGGACCCACTGCGTGGAATAGCCTTCCCGACCACGTGAAGAATGCTCCATCCTTGGATAACTTTAAGAAAGGACTTAAAACGTTTCTATTTAAATTATCGTATGACTGTAGTTAATTTTCTATTGTCGCCTGAACTTATGTACAGCGCCCTTTTCTTCGGCCTCGGCCGTGCTACGGCGCTATATAAATTGTCTTATTATTGTTATTATTATTATAAAATTTGGGCTAATTCTTGGACAATATCGACGTTTAAAATAAAATGTAAATGCACACGGTTTTCTACAGCGACCGTATGGCCTCGACCCTGCTCATTTTGCAATGAATTGATCGGGTGAGATTCTTCACAACCGATGACCGTTTCAATGGGCACCACGCCGTTTAAGGTCCTTGTATAAGCACCCTGCTAGCCAGAGATTAGAGGGCATTGGAAAAAACTAAATTCTGTTTGTGACCTTAGCAACGGTGTACAATCGAGTGCTTAGCTGAACAAACCAATTCAACGAAATTACCTGCTCGTGAATTTAGCTATGAACTAAACATTCGTCAGGAGTTTCCTGGAAAGTATGTCAGTGGTTCTAGAGATAATAAATTAGTCATTTCTCAAATCCATTAGACATCAGCCACTTTCATCATTATCATTGTCGTCGTCGTCATAATCATGATCGTTGTCATCATTGTTGAGACGCTATAAAACTCTCAACAGAAATAAAAGCAGAAGATTACTACAAATGACAATATTTACAAATATAAAGCTGTAAAGTTTTGATTAAGTTACGAAGGAAGCTCAAATAATTAAACAGATAATTGTGATATATTCTGCTTATTCGCCAGATGGCCTCAGACTTCTTCAATTGATTCAAGCCAAATCTCTAGATGGCCCATTCCTTATACAACACGTGTTTTACCTACAGTTCACAAAAGCCATCGAAATTAGATTGTCGCAGAAGTCGAACATATTAGTTTTTTGTCAGAGACGATTTAGAGATTTCTAATTGTTTTAAAAATTATCTGCCTGTTACTGCTGCATTTTAAAATATAGTTTATCTCAACTTTGGAATGCAATTATTTATTTACCAGCGCTTGATCAAGTCAGCACAAATAAGCTGATTCTGATGCTTGATGAGTTTCGGTGCCAATTCAGGCAAGTGAACACCTAAATTTAAAGAGGAAAGGGTCATTTTGAGGATCTTAATTTCATGAGGATCTTAATTCGGAGTTGTGTTGTTTCAGTGGTCCCATAGACTCATGCATAGTAACACTGTCTTTTCATTTTATTAAGCACTCATTGGAAACATTGACGCTGCTACGCCGCTATAGAAGTTCTAAGAATTACAGACTTCTATAACTTTAAAATAAATTTCGCCTATAATTATTAAATAAGTAAATGCTTGGGAGAACTCATAAAACTGCACAATAAAAATCGTTCACTTATTTAATCTGGGCTTCATGTAGCGCCCGTATGAAATAAATACATCGTTGACTGACGGACACTGCTAGACTCACATTGATCCCATTGATAGGGTTATGAGTTCCAGTCTGAAGTAAAAGAAGCGCAATACCTAAAGCTAGCCTCGATAGGCAGACATGAGCATGAAGTGTTAGCAACTTCATTTTTCTTAGCAGTGGCATAAGAGAGTGGTCTTTCTTCGCCGGCTGGTCTTCCCATCGACAATGTACGGTCAGTGTGCTTATTTATAGCTGAGTTGGATAAGGGCGCAACTGCCATGAAGCTGAAATATCGAAACAAATTTCTTTCCTGGCGTCGGTTTGAAATTCATACATTTTCTGGGAAAATACAATAGGTTTCTTAATACTATCAAGATGCAATAATTTGCTTAAGTAAAAGCGGAAAGCCATTGCTGACGAGAAATACTTTTCCTATAAGTTTTCCTAAATAGTTCTAAAAAATTTAATTTTTTTAAATTTATAAATTTAAATAAAAATTCAATTTTTTAAATTTTTTGATTCTTTAATATCAAATTTACTGAAAATAAAAACAAAGTTACCCTGATTCAGGTGAAACATTATTGTATTTCAAATGATCCTTTAAAATCAAAAAGCAACTGTTAAATTTTAAACTTTTTTACTTCAAATTCGTTATCAGAAACATATTAAGCAATAAAAAACACAAAGTAATTTTTTGCTATTATCTGTTAACTGAGCATTTAAAATCAAAAACCAAAATCCGTCCCTCGCTCCAGTTATCAGCCCCAAACGATTGATTATTTAAAACATTCAAAATAAACCTCCGTGGTTCCCGTAATCCGTGTTTTCTTTTTAGAGAAATTCTGTCTTTAATTCCAAATCAGAATCCAATAACAAACATCCATGAAATCAAAATTTGTCAGTTTAACAACATGCCTTGTATTAAAATGCACTACTGCCCGTTTGAATGGACGCCACTCCATTTTAGATTCTGTTTTATAGGCCCACGGACCATTCCAGAAATGTAGGCATTACACGTACAAATTTCACAAATCCATTATTATACTTTTATCATTGCTATTATTATTATCATTGTTATTCTTATTTAAATAATAATTATTATTAGAATTATTTCTTATTCTCCCATTACTACTACTACCACCACCACTACCGCCGCCGCCACTGCCACCGCCACCACCAAATACTATCCACCGTAGCCGTCTGACTCTTGGATCTTGACCTGGAACCGAACCTTTCTTGCCTATGAATTTTGTTTTGATTGAGCACCTGTGAGTGAGCTAGTTCCCGGCACTTCGCTTTGTTTGGGCGCTCTAGAAATTTCGAGTTTACGATGACAATTATTAATGTTATTATGAAAATCTTTAACGCGCGCAGAGTCAAACAGAAATGCGAATCTGAGGCATGTTAATTTCAGCATTAATTTCTAAATATCTGTTTACAGTTATCTTTAATCTAATTTGGCTGAGCATTAGTTTTATTCATTATTTAACAGGCACTCAAGTTCGCCATAACCAGTTAGTTCTCTCGTAAGCAACAGTGCCAACTCAGGCATTTAAATTGGAAAATACTTTTAAGGAATGTTTCCGTGTACCACTGGTTTGTTTCAAATGCTGAATTTGACCGATTGCCTTCTAGCTTCACTTATCATAAATAAGACTTACACTTAAATTATGGCGTAATAGAAGTTCTAAGATTAAAACAGTATCTTATTTTACTACAAATTTGCCTTTTCATAAAAGTCTGGCAAATGCCTCCAAGAACTAGGGAAGACAAACGCTTTGTCATTCGTTGATTCAAGGCATTTATAGAGCACCGCTTTGGGATAAATATGACACAAACGCAGCTAGACATCATTCCCAAAATTCTGGGTAATATTTAATAACTGTCTTAAATAAAATCTCTAATTCATTTGCCTGCAACCCTTATAGACATCAATAAAAACAAAAGTGCGTAGGCCATATGCTTCACCAGCAAGGTCTAGATAAAATAAAAACAGAAATAACCTTGATTGCAAGTTAAAATATTATTATACTTCCCTCATTTATCTAAGCTCAAAAATCAAAATTTGTGCATTGTTATATTTCTTCTTTTCCGCGTACCTTTCGTTGTTAGCTACAAACAGTCGATTATTTGTCTGATCCAGAATTACCCATGACACTCCTAATGCATGTTTTTCTCTTGAGAGAATTTCTCTCCTAAATTTCAATTCTGAATTCAATAACAAAACTCGATCTGAATCAGAGACCACCACGAATCCATTTCCATCGAGGGCCAAATAATATCGATGATCCATTTGTTTGATGGTCGTTCCACGTTTTCTACTGAATGACTTTTTCAGTTTCCCATCGCCATCCACTACACACACTCTATGCAGATCATCATCATAAAGGCCATGACTGACCAGGAAATGACCATTGGTAAGTTTTAAAGCGTGCCATGGATGACGAAAACCAGAGGCTGTTGCAAGATTTATTTCACGGATCAATCGTCCATCTGGCGAATATTCATTTAATTTATTTTTATTATAAACAGTGAAAATGACATTTGATTCATCCGTGACAGACAAACCCCATCCCCAATCCTCTCCTGTTGACCAACTCTTTATTAATTTTCCATTAGGATCAACTCTCAAGATTTCCTTCGACTGAGCAGTTCCTTTGAAAGTGAAGATGTAGAGACATTTATTTCTGTTGCAGGATTCTATATCCGTTGGATTGATTAATTCCTTCAAAATACACCGACGATTGAAACTGAATTTCGTCGAATCATAAACTTCAACTTTTGAGCAGTCTTCACTCACAACAAACAATTCTTTTTCCAAGATCGTCATTCCTCGAATCAATTTATTTTTCTTTTCTGCGGCTTTTGTTCTGATCGTCAGAACTAAAACTGGATCTGATGTGTATTTATCCTGAAGTTCAACTGAAAATAAAAGCATGTCTATCGTCTACTTTCAAAAGATATCAAACCTGTCCAAATCAAAGAATTCTGAATTTGAAGAGGAGACGATGACTACAGTGATTACCCCGGACAGTCAAATTGACGCTAACGAAACGGTACAAGCTCCAATCCGAAACACCATCCCCGTTGCCGCCTGACTGTCTATCTCCTTGACTCCAGGATCTTGACCTAGAACTGAACCTTCCTGTCTATCGATTTTGTTTCGAGCGACCGCCTGTGAATACACGGGTTCCAGCAATTTAGCTTTCTTTGGGCGCTCTAGAAATCTCGAGCTTACGATTACTATTTTCTGATAATATGATCATTATTCTTATATTTGCACATGTACAAATAATATGCATTAATATAACTTCCATAATGAGCAGGTCTAAACTAATTAATCATTAGTCAACAGGACTGTATCTTGTCATTTCAACACTGATCTCCCAGTCGGGAAAGCAAGTGAAATGATAGCCACACGAGCCAATGTTTTTATTGACTCTTTTTAAAATTTGGAGCCCCCAACTTACTTTACACCCGTCCAACTAACTTTCCTTCATCATCTAATGCAATGAGTTCGCTGGATCATTGAATCACCCGTCCACATTCTTAAATGAATTGTGACGCACAACCTGTGTCCATCAGGTGTGGCGCTAAATAAATTTAGAAACTTTCAATCGTAGACCTGCGAGTTGCTGAGGCTTAGGTGACTGTGGTACCTCCAGCGGCCCCCAAATGTCTAGAAGGTGACGCGATTCCTTGAAGGGAATCACTGTCGTTCTTAGAGGAGTTTCTGACAGGCGATGTCTAGCGTTTGATGATGTTACAAGGGTTCTTGGTTTGATTGCCAGATTAAAACTGACTTTGGAGGAATAGACTGCGTGTTACCACTGGCATAAACTAGTCAACTTTTCGAACGAAATCGGTTCCAATTTTGGTTGTCTTAGTACACTACACGTGCCACCTTCGATGACGGGTTGCCAACTTGAATTTTTACCCAAATTTGTTGATATTTCTAGAAATTTGCCGTGATATTCAGCGATCAATGCGAGATTCGGACGGTTCCCCGCCTTGTTTCGTGGCAAGCGAGTCCGTCAGAGTTACATTAATTGAAGAAGATAAATAGGTCGGTGTCAAGCAAAAGGTCAATCGACGGAAGGTTATACCACTGGTGCCGTTAGTGAATTATATCTGTCTGAGAGCCAAAAGAAAGACACTGGTCAAAGTCTGAGTAACGTCACAACAATAACAACATCTGTCGGATTCGAAGGCCGAATGAATTGATATCGATTTAATAGAGACAGCATGAATGCACGTAGCGAGAAGATAAGTGATATGTGCGAAACTTGGGAAGACACGCACTATAACATCCAGAGAATTAGTGTTAGTAAGCCGAATTCATTATGAATTATGCAAGGCACTTTGAACTGAAGCATAAAGAAAGAAATGCCTCGTACCTTCTGCTCTGAATTCTTCAGTGGATGTTTGTGTCACTGTTAGCTTTGCTTCAGTAACTTGAATTTTTGTTTCAGTAGTTTTAAGCTCTTCTTCAGTTTCTCTCAGATTTAATGTTGAATTGCATTCCCTTTCTTCTAACTTTTTTCCAGTTTCTCTTAGCCGTGATTCAGTTTCTGCTAACTTCTTTTCGGTTTCTCTTAGCCGTGATTCAGTTTTTTCTAACTTCTTTTCGGTTTCTCTTTTCTGTGATACAGTTTCCTTTAACTTTTGTTCGTAACGTGTACCCTGGTCTCCGAGCTCTTGTTTGGCTAAAGCTAATTCAATGCTAAGAGATTCATTCCTTTCTTTGACCTCAACATTTTCTTGATGATGCTTCTTATCCGATTCTTTATATTCTCTTACTTTACTTTCCGATTCTTCTTGTAGCTGGTAAAGCTTACAAATTTCAGTATCAGATAATCTCAATTTTTCAATCGCTTCATTTAGTTGCATTGAAAGAAGCCTTTCTCTTTGGGCAGTCTTCTGCTGGTTTAACACCTTTAGATTGTCTACCATGAGCTTGCTTTCCTGAAGGTCCTTCCTTAATTCCTCGTTGTCATCTACTGTTGTTTTAAGACTTGTTTCTAAATTATGTACTTTTCCTTGTAGTATCGATATCTGTTTCTCGGAACTAGATTTCTCTTGTTGAGTTTCATTGTGGAAGGTAATGAATTTGCATTTTTCTTGAAGAATTTCTTGTCTTAGTATCTCGCACTTTTCTTCTATGGCTTTATATTGACTCTGACTTTGGACTTTTTTGTGTGATTCTAAAAACACAAATAACAAAATAGTTATTTTGAAATGAAGTTGACTTCAACTACATCTAAAATATCAGTATACAAAATGTCGTTGATTAGACGATAACATTACGATTTGGGTTCGCATTCCATATGGCGCGAAGACGTGTGTACCTCTTGAACAGTCAGCTGTAAGGTTGCTCGGTCTATATTGTGCATACAGTCAAAATATTAGTTAGCTCACAATTTTGAGATTTTGAAGAATAGGGAAAGCAGTGTACGTCGCTAAACTTTCTGAGCGATACGGGAAAGTTTCTTCAGGCAGAAGTTTTTTCTCCAGCGCTTTGTTAATGCGTATTACAACACGCACTCGACTTTCTTGCCGCATGTATCAATGTGAAAATCATCAAGACAGCGCTCTATTTATTTCAGCCACATATTATTTGAATCACATACCCCTTATAGCAGTTAGTGATTAATTAGATGACATGTTTGGATAATTTCAACACAAAATTTAAAAAATGTGTATCGAAATACTTAAAATTATGAAATTATCCTGTACCTTGAAGAATTTTCTCAACGCATATCTTCCAAATGTTGTCGCTCGACGTCTTCTGACGTAGCAAGGCTATTTTCATTGAAACTTCAGTTTGCAGTTCATTTTGAAGCTTCATGAAGTGAGTTTCCAATTTGGAAACTTGTCGCTTATTCTGAAAGAACGTGTTTACAATTATTATTGTTTTATATCTTTTGCATTAGTAAAAAATTCCAGTCGTTTTGTAAGCTTAATTCGAAATTCCCACAAGAAAAGTATGTTACGTCTGTGAAAATATTGAAATGCGGAATATTATCCACTAGTCATTTCGTTGATTTTCAAATGCCTCATAGTGAAAGCCTAGTCTGTAAAGCAAATGCTTGCAGCAATCAGAAGTAATGTGGTAAATGTAACTTTAAGCTAAGGTTTTGGAATAATTTAGCACAAATAACATCAAGATATTGCACCACAAAGGTTAAAAGTAGGCCTACATGGTAGCACCTCAAAATGTATCAATGTTACCATAAGCAAATCAGTACTCATAAATTTGAAATGTGAGAGTTGAACATTGGCGAAAGACTTAAAAATCACAGTCGGACAATTTATTTAGGGTTTTAAGTGCTACAAGAAGGGTTAATTGATTTTTTCATTGCTGAAATTAACTCTCTGTTAAGAAATTATTAAAAATGAAAGTTGATGTTTCGGATAATTTAAAAAAGTTTATTAAGTGTAAGGAAATATACAATTGCCAAGTGGAAATATTTAGTGTGCACATTTTAAAAATTATTCTGGTTTTTCTTTCTTAGCAAGTTCAAAGAAATGATAGGAATACAATTTGTAGGTAAATAGAAAAAACGGGTCAAATTCATTACCAGTTGGTAGAGCTAGGAAACGAGTAGTTGTTATGATTGAGTTGTTAATTCGTTACGCGAATCAAACATCGAAATTTTTTATGGTTGCTATTTCCTCGAGTTACAGCTAAGGTATAAGTGGGGCGAAATGAGGATTCGAA
The DNA here is from genome assembly GCA_964023275.1 of Norana najaformis. Taxonomy (NCBI): domain Eukaryota; kingdom Metazoa; phylum Annelida; class Clitellata; order Crassiclitellata; family Hormogastridae; genus Norana; species Norana najaformis. The sequence continues at coordinate 7,118,807 of OZ029914.1, read as the reverse complement.
GGATCGATTCGTAGTTTCGCACATTTCCGTTGACGAAAAAATACTTTTTTGGCAATTAGGTAAACAATCCCTCAAAGAATTGCATAGTATAACATGTTTTGAATTCTATTTGTAAATGACAAAGAAAGAAAAAGTGTTACAAGATTACACAAGTACTGCGGTTCATCTGGCTATTGTTGTAAAAGACAAGCCAACATATAAACAGTCGTGTGAACTTTTAAAAAGCTGCATAAAAAGAGAAAGGCCTAATTGTTTTGCTGTCTTCAAAGTACTATTTTTGATTGCAACACCTATCACACAGAATCTTAAACTGTGCAGCTTTTTACGAAGTCTAGTTTCTCAAGGAAGGTGAAAGGATATGGCATTGCTATAATAATATTATAACTGACTAGTTCAACATCTTTTTTCTAAATATGCCTCGAAGACGCTCCACGCTAACTCGAGGTATGTTAGATTTCATGAAGAACAAGAAATTCGTCTTGTAAGTAAATTATACTACATAACGGTCGACACCCAATCGCCAGAAGCAATACAAAAGTCGGAACTTGGAAAAACATGCTTACCACATTATGTTTTGTAGTTCTATGATGGTTTACTGCAACGGATTCAAAACGACTTGGGTTAACAGGCTGGGCTGCTGATATCTCTAAACGTTTAGGCTGAGCAGATGTCCCAAGCACTCGTTCCCTCGGTTTAGGTTGAGTCTTTGGAGGAATTATTTTCACATAGGCTTTTGGGCAACTTTCTGTCTTTGTCTTCACTGTTGTTTGCTTATGTTCACTCTCAGTGTCTTTCACTATATAATGACACGTAATGACAAATTGAACACATGCACACGTTAAATTATAGTGTGAACGAATACATTTTTATTTTTAAATTATGCATCTTTGGCCATTGGAAATTAAGCTGTTTCAGAAATAAATTGCATTTAATCCGTGTTTTGGTTACTACGTGATGGTCCGATTTGACACATGAAGGAGAAACTCATAACAACTCAAGCAATTCATTCATAAAAAATAAAGAATCCATCCATTTCATTGGCTTGTATTTAGCCCATCTGTTAGTCTTCTGCTCATTGGATTCTTGCAACTGCTTCCCAACACAAACTGCCCTCTGACTGATCGTCATATGTTGTTGAACTATTGAGAAATTAGGTATTAAGACTAAAATTGTAAGATTTAAAACACAACTCGTCGAAAAGAGGGATGGGTCGCATGATCTGCCGCATACTTTCTAGTCAAAACGGAGAATATGTGGAGCATGATTGTCTCTGTTCAGTGATAACACAGTCATCCACGATAACTTCCTAAAGACCATTACTAGGCTCAACAAGCATCAGCTGCGATCTATCGAGCGATCACAAATTCAAGTATACCGTCGTATGTTACACTTACTTCCACTTAACATTATTGCATACCCTAATATTATAGAACATATAAATAAATCGATGTGGCAGAAATTTAAGTGGGTGCAGTCCAAAGTTTGTGAAAGAATGAGTTTTATTGAAGTTTGTACATTCTATAAACTGAGGAGTTTATAACCGTCGTATTTTGGCATCGATTCCATTTTAGATACACATATTTCTATAGAAAAATTTACTGAGAAAGCGATGACAACTTTATTTATAAGATTGCTTACCAGCTGCAGCGTTTGTGAGTTTTTGATTGATATATTGCTGAAGCGTTTCGTTTAAAGCATCCTGAAAATGCTTGAAATTGTTGGAAGATTTCCGGCTGATCAAAGACAGCAACATCTCGTTCTTTTTAAATGTATCCCTCCCAGAACTAATTTCTTCATAGTCTCGAGCGCTCAGCACTCCTCTTTCAAAAAGGAGTGCGAGAAGACCATGATCAGGATCTAATGATTCTGTCAACCAAGCGTAGTTTTGACGAATGAGGCGAGAGTGCTCGGACACGAATTCATCACCTGCATGCAGTGGAAAATAAACATTTTTAATGATATTTTCGAGCATTAAACTTAACTTGTGGAGTGATTTAGTGTGAAGTGGATGTGTTATATAATATATATATATCGCATCTGCAGAAAGTGTAGAGAATTTGCGTCTTATTCCACTACTTAGTCCTAAAATTAGAGTCCAAATCTTTGACTCCAGAGTCATAATCTGTTGCGATCCTCCCTTTTAATCCGCGTTTGTATTTTTTGAGCTAAGATGAGAACAGCTTAATTACCTACTTAGTTAGTGAAGAGCAGTTTAGTGTAGTTTGTTGTAGTGGTAGATTTGTGTACAAATTTTATAGAAACAATAGACATTTAAGACATTTGTTAACACGCCATATGTCCATCGGCTGAGCGAGGAATCGTATAGGCTACATCAAGTGATTTGGGCGAACTCAACTTTCTACGAACTTTTGCGGTAATAAAGTCTGAAAAGTTTCACGAGAAAAATGGCAAATATCCATCGTCTGCCTACAGCTACCTATATTCGGCGTACGCTTGGAGAGGGATTGTGGTAAAGTGCATGGAGATTGTTACTATCTACCGAGAATAACGATTCATCTCTAGGACTGAAATCAAATGTTACTTCTAACGACACCGAACGCATGTATATGAACAGTTATACAGACTGATGAACTACAAAATTAGTACGTAAACTGTACAGAGTCGATAGGATCGTAATATGGTAAAGAATAGGACAGGCCAAAAAGGGTTCATGGATGTGCTATTTCGTCTACGTCAGGCAACTGGACAAAGCAGCTGACAAGCTACATAGGATTCTGACTTTGAAAGATCTCGATCAGGTCTGAGGATACGGGTTAGATTTCCATCCTTTCCAGGTGTTGATACCCTTAGCTAGATTATGGCTGTAGACATATGGCTGTAGACATTTTCACATTATAACGGTGCTTAGTGTCAGCTTAGTAATGGTGTTGAACGTTCAATTTCTGTTATATAATTCTCGTCATTAACCGCCATTAGATACAATGTATTGAATTTACATATAAGATACCTACATGTAGATATCTTTGGATCTAAGTATTGAACAGCATATGTTTAAAAATTTATGTTCATTTTGTAAGAGTAGCTTCCATAATACCCAGTTACATGTAATTTGTGCAGTATGTAATAGCTCGGCCCATATTGTTTTTGTATAGTTCTCTCAGCTACCAAACTGTCTTCAAATGTGTCAAAACGAATATGCCCAAATGAATATTCGCGGTACACAACTTGATGTCTCAAAACTGACTATGTCTTAACATGAACAAAACTAAAATTCCCTAATTTTCCTGGCATTCCTATTTTCTTACATGATACACAGATTCTTCCCGTGCTCCAAGTTCGTGAACTACGAGTAACTCTTGATTTCAGGTTGACATTTAAATCTCATGTTACCAACATTAGGTTCAACACGATCCTATAACTTTGGAATGGGTTACGTTTATCTAAGAGTTACGATACTCGCCTGAGTGGTCTTTCTGCTCAACAGAAGTTGTTAGCATCTGATATACGTGATGTTGGTTTGTTTTCTTGAGCAACTGAAGAAAACACTCGTATACATCGCACGCGTTTCTCATAATGATATTCAGTAGTTCTTCACTCGCTCTTATTGGAGTGGAATGAAATTGTTGAATGCTTTCGAGTTCCTGTGCGGTTAACTTCGCATCTTGAATCATCTGAGCGGCGATTTCTGAAACACTCGTTAAGTTGCTCAACAGTTGGTTGTATTTTCCCCGAATAAGTTTTTCATGTTCTGCTGCAATTAAATTTATTTATTATCAAACACGCTGAATAATAATATGACTTCTAGATTTATGCAAGTTTAGTCAAACTGAACATTTCACCGTCACCTCAAATATGAATTCAAAAGCGTATGGAACCAATGACAAAATGATACTATCTATAGTTCTTTTGAGGCCTATTTATGATGTAGGCCTATTTTAGCCAATAAGCAAAGTGCGTTTACTATTAGTGTGACTAACATTAAGAATGAAAAGCGAAAGTAACACTGAATTAGAAATTAATGTGGAAGTTGTCGTCTGTTAAAGTGTGTCCTATGAAAAATTGCTTATTTTATATGATATAGACCTGCAGATTCCCATATTTAAATATTATCAATAATATCCAGTTAAATTTGTTGAGCTTAAATGCCGGCAGAATGTAATTATATTTCTTTAAATTAAATAAACATTATTGTAAAGATTTCCTCTAGGTAAAATGTCATAATAAAATAAATACCTGCTGGCTTCGATTCTTCTCCTGATTCCGTTATTGCGCGCTGAACTGAATACCAAAAGTGAATTAGTTTTGCTAGAGATGGATTCATTTTGGTACTTTTGGCATTCAAGTTGCAATTGAGTAACTTCTGTGTGTAGCAGCCCCCTTCTGGGTTTATGGGAATATTTTATGTAGTTTTAAACTGCTACGTTATACTTTGTTGGGATGTTTTCTGTTGGGAATGGCGTCGACCTTTAAAGCCATCAAGGTCAGTGTAAGGGTTTTGGTGCGTAACGTACCTTCGGTAATTTGTTGTCGGGGGATCTTATCAATAAAAACATTATCCAATGTTTAGCCAAAATAGCTGTCGTTGTATTTACGCCTCACGTGTAACTCAGGGTGAACCTATGTCTGTTGATGTAAGAAGGGCATTGAAAACGCGTTAATCAAGGAATGTCTTTTGTGCTCTTATTATTATTATACATGTGTAATCGATAAATGTTATTTTCAGAATTTCTTTCAGAAGCAAGATCACAGTCCATCATCCGTAAGAAAACAGTTCGTCGTAGAGACTTAAAGGGTTATTATTCAACTCGAACGCACAGTATGACGAAAAACGCTGAATTATTTAATCGCCGTTATTGCAGTGTTACCAAAATGAACAAAGAATTACAATTAAACTCGATCTGCAATCTTCAGGCACTGTTGGTAAATCAAGTAGAACTTGTATGAACATGAATAAAAGCTATCGACATGAGCAAACTAATAAATATACCACTGTACAGTCGAGTGTTTATCGGCGTACAAGTTAAACGACGTTAAAATTTATATCCCATTTAGACACCTGCAGGCCTATGCGATATTCATCGTAAAACACTCAGATTAAGTGAGGACAATGACATAAAACGGCATTGAAGCTTGAATCGAGTACTAAAGCGTAAGTTTTGTATTGCACAGTTGAGAAACTAGAGCAATCAATTAACAATATTGCCGAAAAGCTCCCTTGGTTAAATAATTTTACATAAAATATGCGGACAAATGTTTTGACCAAATTTATATTTTACTCCAAATTTGCAAGACACTTTATTCTTATTTGCACAAAATCGGTACCAAAATTGAAGACCCCATTTTTGACACCATGAACAAATACGTGGCCCCTTTTTCATGTGTCAATGTATCCTACGAGTCTTTATCCTTTCCAATAGCCTATAGTTTACTCCTGTCCGTGGTTAGATGTTTTGGAGTTTTTACAGTCGTTTTGGTCCAAAATATGACTTTCATGAAACGTGACAATTTTCAGTCGCTCTGTGGCTGACTGATCTCTAGCAATCTTTGCCCGGACTAAAGAAGCAGGAAGTGGAAAGATTTATGGCAGTTGGACACAAGGAGACACAGATCGATAGAAGATAGAAGCGTAAAGGCCACAAGCGTTAATATATACGGAGATCGTATTTCACTCTCACTCATTAACTTACACATACACTCAATCACCCACCCACCAAACCACCCAACCACTCACTCATTTCCTCTGGTTTGCTCTGTCTCTGTCTCTCTGTCTCTGTATCTCTGTATCTGTCTTTGTCTCTGTCTGTCTGTCTCTCTGTCTGTCTGTCTCTGTCTCTCTCTGTAGCCCTTAATATCTACCCTTGAAGTGGTAATTCTGCGCTATTGGTTGTTGATTATCAATTTTTTGTTCTTTAATTTTAAAAAATTAAATCAATTTCAGAAAGTATAAACTTCAAAATAGTTCATCAGCCATGAACAAATGCTCCGTTTAACATATGTATGTATGTCTCTGGACATTTGTATTGCGCCATTTGATACCTCTCAAAAGCAATGAAACATATGAGCCATACGGTGTTAATTTGTGCAGAGAGTTTTCTTGATATTTTCGTAATATCTTATGAGTGATCTTTGCGTCTTAATATATGACATTTGAAGAGTGATTTTTAACTTTACTGGATAATTTTAATGTTTATCTGACAAGTTTTATTCTAATATGTACTATCTTTGGAATCTACTTTTTTATATTTGTGAGCTATAAAACATTGGAATAAATCAGCACATTATTTCAATTGGTGTTAAGTTGTTAACTAATGGCCCGCTATAGGCTACGCACGATGTGGGCCGAATTGGCGTGGCTGTCAGGGTTCCAATTTTCTAACTTTCTGCTGCATTCCCTCCTTTTAACCTTCAGGATTTCAGTTTTATCAAAGCCTCTAGTTGTTTGCAAGATTATGATTCTTTTCCCTAATGTTTTTAAAATCCATGTCTAGAAATATTTTGGCTTTTTGTTTTTATCTCTAAAAATAATTGAATTACAGAATTCGTCACAAAAAACCGCAAAAACGTTATCGCAAGCTTCATGGTATAATGAGATTAATTCGTCGAATACGTGTTTACTGTTCCTCGCAAAATCCCATTTGTCGCCAAATGTCCACTACCATTTCCTTTATTAACTTTGCGATAGGCTTTGTTTTGGGACTAAGTCTAAATTGGGACATTCCCAGACTGCAGCTATTTAATATACAATCTTCTCGTCTATAAGAACAATAGTCTGTCTGTCTGTCTGTCTGTCTGAGTGACTAGACATCTAAGATTTTTATAATCAGATAGGTCGACATGTAAGAAAACAGAGAGATCTTGTCAGGCATACCTGCATATATCGGCAGATAGACAGATAGTAAGATAATAAGAAATCGAACAGAGAGACTATCTCTCAGGCAGACAAACGAACAGCCAGATACAGCCAGACAGAGAGATAGCAAGACAGAAAGATAGAGCGACAACCAAATAGGTAGACAAACAAAAAGATTGGCAGAAGGTGTGTAACGTTTGTATTTGCACAAACAGAAAACATCTTGTCACCTAGCTATGCTAAAAGGTTATATTATTAAATTAAGAATGCTATTAAAATTAGAGACGGACCTGAGGTTTCGGCGAGTCTGTAGATCTCAAAGATTGGAATATTGAAACTAAGAAAAGAGGAAGGTCTTGGTTGAGATTGAAGGGCCATTCGTCAGACACAGCTTCGTCTGATCCAAGCCAAGACGACGACGCACATGGCCATAAACGAGAGAATTGCTAGGGGAGCTAATGAGGATTTGCATAATTGGTCTGTCATGTGCTAAGTTGAAAATTTAAATAACAAATGTTGTTGATAGATTCTTGCGTTCAGAAAATTATGCAGATTCAAATACTGTGGTGACTGAAGTGTTTGTCTTCTCAATTAATATTCAATTTAAAATCAAAGACCGTGTGCTTTTCTTAAATTAACTACACACTACAAATTAATTATGGGTTTATATTATGTAACACACTTGATTTGTAATCATGGTGGCAACTGCTAAACAGTGTCATCTAACACACTCACACTGCCCTATGATCAATAAAATCTAATTCTATAGTACGAAAGCAACATTAATTCATTACGTAAATTACTTTACACGCCTCTAAACTCGACCGATCAAATATTTACATATTATTGTATGATTGTCATGTGCAATTATTATACGTCTGGGTCGCTACTAAAATCGATAGATCTATCAACTACGTTAAATTCTAACTTTTTAAAGCCAGTTGAAGTTCACAGCATATATATTTTAAACCAACAACGTCCTGTATAAAACTTCGAACACGTTTATTCACTTGATATGAATATCCAAGGGTAACAATTTTACTAACCTATAACTCTCTTCAACAAGCAACCTTTCTGTTTCACCTGATCGTCCTCTTATCTACCCCAGTCGATACCCAGTGGAAGTTCTCTGATCGATATAGATTTCACAATGCACCAAGTGTGTGGAAAGATCTCCCATCCGAATTCCACAAATTTTCAGTTATTCCACCACTCCTGTCGTTCAACCAGGATCATTTTTCTTAGGCATTTCCATTTTGTCACTACTCAGGCTTTTCCATCAAAATTTAGTCTCATCTCATCTCATCCAGAAATAGTATCCTGGCCCATCGAATTCACTATCCATCAACCACTTTCATCATTATCATAATCGTGGTCGTCGTCATCCTCATCGTCATCATCATCATCATTCTTTAGATGTCATAAACAGTCAACAGAACAAAAACGGGAGAATACTGTCAAAGCCGAGGTTGACAAGTAAAAAGCTGTAAAGTTTGATTAAATTAATGAAGCTGGATAATTAAACAGTTAATTTTCAATATATTAGGCTCATTCACCACATGGCTTCCGACTTTTCCAATTGATAAAAGCCAATTCAGCAGATGGCGCATTCCTTATCCAACTCGTGCTTTTCTGCCCTTTTAAAATGAATTTTATCTCAGCTATGGTAGGCTCTGCATAATCAATTGTCTATGAGAGTTTGATCAAGTCAGTACAAATCAGGTCCGCAAGAAACAAGTTGTTTGTCATTTTTGATCGGCATCGGTGTCAACTCAGGCAACTGAACAGCTAGATTTGAACAGAAAAGTGCCATTTTGAGGATCTTAATTCGGAGTTGTGCTGCTTCAGTGGTCTCATTTTGTTGTAACACTGTCTGTTATTTTACGAAGCAGTCATCGGAAGCATTGCCGCTACTACGCCGATATCGGAGTTCTTAGACAAACAAATTTGTATAACTTTGAAATAAATTTGGCCAATTATAATTAACTAGTTAAATTCTTGGGAGAACTGAACGAACTGCACAAAACAAATAATTCATTCATTCATCTGAGCATTTATATAGCTCCTCTTTGAAATAGATGCATCGTGGACTGATGGAAACAGCTAGACTCCCTTTGATCAACTGGGATTATGATTTCCAGTCTGATGTAAAAGAAGAAGCGCCATCTTTTAAGCTAGATCCAAGAAGAACAGACCCTTAAGCAAGGCACGAGAGGCAGCCATTGGTATGACGTGTTAGCAACTTAATTGTTTAACCTCGATACACGACGACGGGCGGCTTCCGTTCATGCCATCGTCAGTGTACGGTCAATGTGCTCACTCGTAGCTGAGTTGGATTAGAGCGGATCTACCACGCAGTCGAAATATCGAAACAACTTCTGTCCAAGCGTCGGTTTGAAATCCCGACCTCTTGAAGGAAAATACAATTATTTTCTTAGAATAATTTGAAGTATTCCTTTGCTTTATTAAAAACCGAAAAGCCTTTGCTGGCAAGAAACTCTTTTGCTTATAAGTTTTCCGAAATAGTTCTAACAAATCTTAAAACTGCTTATTTATAAAACACAATATCAAATTTACTGAAAACAAAATGTAAAGTTACCTTGATTTCAAATGAAGTATAGGACCCTAATTGTATGTCAAATGATTCTTTAAACTCCAAAAGCAATTGTCCAACTTTAAACATATTCTACTTCAAATTCTCCGTCAGTCAGTGTAGCGAACCCCATTGATTGCGCATTTGGTTAGAGTTATAATGCGCTAGATTTGCATACTTACTATTGTTGAGTTAAGTGTATAGTCTAGTTAGAGTAGCTAGTTAAGATTTAGATGTAAGATTAGCCGGCCAGCTATAGAATAGGTAGAGTTTTATTATTAATAAATTGACCAGCATAAGTAGATATTTAAATATCAGTCAGTTTAGCTGGATATTTGGGTGGTTTTGACTGAGCGTTACGAAGCAAGACAGTCGTCCTAATGGATTAATGCAGACGGTGAATCGGCAAAATTGGAAGACACAGTTGAAATTCAAACAGCTGATCACCGTGGAAACAAGATCGGGTGACTGAGCGTTTGCCACGTATGCAGATTACGTCAGATCGGAGCAGACGAACTATGACGGCGAGTTAGTCGGCAGAACAAAAAGTTAGTCAGTCTTGTGTTGAGCCACGGTAGAGAAAGGACCGATAAAAAATGGCTACACATTGCTCGTGAAGTAAAATCGAGTTTCAGCACTTTAAAGAGGATTAAATATTGCGTTACTCGTGGTTAATGAGTCGTATTGAGGCAGTGGTAATAAGTCCATAGGCTCACCGATCGAAGTTGTGTCGAATCGGACGAAATAACTGAACGTTAGATGCATCCAGTTATCATCATCGCTATTGAAAGAAACTGTGAAATCTTCAACGTAGCGATAGTCGATTGATCTAAGCACGTATATAGATAATCGAACTTTGAGAACCTTTGGTGAACTGTCTTCGTACGAAAGCGTTTAGACAGCGAACTAATTGTCAAGAACGATTAAGGAGGATTATACGCCTATCCTTGATGTTGTTTCGCCCAGAAGGACTGACCGCTTGTGGATTTCGTCATCTTCGCACACACAGAGAAAACCAAGAGGAATTCTACACAGTTCTGCGGCCGTTTCAAAATAGTGAACTGGTATCCGAGGACTAAGGAAACTGGACTCCAGAAAGAGCTTCGCACAGGGAAGGGCAGTAATATAAACTGTATATATAGTTAGAATAGCTGACCATAGGTAGTTAACTAAGTACTCTAACTGCTTGATTGTTGATGACATTGCTGAAGAACAATTTGACAATATATGCGAATCTTTCAAACTGGAACTGTGACTATCTATTAACGAGCCAAATATCTAGATAATTCTCACGTAAAGAACAGTTGCTTGAGTTATGTGCACTCAATTTGCGATCTAAATTGAAGCATGGCGCTTCTCAAGCAGCTGTGCTAATTAATACAGAGTCTTTGCGCCATCAAAAGGTTCAAAGGTAAGGAAGCGTCACAGTCAGAAATATATAAACTAATTTTTATAATTATCTCTTATTGATTATTTAAAATCAAAAACCAAAATCCGTCCCTCGCAACAGTTGTTAGCCACAAACGGTCGATTATTTAAAACATTCAAACTAAACCTACGTGGCTCCCGTAATCCGTGTTTTTTTCAGAGAAATTCTCTCTTGAATTCCAAATCAGAATCCGATAAACAACTAGTCTACTGTTATTAAAGAGTAGCCACCATTAGGAACCTATTTCAATCCACGTTTTCCATCGAATTACGTTTACCATCTCCAAATACTATAAATACTCTATTCATATCATATTACAAACCAGTCGAAGGGTATAATTATAGCGTTTTGACAAATGCATTACTTACTTACATACTTATTTATTTACTTACTTACGTTATCACTTAGTTATATTCACATAAATTTTCATAACTACCCATGAAATCATAATTTGTCACTTTAATAACATGCCTTAGATTAAAAGATGCAACTCCATTTTGGATTCGGTGGTATACGGACCATGCCAGAAATGTAGACCATACTGGCCTACAGCCGCCTACACGTACAAATTTAACAAATCCATTATTTTGTTTTTATCAGTGTTATTATTTTATTAGTAGTAGTATTAGTATTATATAAATTAATATTATTATCGGTATTGTTTCTTCTTTTACCACTACTACTACCACCGCCATCGACACTGCCACCACCACCAAACACCATCCCAGTAGCTGTCTGACTGTCTGCCTGCCTGACTCTTGGATCTTGACCTGGAATCAAACCTTCCAGCTGACTTTGTTTTGACTAAAAGCCTGTGAATAACCTGGTTCCCACCACTTAGCTTTCTTTGGGCGCTCTAGAAATTTCGAGTTTACGATTACGATTATTATTACTTCGAACATTTTTAACGCGCGCAAAGTCAGACAGAAATGGAAATCCGAGGCCCATTAATTTTATCATTAATTTCTAAATATCCGTGTTTAGAGTTTTTTAAAATTTAATTGAGGTGAATATTAGTTTTATTCATTAATTATCCGGCACACTATTTCTACAGATCCAGCTGGTTCTTTCGTAAGCAACAGTGCCAAGTAAGGCATTTAAATCGGAAAATACTTTTGATGGATGTTTCCATGTTCCATTGGTTTGTTTAAAATGTTGAATTTCGACCGATTGCCTTCTAGCTTCACTTATCATAATTAAGACTTTATCCTTAATTGCTTGCTTAGCTAGTAAGTTGATATTCACACAACTTGGGGTTCGTCGCCAAATATATATTGGCCTGACTTAAGCTTGTGTGAAAAGTCTCGTGGAAATTGCAATGGTGATGCAATGGCTCGTTGTTTCCACAATCATAGTGTTTAATGATATTTGATTAGATAAAGCAATCAAAGTCACTCGTTGTAAATCAATCAAATATATTTCAATGTCAAAGTCTTAAGTATCACTTAATTAGGCCAGCTTCTTAACTAAGCCTATCTTTACAATTCTAACGACCCACGTAGAATTATGGTAATTTGTAACTCATGCATTGTGGCTCTTTGTAGAAGACGTCTTGCAACTGATTCACTTTTCTGATCACTGTCCTTGCGAGTTTTCACAAAGAACTGACGAATGAAATGTTATCACTCATCGAATCTCGACTCCTTACTAATGTCTCATCACAGCTCACCAACGGACCGTATAGACAGGACGTTTCTCCTCTTCACGTAGTCTGTACTTGTGACTTGTTATTGGCGATCCAAAGAAAGATGTCTGATGCAAAAGCGACTCTTGAGTTATCGTCCAAAGATAAGATTCTTTGACGACGCACGGCTATATTGTATAGTCCAAAGATAGAATCTTTGACTTTCGTCTTATAAAGATAAAACATAATTGATTTATCATAAAAGGCGTTCAAATGCCTCCAAGAACTAGTCAAGACAAACATTTTGTCATTCGTTCATTAAAATCGTTTTGCAGCGCTGCTTTGGGATAAATATCACACAAACGCAACGGGACATCGCTCCGATTATTCTTTACAATATTTAATAACTGCATTAAATAAAATCAGTAATGCATTTGCCTGCAAGCTTTTATAGACATCTATGAAAATAAAAAACCTTAGGCTAATTAGGCTATATGCTTCACTAGCAAAGTCTTTACAAAATAAAAACAAAAAACTTTGATTGCAAGGTAAAATATTATTAAAATACTCTTCTTTATCTAAACTCAAAAACCAAAATTAGTGCACTTTTGCATATCTTCTTTTCATCGTCCCATTCGTTGTCAGCCACAAACAATCGATTATTTGTCTGATCCAGAATCATCCATGCCACTCCTAATCCATGTCTTTCTTTTGAGAGAATTTCTCTCCTAAATTCCAAATCTGAATTCAATAATAAAACTCTACTGTTCCCAGAATCAGCGACCATCACGAATCCATTTCTAAAGACGGCCAAATAATATGGATAATCCATTAGTTCCTTGGTTGATCCACGTTTTCCACCGAATGACTTCTTCAGTTTCCCATCGCCATCCACCACACACACCCTATGCAGATCATCATCATAAAAGCCATGACTGACCAGGAAAAGCCCATGGATGACGAATACCTTCGTCTGATGATAGATTTATTTCACGAATCAATTGTCCATCTGGTGAATATTCATTTAATTTATTTCTATGAAAAACAGTAAAAATGACAGTTGATTCATCCGTGACAGACAAACCGTATCCCCAATCGTCTCCTATTGACCAACTATTTATTAATTTTCCATTAGGATCGACTCTCAAGATTTCTTTCGAATGAGGAGGTCCTTGGAAATTGACGATGTATAGACATTTAATTGTGTAGCAGGATGCTATGTCTAAGGGACGAATCAATTCATTCAACTTCCATCGACGACTTAAACTGAATTTCACTGAATCGTAAACTTCAACTTCTGAACTCTTGTCACTCACAACAAACAATTCTTTGTCTAAGATCGCCAATCCACGGATCTCTTTCTTTTCTTCTTCCGCGGCTTTTATTCTGATCGTCTGAACTAAAACTGGATCTGATGTGTAATTATCCTGAAGTTCACCTGAAAATAAAAGAATGTCTATCAGTTACTTACAAATGATAAGAAACCTTTCTAAATAATAGATTTCTCAATTTGAAGAGGAGACGATGAGTACAATGATAACCACGGACTGCCAAACTAACGCTAACAAAATGGCACAAGTACACAAACATGCAGAGTAAACTAGAGTGACCGAAAAACACACCGAACAATACAACTCGACAATCGCACAGAGAGAGATTTTATTGACAACCAAAATAATTAACAAATACAATAGTCTGTCACATACATTGGTGCCAGTGGGCTGACCTAAAAGGAACAAACAGTTCCGCTACGAAGGTCACCTATTTACATCATGGATTACAAATAGGTGACAGTATAATACTGAGTAAAACAATTAATAATCTAAAATATAAAGTAATTTTTATAATCAATGTCATTGCATAAACCTAAACAAAAAAAAAACACTTAACTAAGCACCAAAAATACTTAACTAAGTGCATTGAGTATATGAGATTTTAGACTTGTTTTCAACTGATATAAAGTTGGCAAGCTAATAAGAACAGTTGGCAGAGAATTTCACGAATGAAGGTCCACAAATTATGATATTAAACTGTCTATTAGTAGTGCGAATAGGATGTTCATGATACATATGAGATGAGCGCGTATAATGACCATGCACATCTGAATTCGTACAAAAGTATTGGTAGAAGTCCACAGGCAATAGATTAGTAATAAAGAGAGGCAGAAAGACAGAAAGATATTCAAAGGGCAGCAAGTGCATTGCATCGTCGACTTATATCGTATATGGAACGCCAATATCTTCGAAAACGCTTTATCGGACATACCGTAATAGCTGTATATATAGGCCTAACTGGCTGCATAAGGTGATACTATATCTTTTTCACTCCGGATTATAAATAATACACGAAACCGTAATCTTCTGAAACTACGCTTCTCAACGGAACTCACTGACTTAATTCCTTATCAAGAGTTTTCTACTTTTGATTTCTCTCTTAAGAGTTTGGACTGCAACAGCATATATCGCAACGGTTATGTCTTGTCTGCAACATCATTTTAGATATCACTAGATATATCATGAAATTTTAACAAATAAAAAACAAAATTCACAACTTTAAATAACGAAAAGTTTTCGGTCGAATAGTGACGAGCAGAGCTTCCATGCGTTTCTCTCTTCTTGTTTCTGCTCGTGGTCCAAAATGTTTCCTCTGCAATCTGCAACAAATTTTCTATGAGGGGCCGTCCATAAATGACGTCACGCACCTAGGGGGCGAGGGAAGTCACACATCTGTGACGATTTGTGACGAAGGGGAGGGTTTAAGAAATGTGACGTCACATCATTACATCCGTGGGAGAAAGGAGAAGCATAAAGTTTGGATTGTTTCGAGTTATTGTTATTAAACATTTTTAATAATTGTAATGATTCTACCACAGCTTTTCATTTTGTGGAATGCATAATGATTGTAATAATTATACTCCCTCCATTTATCTTCGTTCTACTATATAGTTTCAAGTATTTTTATAGTTAAAATTACTTTATTTGATAATTATAAGAAAACTTGCATATAACATTCTGGACATCTGGTTTTTTCGGGGTGTGTGTAGAGCTTTGTGATGTCATATTCGAGGGGGTATGACTTTTGTGACGACGTGTGACGAGGGGCGAGGGGGTCAAAAATCGTCCTAAATTGCGTGACGTCATTTATGGATGGCCCCTGAGTATGTTAAAATGTGACCTTATATTTACAACGGGAATTACTCATCTGGAATAAACTCCTGCTTGAATTACGGCGTGTCTGACTCATCACACGAACTCAACACTCTACCCCTTGCAATTTCTGCGTATGTCTTTCACTCAAAACTGAAAGCACTCCTCTTTCATAAATTCTATCTTGATTCTTCCTCTTCCCCATATCTCTCTCTCCGCTCCAATCCGAAACACTATCAGCGTAACCGCCTAACTGGCTGCCTGCCTGATTCCTTGATCCTGACCTGTTACCGAACCTTCCTGCCAATCGATTTTGTCTTGAATGAGAGCCTGTGAATAAACGGGTACCCTCGACTTAGCTTTTTTGGGAGCTCTAGAAATTTCGAGCTTACGGTTATTATTTTCGTATAATCTGCTCATTATTCTAGTATATGTACATGTACATACAATATATATACATATATTCCATAATAAGCAGGTCTAAACTAATCAATCATGGGTCAGTAGAACTATGTCTCATCACTTCAACGCTGATCACTTAGTCGGAAAAACTAATGAAAGGATAGCCATGCGAGCTAATGTTTTATTGACTCATTTTAAAACTTTGGGCCCCTAACCTACTTTACACCCGTCAAGCTTACAACCTTTCAACTTCTCATGTAATAAGTTCGCTGGATCATTGAATCATCCATCAACATTCCATTATGTGTGGCGCTAAATAAATGTAGCAACCTTCAATCAGTGACCTGCGAGTTGCGGAGGCTTAGCTGACTCTGGCACCTTAGCGACGCGCAAATGCCTAAAAGGTGATGTGATTCTTTGAAGGGAATCACTGTCTCTTCGAGGAGTTTATGGCAATCGACGTCTAGCTTTTAATGATGTTACAAGGGTTCTCGGTGTGATTGACAGATTAAAACGGACTTTCGAGGAATACATTGCATGTTACCTCTGGTATTAACTAGTCGACTTTTCGATCGAAATCGGTTCCAGTTTTGGTTGTCTTAGTACATTACACTTGCCACCTTCGACGACCAGTGACGGGTCGCCCACTTGGACATTTGCGCAAATTGGTGAGATTTCTCTAAATTCTCGGTGATATTCAGCGATCGGTGAGAGATTCAGATTTCTGAATACTCCCTTCTCTCTTTATCGCCCCGAAAAGGATCGAAATTTTGTGGGGTTGTCAAGTATTGCTACCGGTTCCCTGCCTTGTTTCGTGGTAAGAGAGTCCGTCAAAGTTACGTTAATTGAAGAAGATAAACAGGTCGGTGTCAAACAAAAGGTCAATCGACGGAAGGTTGTGCCACTGGTGCCGTTAGTGAATTAAATCTGTCTGAGTGATAAGAGACAGAAACAAGAGACAGAAACTGGGCAGAGCTCTTCTGGGTGACATCAAAACAATAACGTCAGATGTCGGTTTCAAGGGCCTTTTGAAATGATTTCGATTTAAGAGGTGGACCACTGTGTCAGAAAGACAGCATGAATGCACGTGGCGAGAAAATAAGTGGTATGTGCGAGACTTGGGGAAGATATGCCCAATAACACCCAAAGAATTAGTGTCAATAATGAATTATTCGAGGCAGTTTTACTTGAAATATAAAGAAAGAAATGCCTCATACCTTCAGCTCTGAATTCTTCTGTGGATGTCTGTGTCTCTTTTAGCTTTGTTTCAGTTACTTGAAGTTTTGCCTCAGTACCTTTTAGCTTTTCTTCAGTTTCTCTCAGACTTATTTCTGAATTTGGTTCCGTTTCTTTTAGCTTCTTCTCTTTTTCTCTTAGCCGCGATTCAGTTTCTTCCAACTTCTTTTCAGTTTCTCTTAACCGTGATCCAGTTTCCTTTAACTTTTGTTCGTATCGTGTTGCTTGGTCTTCGATTTCTTTTTTGGCTAAAGATAATTCAACTCTAAGAGCTTCATTCTCTTCTTTTACCTCAAAATTTTCTTGATGATGCTTCCTTTCCATTTCCATGTATTCTCTTACTTTACTTTCTGGTTCTTCTTGTAGCTGATAAAGCTTACAAATTTCAGTATAAGATAATCTCAATTTTTCGTCCGCTTCATTCAGTTGCATTGAAGGTAGCCTTTCTCTTTCGGCCGTCATCTGCTCTTTCTGTTGGTTTAACGCCTTTAGATTGTCTGACATGAACTGACTTTAAGTTCTCGTTCTCATTTTCTTTTGTTTAAGACTTGTTTCTAAATTATATACTTTTCCTTGTATCGATATCTGTTCCTCAGTTCTAATTTTCTCCTGTTGAGTTTCATTCTGAAAGGCAATGAATTTGGATTTTTCCTGAAGAATTTCTTGTCTTTGTTTCTCGCACTTTTCTTCTGTGGCATGATATTGATTTTTACTTTGGACTTTTTTGTATGAATCTAACAATACAAATATCAAAATTTTAACTTCGAAACGAAGTTGATTTCAACTATATCTAAAATATCAGTATACACGAAGTCGTTGATTAGATGGCGGCATTAGTTTTTCTGGTCGCATTCGATAAGGCGCTAAGACGTGTTTACCTCTTGAACAATCTATGATGTGCTTACATTCAAAATACTAGTTTGCTTACAATTTTGAGATGCTGAAGAATCGAGAGGGCATTGTATGTTGCTAAGATTTCTTCAGGCAGAAGTTTTCTCCAGCGCTTTATTAATGAATGTTACAATATGCACTGCACTTACTCGCAGCATGTATCAAAGTAAAAAGCTTCAAGACAGCATTCTATTTATTTCAGCCACATATTAATTGATCCACATAATCCGAGTAGCAGTTAATGATTAACTGGATGGCATGTTTGGAAATTTTCTACACAAAATTTAAAAATTTATATCGAAATATTTAACACTATGAAATAATCCTACACCTTCCAGAATTTTCTCAACGCAAGTCTTCCAAAAATTGTCGTCCGACGTCTTCTGACAGAGAACGGCTATTTTCGTTGAAACTTCAGTTTGCAGTTCATTCTGCAGTTTCTTGAACTGAGCTTCCAGTTTTAAAACTTGTCGCTTATTCTGAAAGAACGTGTTTACAATTATTATTGTTTTATATCTTTGGCATTAATTAAAAATGCATGGCGTTTTAAAGCGTATTTCCAAATTTTCACAAATAAAATATGTAACATATGTGAAACTACTGAAATGCCGAATATTACCTATTAGTCTTTTTGTTGATTTTCAAATGCCTTTAGGTTGAAAGCTTAGTCTGTAACGCAAATGCTTGCAGCAGTTTAGAAATAATCTGGAAAGTGTAACTTTAAGGAAAGGTTTTAAAAAAAATTAACACAATTTACGTCAAAGTATTGCACCAACATAAATGTTCAAAGTACATGGTAGCAACTCAAAATGTCTTAATGTTACCATAAGCAAATCAGTTCTAAAAAATTTGAAATGTGTGAGTTGAACATTGGCAAAAGATTTATAAAAATCACAGTTGGCTCACTTATATATGTTTAACTTATTTCATAGCAAAAGTAAAGATCTGTAAAGAGAGCAAAATGATATTTTTTACAATTTATTTATTTTTTGTTAAATTTCAAGTATTAAAATTTTAAGGGCTAATTTTTTAAAAGCAAAATGATAGTAACAATTGAAAAATAAAATGAAGAATGGATTCGCAGTTTCTAACAATCCCGTTGACAAACAAAATACTTTTTTTGGCAAAATAGGTGAATAATCACTGCAAGAATTGCATATTATCTAAAAATTTTGAATTATACCTTTTAGATGTCAATGAAAAGGGTTAAAAAATTACAGGAGTACTGCAATACATGCGGCTATTGTGGCAAAAAACCTGAAACCATGTAAGCAGTCGTTTGAACTTTTAAAATGTTCCACAAGAAGAGAAAGGCCTTTTTGTTTCTCTGTGTTCAATGTAATATTTGATTGGAACACATTTTACACAGAATTTTATACTATGCAGTTTTTTACGAAGCCTGCTGTAGTTTCTCAGAGAAGGTGAAGCGGAATGATAATTATTGTTATAATAATATTATACAGTAGTTCTACAGCTTCTGCTAGGTATACCTCGAAGGCGCTACACGCTTACTTAATGTATGTTAAATTTCATGGACTTAAAGTTCGTCTTGTAAGTGAACTATATACATAACGGTTGATACCCAATCGGTTGATCCTATTCAAATGTCAGAACTTAGCATAATATGCTTACAACATTATGCCATGTAGTTAGTTGATGGTTTTCTGCAACAGACTCAAAACGACTCGGGTGAGTTGGTTTAGCCATTGGTATCTGTAAAGGTTTTGGCTCATCAAATGTCACAGGCAGTTGGCTTTTCGGTTTCGGTGGAATCTTTGGAATTATTCTTTTCCCAGGAATGCTTACGTCACTTTCTGTCTTTGTCTTCACTGTCGTCAACTTACGTTCACTCTCTGCGTCTTTAACTATAGAATGACACATAATGGCAATTTGAAAAATCCACATATCAAATAATAGCGTGCAGAAATACAGTTTTATTTCTAAATTAAGCATCTTAGGCAATTTGGCAGTTAAGCTGTCTCACAAGTTTAGTTGCATTTAATCCGTGTTGGGGATATTGAATTACGTCTACTTCTCCCGCTGGTCTCTTGACAACCGGACTTTGTTCTCCACATGGTATGTGACGACGCAACACTCAAGAATAAACTGGTGCCAGCGTTTTGCTTTAAAATAACGCTTTTTGAAATTTTCGAGATTACGATTACGGTACGATTGGAAGGGTGAAGGGGAACTTCACAACAACAATTCAGCAACTCATTCGAAAAAGTTTACCCTTCGATCATGTTACTGTGTTATATTTCCCCTATCTGTTTATCTTCTATCCATGTTGACTAAATATCTATATGTTGCTGAAGAGAAGTGAGAAATTGTGTATTAATTTCAAATTCGGTTCTGTCAGAGAAACCAACAGCCAGGCTACGGTGCGTAAGCAAGTTGAAAAAAGATGCGTCTCTATTTAGACCTGAATGGCATTAAAGAATTAACAGAACTAACTGAACTGGGCAATAAATTACAAAGCTTTGGACGAGCTACCAAAAAGGCCCGATAGCCCAACACAAATCGAATACGGAGCACAGCAAGGGCAACAGTGTTCATTGATCGGATGCAATACCTATTAGTGTGAAAGGAGAGCATGAAACGTTGATAGGTCGAATGATTTAAATGTAGTAATTTGTGAACTGTAAGACAGATTTTGAAATGAATTCTTTGTTCAATGGGCATCCAGTGCAAGTAATGTATTATTGTTCTAATATGCTGATATTTGGGTATCTTTATCATGGCTCTGGCGAAAGAGTTCTGATCGATTTGCAGTGTGTGCAGACCTCCCTTTGTGGCAAAGTTAAGAAGAGGTTAGAGCAAGTCAGGTCTTCCTTCCTTTCTTCCTTCCTTCTGGCTGGAATTAATTCCTTCTAAGGGAGGTGTCAGCCACGTGAATCCTTCTTTTCCATTTGTTTCTATCTCCAGTATCTTCTTTCTTCAGTCTGAGAAGCTTTAGGCCTTGTTGAATCATGTGCACCAGTCTCTTCTTTTGTCTTCCCCGACTGCGGCGTCCGTAAACAACTGGTGTCATTATTCTTTTAATGCAGCTTTCCTCATCTCTCCTCATCACATGACTGCACCATCTCAGCCTGGATTCTCGTACCTTGTCAGATATACATGCCACTCCCAATTTCTGTCTGATACACTCATTCCTTTTCTTGTATTTTAGTGAGATTCCAAGCATCCACCGCAGCATTCTCATTTCCGTTCTCTCCAGCATTTTCTCTTCCTCTTTCGCCAATGTCCAGGCTTCTGCTCCATATATCATCCCTAGTCTTATCAATGTTAACACACCTTTTCTTTGAGTTGAACCGGCATTTTGACATTACTTAATACACTCGATAAGTTTTTCCATTTTTGCCACGTTGCCTTGATCCTGTTCTTAACATCATGTTTGCAAACTCCTCTAGCATTCATTACCTATGCAAGGTATTTAAAGGTTTCTACTTGTTTCAACGTATTTCCTGCAATGCCCTTGATCACAAGTGTATCATCCATTTTGGAACATACCATGGTCTCTGTTTTAGTGATATTTGTTTTAAGACCCTTGCTCTCCGATGCCCTCTGCCAATCAGTGAAACGTCCTTGTATCTTTGTCGCTGCTTCGTCTGCCACTATGAGGCCATCAGCATACAACATATCCCACGGTACTTCTCACATTTTCCGATATGGCATCCATTACTATGATGAACAGCAGAGAACTCAGGCAGGATCCCTTATGTACACCTACTCGAATCTCAAATTTTACTGTGTTTCCTATATTGCTCCTCAGTGAAGTCTGTGGATCTTCGTACATTGATTTCACCAGTCGCCCTTTTTTCTCCGATACTCCCTTTTTCTTCAGACTCCAATATACGACCTCTCTTGGTACTTTATCCAAAGCCTTCTCCAGATCTACAAAAGTCCAATATCTCTTGTTGTTTCCTTCTAGTATTTTCTCCTGCACATGTCTCAATATGAAGATTGCATCCGTTGTGCCTCTACCAGGCCTAAGTCAGTAAGTCAGGTCTGCTGGAAACTAATGCATCAGATAGCTAGATTAAGGCAGTTTGAGGTAAAGCGATTTAATTCTACAATATCCCTTATATGAAACTGAGCTGATCTCATATGGTCTGAAAATGGTTAGAAACTGACGTGGTGGAAACTAACATGATGGAATGAAACACTATGCTCAAACTGGGTGCTCACTGAATGCAGCTAATAAGTAAGCCACCAAGTAAATAGACATAAGGCAATCAAATCTAAGGAGTTGCTGGCTTGTGCCAAGGAAAGGAAATTCGGTTTTAGAAGAATTCAGAAGTCTAGTATATTAGTATATAGCCTGAATTTAAACATGAGAGCCTTTGAATGATCTATTTTGCATCTCTGAGAAAATTATGTCCCGAAATTAGGATATTGAAAAAACGGCCTTGAGTCGATTTCCCGAACATTAATTTTTCGAACTTTGTGAAGGTTTTTTCATACACATCCATAAATTGAATAGCACGATCTTCCACATAATGCAGATGACATACAAAGAGATGAAGTATTTCCCATTTATGCCAACAAACAGCAATACCTGGTATAAAATTAATGTTGCTAGGTCTATATTTGCTTGGGTTCAATTTTGAGATCCCAAATCAATTAAAAATTAAGCGTTGCATGACATCCAACCATTCATCGCGTCTCGAAGATGATGATCACCATCACAAAAGTTATTGTCATTAGACGCTTAAGATAGACTTGTCAAAACGAACGTTGAGCTTATTACAGGCTGGCACAATTATGTTGGCTAATAGAAATTTATGACTTTCGTTATACTGTATTATACTTACAATCTTTTCCAGTTAAGATGGAAATTACATGCTCCTGGCTTGATTCTTTTAGAGCTTGCATAAATTTGTTGAAATTATCAAGGCAGAATTTACTGACGAGTGCCAATAATGTCTCGCTTTTCTCGTGTTTAGTTGGTTTCGCATTTATAGTTGCCGTAACTCTTTCTGTTAATAAACCAGCTTCGTATAGATGATCCATCAAATGGCCGGTTTCGACGTCAATGTTATCAATCAACGTCGTGTAGTTTCTTTGGATCACAAGCGAATGTTCAGTTGCCAGGTATTCATCTACAAGAAGAAAGCACATTATACGTTAAATTTTTTGTAGGTAGGAAGTCACGTTTTCTTTAGGAACCCAATGATTAATAAACAGGTGCAAATGGAGTTGACTGCCTAATAATAACTACAACCAACATTGTCAATTCGTTTGGAGCTTCTCGTTGATGACTAGCGCATAGACAAAAACACTTAACGAACATTAATTATTATACGCCGTATAAGCACGTAACGGTTGCTAGCGCTGGTGATATGACGTATGTTATTTTTGTCCTTCGGCGACAACATCTGCGCGGACTTAAGAATATTACTCATACGAATCACAGCAATATGAAATTTCACTTCCACTCGCTTCCGAATGAAAGAACGCTCTATAAGTGTCCCAATTTACAGGTGCATATGGATTTCAAGATAAGGAATAAAAACGTAAGATATGATAATTTAAATTAATTGTTGGTCATTTTACAACCAGTGCAGTGGGCCTATATTGTTGTCGGCCATGCTATCATGCTCAATCGCTTTGAGCACTGATTTGGTGTACTAGGTCTGGCTTTAACTGGTTCCAATTATATGTTAAATTCTAATGTATTTTAGCAGCTTTTTCGCATTAAGTAAGGAAATGCGTAAGTAAGGAAAACGGTCAAAAATTTATTTCTGAGGCACTACATGCTCAGATATGAATTGTGTTACATTGATGGAATAAAACACCCGCAATTTGGGTGTTGTATTTGACTCCAATCTGTCTTTCAATTAACATATTAATTCTATTTGTAGGTCTACCCACTACCACATTCGTAATATCCGTAAAATTAGGCGCCACACTCCCTTCTCTGCCTTGGTTTGTTTGGCTAATGCCTCTGTCTCCAGCCGTCTTCACTACTGCAACTCCCTTCTTACTGACATTTCTAAAGCTAATTTGATGAAGCTACAAAGAGTTCAAAAATACATTGGCGAGAGCTATCACTACAACTCCAAAATATGATCACATATCACCAATCCTAAAATCGTTGCATTGGTTGCCCATAGAAAAGCGCATAATGTTCAAGACTGGACTAATTGTATACAAGACACTACATTTCAACTAACTACGCTATTTTCACTCTGTACTGACTCCCAAAACTTACTTCCACTCTACCAGGTCTTCTAGCTGTCTAAATCGGACTATTCCGTGGACAAAAACAGCTTTTCGCGGGCGTGCCTTCTCTGTCGCTGGCCCTATACTCTGGAACTCTCTTCCGGCAAATGTTCGCTCGGCAAAGTCTGTTTCGGCCTTCAGAACTCGACTGAAAACTCATCTTTTCGTGTTTTCATTTCCTCCGTGGGCTGTCTCTGTGACTTCTGGACTCCTCTCTGGCTTTTCGACTCATGATAGACTTTGGCTTGGACAATGACTTTGTTTGGCAGCGAGCATCGACTGGTGCCTCGAGCATTATTACAGTGGCGCTATAGAAGTTTTTAGATTAGATTTTAGATTAGAATGGAAGAGTTACTGTATTCACCCGAGTGGTTGCTCTGCTCAACAGAAGTGGTTAGCATCTGATATACGTGATGTTGATTTGTTTTCTTTAGCGAATCATGAAAACACTCGTCTACGCCTCTTGAGCTTCTAATAATGATATTCAGCAGCTCTTCACTCGCTCTTATCGGAGTAGAATGAAATTGTTGAATGTGTTCGAGTTCCTTTGCGGTTAACTTCCCATCCTCATACATATGATCGGCAATTTCCGAAACACTCGTTAAGTTGCTCAACAGTTGGTTGTACTGTCCCTGAATAAACTTTTCATGTTCACCTGCAATTAAATTGATTTATTGCTAAATATGTTAGCTTATAATACAACTTGTAGATATATATAAGTTTACTAAAGCGGAACATTTCTACGCCACCTCTGAAATATGATTTTAAAATGCAAATGTAAAAATTGACAAAAACTTACAGTTCTTACTATTATTATTATTACGAAAATTTTGAACGCGCTCGAAGTCACACAGAAATGCGAATCGGAGGCGCGTATAGTCAGTCTCCAGGTGAAAAGAGTTAGATATCCAGGTGTCTGAAAGCCAGTGAAAAATAGTGAGTTTTCAGGCGTTTCTTGATGGAAGTGAAGGAGTTCGAGCTTCGGAGAAACATTGGTAGACGGTTCCATTCCTTTAGGGCAGCGAGTGGAATGCACGAGAGCCCAGGACAGTTCTGCATCGTGGCTCAGCCAAGAGACCCGTACCTGAAGATCGTAGACTGCGGGGATAGATGTAAGGAGAGATTAATGACTGAAGGTAGGTAGGAGTGCTCATGGTAAGAGTTTTGCAGGTCAGACAGGCTAGCTTAAATCTTATCCTGAATTCCACAGGAAGCCGATGCAGGGGGCTTAATAGAGCTAAAGAATTTGTGTGAGAAGGTGCACGCAGCTCCACATAAGCCAGGGAATTTTGGATGCGTTGAAGATTTTTTCAGTTCAAGATTTGAGGTACTTGTAAAAATCGCGCTGGCATAATCGAGGCGACAGCAGACTAGAGAACAGGCTCCAGTTTGTGCCATGTCTTTGGTAAGAGCTGACCTGATGTGACGTAATGCCCTGATATGATAGAAACAAGATTTGCAGAGGTTTGTTATGTGAGACAGAAATGTGAGATTGTCCAAAGTTACCCCAAGTGTTTTGACCATGTTTGATAGCGGAACAGAAGTGCCAACTAGGTCAATGCTGGAATGCGAAGTGAGAGAACGCAGACGTTGGCGTGAGCCAAACACGATCGCTTCAGATTTATCAGGATTTATGGCCAAACCATTGAAACAAAACCATGCATGAATAGAAGAGAGACACTCTTCAAGCGTTACTTTGCGTGACTGATCAGTGGGTGACACAGCAATGTAAAGCTGAGTGTCATCAGCGTATTGCTGTAACTTCACTCCAAAGTGGTTGGCTATGAGGCCGACTGGTGAAGTGAAGATTGTGAGCAGTTTCAGTTGAGTAGCCTTCACGGTATGCTGATTGGTAAAGACTGAAGTTAGGAGATGAAGTGACGTGTTTCTTAATCCGTGAAAGGAAGAGACGTTGAAGAATCTTAGAAATGTTATTGAGATTGGAGTTGGGTCTAAAATTTGAGAGGTTGTTGGTGTCTAGGTCAGCTTTTTTAAGTAAAGGCGTAACTAATGCTGATTTAAAACATGTTGGAAAACAGCCTTCAGCAAAAGTTGAGTTGGCCAAGTGTGCGATGAGAAGGGAGAAAACATCAGAGCAAGAGACAATAAGTGATGTAGGCATGAAGTCCATTGAAGAAGATTTAGGTACAGTGTGATTAAAAAGAGACAGGACTTCAAAGTATGTGACAGGTGGAATTAAAGGCAGTACCAGAGAAGTAAGAGTCAAGTAGCAAGTCATTCCAAGTTAGATAACTAGTACAATGAGCAATTTTACATTTGAGATTGTTAATTTTGTTGGCAAAAAATGAAGCGAAATCAGCTTATATTGTTTCTGGTTTTCTTGTTCTGAGCGTTGGCATCTGGCAGTATCCTTTGAATGAAGAAGATGTTGAGACATGCGCCATCGATCCCGAGAGGTCTGAGCATTTTTCAGCTGGCTGGATTTGTAAGAACTCCTAGACTCATTTATGATCTTGTTTGTGAGCCGGCACTGATGGCGGTAACGCTGTCTCTCCTCCTCAAACTTTTCCATCTTCGCTCTAGTCGACGACGTTCTCTCTCTGCCTCTATTGCCTCTGAGGAAAGCCACCTTGCACCTTGTAATGGGTTTAGAAGGTCGCCCATAGCACGTGTGAATAGGAGCGACTTTATCCAAAATGAGTGACACAGTTCTCTTGAGCTGTTCGGCAAAATCGTCTGCAGTGCTTGCTGGGGCAGTGAACACATCAGAATCAACAAGCAACTGACTGAATTGTACAGAATCTACAGCCTTGATGTTACGATAAGTGTGCCTAACAGGTTGAGAGTGGCAGGAGTTCGTGAACTTACACAGCATAAGTGTGTGGTCTGACATAAGACCATCGTCTTTCACTTGGACATTGTAAGACCCAGGACACTTAAGATCGCTACACAGCAGAAGTCTTTCACCGGCCTCAACGTAAACAGATGATAGAAGAGTCGACAGGTCGTTTTAGAAATAGCCGAATGCACCAGGATGACGGTAGATGTTGGCAAGAGTAATTGAAAATGACGATCTACTAAACTTCACACGAGGATAAGCAGAGCGTTTCTGCCCGAGGATGGACGTTGATGTCTAGTGACAACCTGTATATCACAGCGAAGCCACCACCAGCTGCAGGTTGACCTTGGGTTCCACGGCGGTGAACATGTAGGGCGGAGAAGCCATTCGGTGCAATATCTCGCTTGATGCAGTCGAGTTTGTCAGCACCAACCCATGTCTCACAAGGTGCGGGAATGTCCAGCTGTTCATCGATGATCAGGTCGTGAATAATGGCAGAACGACAGGTTGCTGACCGGATGTGGAAGCTGCCGAAGTTAATGGGCGCTTGTTTCGACGTCGTCTTCCTAGTCTGGACTTTGTGGGAAGATGAGCCTGGGTTGCTCTCAACATCTCCAGACATGAGCTGTAGAAGAGCAACGAATGCAGAGAACAAGGAACGGCGGCGCTGAGGGCGAAAAGGCCGACCTGCACGAGACCATAGCAGGACCCCTGTGACGTGACGAAGCTCAGGATTAACGCGACCAGAATACCCTTGCGTAAGCTGACTGCATTAGCCCGAAGAACACTTCGTGCTGTTTCCAGGCTCACTTGTGTTGATTCCTTGACTTGGCCAAGGAAACTGTTTAGATGACGACCAGTGATAATCAAAAGCGTTTTCTAAACGAATGGAGTCGCTATCGTCAGCAAACCAAGTTAGGTAGCAATCCGCCATTTTGAGTTCGTAACGGATGCTCAACGGCAACGGACGACTAGACAGAATTTTAGAAATGGAGTTACCGTATTCAGGGAATTGAACATCCATTGTATTATCGTAGAAGAAAGAATAATTCCAGTTCGCCGATATTTTATTACATAATGAAATACAAAATAAACTTGAAAATTTTGAACAATTATCGAACTGTAAACACGGGTAAAATTCTTAAGAGGCCTTTTTATGATGTGAGATTATTGTATGCCAATAAGCATAATGCGTTTTCTATTGGCGTGTGCAATAGCATGAACGAACTGCGAAAATAGAGGGAAATTGTCGTCTGTTAGAGTGTGTCGCATAATAAATGAAATGGCTTATTTCTATACTATTGGTCTGAAGATCACATAAATTTGGTTCTGTAATATTCAGTTAAATTTGTACAGATGTTGACCTTCGATTCATGCGGAACGTAATTTAATTGTTCAAACTAAATAAACAGAATATTATAAATTTCCTCTAAGAAAATTACCTGTTTGCTCAGATTCTTCTCCTGATTCCGTTAATGCGCGCTGAACCGTATTCCACAAGTGCGCCAGTTTTGATGGAGTTGGATTCATTGTGGCCCTATCGGTATTAATGTTGAAACTGAGTAACTTCTGTTTGTCAAACGTCTGCTTTTCGCTTTATATGAATGATATTATATAGTTGTAAACCGCTACGTTAGGCAGTTGGAGAAGGCGTCGGCCTTTCAAGCCAAGGCCATTGCTAGAGTTCTGGTGAGGAGCGTGCCTTTGGTTTTTTTATTCTCGACACATCTTCTCAGTAAGAAGACATTATCCATTGTTTTGTTGAATAGCTTTTGCTGTATTTTCGCTTCACATGTAACTCAGAATGAACCAAATGGCGATTGATATACGAAGATCTATTCAAATGCTTTAATCAAAGAATTTCTTTAATGCCATTATTATTGTTACACTTGTGTAATCGGTAAATGTTCTTTACAGAAGTTCTTTCTGAAGCGAGATCACAGTCCATAAGAGAACAGTTCTTCGAAGAGACCTGACGGGATGTTACTCAACATGAATGACAAACTGTAGAACTAAACGAGCTCCTTAACTTCACTTAGTTCATCGCCATTATTGTAGTTTTACCAAATGGATAAATAATGCATAAAGCATTTAGTGAAACTCGATCTGCAAACTGTATACACTGGTGGTAAATCTAGCAGAACTAGTTTAAGCATGAATAAAAGCTATCGATATGAGCAAACTGATAAACATTTATCGCTTTGTATGGTCCACTTTTATTGTATGGTCCACTTTTATTGACGTAAAAGTCAAGGAAATTAATTAAATTCCAGGCCCATTAAGACGCCTCTGTCGTTTGCGCGACATAGGCATAACCACTTGTCCCAGACGAAATCCGGCTTACGCTCGACTAGCGAATTTACTCAGTCGGCATGAAGGGGTCTTATCGTGCTAAGCCTACCCTTAATCCAATGTTTATTGACATATAAGTCAACGATGTTAAACTTTGCAGTGTTATGAAACTGAATTACAGTGAAACTCGATCTGCAATCTTCAGACACTGTTGATAAACCAAGTAGAACTTGTTTGAACATGAATAAAAGCTATCGACATGAACAAAGTAATAAATATACCAGTGTACAGTCCAGTGTTTATTGGCGTACAAGTTAAACGGTATTAAAATTTATGGCCCATTAAGACATCTGTAAGCCTATGCGATATTCATCGTACGACACTCAGATTAAGTGACAACAATGAAATAACGCATAAAGGTTTGAATCGAAATACTACAAGAGTGTAAATTTTGTAATACACGGTAGTATGTTTGAGCAATTAATAAATAAATTTGTTGAAAAGATCTTTTTGTTTAATAATTTTGTATGAAACTTATGGACAAATGTTTTGAACAAACTTATTTTTTAATTCGAAATTTTCAAGACTTTTTAAATCGGTCATAAGCTTTTGTAATCTTCTCTGCACAAGTTTGAAAAATTGGTTCCAAATTGAGAACCTCATATTTGGCACCACAGTCAAAATAAATGGCCATTCTGAACGATCGCTTTAAAAAAGGCACGAAAAATTAACAAATGCGCGTGATTCGGGCAAGAAGTGCTTTGTGAGAGAAATGAAAAAGATAAAAGAAACAGACTTATAACTATGAAGGGTTAGTTGGGGAAGCGCCAACAACGCAATGCCCCTCAGTCTTTCAATGCGGATACCCATTCATTCCCAATATAAAAAATAAGTCAATCGTTTTTGTTTGCTTAATTAGGAAAACACCGTTCTCTATAGACAAAATTCGAAGCAGTTCTGGGCCTTGACAACTATGAACAATGTAACGTTTATATTGTTGCCTGTTGCCGCTAAAACAGAAATTAACACCATAACACAACGCACATAATCGTAATTTAGAAAATTTATAAAGCTCATCTATACATATATATATATATATAGTACAGCTTTATAAATTTTAAAAATTTATATATATATATATAATAGCACACACTACATAACTTCTGAACAACTTAAACCCAATTAGTTAAAATTCTACTAAGATTCCACACTTGACGTGTTTGAAGAAATCAGCGATGGAGCGCCACCATGTAACAGAGTTAAAGTAATATGGCAATCGTCAACTGCAAATTTCTGCGGTTGAAATACATGTAGTTATCAGCATGTTTCTCAATATTGCCCAGTCAAAACAAAATTCGATACAGTTTTGGATCTTTACAACTAGAAACGTGTACATTGTTGCTGCTATAAATGAAATTACCATCATAGCACAACACTCGTAATCGTAATTTTGGAAATTTATAAAGCGCTACTTTAAAGCTAAGGGCATGACACCGGCTTATTCATGAACACCGCGTCGAGTCAGAGCAATTGTCCAAAGATACCAAGTGAAGAGTCCGGTTACTAGAAAACCAGACAGAGAAAGGGAGAGGAGCTGTTTCGGTGGGTTGTGTTTAGGTTGAAAGAAATGAGAAGGCGGCGGAATGAATGGATGAATGTAAGACTTCTTTTGCAGACAAAGCCTTAGGAGTTATAGAGGGTCTTCAGACAGATGACGGTGGGTGAACGACGGAAGGGATGTCTCTGATGGCCCGACCCCGTAGATTCTAGTCCGGCACCAAATGCTACCCAACAGTTTCGCCCATGAAGACTTTATTCGAAATTGTTGGTAATTAATCTGGTATTCATGTCGCAGCTTTGTATGGCGCTGAGAACAGTCACTACGTGTAAATTACAAGAGTTTGAAAAGTGTATATTTGTTCGACTGCATCATAAATTGACGAATTACTGCAGCAACAATCAGCAATATCAGTGGCTTCTCCGAAATTTTGACTTGTAAACCTACCAAAGGTAAGCATTCGATCGCTAAGATGAATAAACCAATCTAATGAATATATACCTGTTCGTAAGTTTAGTTACAAACAAAGCAATGGTTAGGAGTTTATTTTGTGAAATAAATGTCAATGGTTCTAGAGATGTAATTGGTCATTTCTAAAATCCACTATCCATCAACCACTTTCACCACTTTCACCACCACCACCACCACCACCACCACCACCACCACCACCAAGATCATCGTCATCTTCACCACCACCACCAACTGCCTATTTATTTTTCCTTTGGGATCAACTCAATATTTCCATCGACTGAGTAGATCCACTACCACCACCACCACCAAGATCATCATCATCACCACCACCATCATCGTCATCTTCACCACCACCACCACCACCACCAAGATCATCGTCTTCTTCACCACCACCACCACCACCCTACCTCCATCACCACCACCATCATCATCATCATCACCACCACCATCATCGTCATCTTCAACACCACCACCACCACCACCACCAAGATCATCGTCTTCTTCACCACCACCACCACCACCACCCTACCTCCATCACCACCACCATCATCATCATCACCACCACCATCATCGTCATCTTCAACACCACCACCACCACCACCACCCTCCCTCCATCACCACCACCATCATCATCATCATCATCATCATTGTTTAGATGTTAAAACTCTCAAGAGAATATTGTCAAAGACGATGTTCATAAATAAAAAGCTGTAATCAAATAGGTAAGTGCTTGGGATAACTGATAGAACTGCACAAGACAAATCATTTGTTTATTCGATCCGAGAATTAACATAGCTCCCGTATGAAATAAATATATCGTGGACAAATAGACACAGGTAGACTCGCTTTGATCATATAGGTTTATGATTTTCAGAAGAAGCGCAGTCTGTTAAGCTAGCTCTAGAATACACTGGCCAACACATAATTTGTTGCCTCAAATGTTAGAACTGTTTCTGGGTATATTTGACCTGCTGATTCCAGAAAAGGCACCAGTTTTCTCCCAGCAGGTCTAGTTTTCGAGATATAGAACATTATGCCATATACCAGTCCTTGCCTCTGCTCGCCCATAAAACATAAGGCTATAGCTATAATTATGTAGTGCTCAATTTATTATGTGATACACTAAATAAACATAATAATACAAATACTTAAAAGAAAATGGTAGTACCTGAAACTGTACTTATATGATACCAAACAGAACAAGTTTGTTATAAAAATTTCAAGTCATTCGACACCGAAGAAGCTCCTTTTGTACGATTTCCGAGTGTGGCATCTGCCGGAACAATCGCGCATAATATTCCAGCAATAGTCTGCCATCATGTGTGCATCCCATCTTCCTTGATATCGATTTTCCATTGTTTTGATGTCTTGGTGAAATCTTTCACCTTGCTCTTCGCTGAAGTCACCAAGATTCTCTGGAAAGCGATCTAAGTGACTGTGGAGATAATGGACTTTAATGCTCATGTTGCAGCCAAGCTTGTTGAAATGAAGAAGCATATCCTCTACTAGTTGTGCATAATTGTCTGCCTTCTTGTTGCCAAGAAAATTTTTAGTTACAAGAACAAAGGAAGACCAGGCACAAGATTCGATTTCATTCATTGATGGTATGAAAAGTGGGTCATTCATAAGTTGCCTGATCTGTGGACCATCGAAGATTCCAGCCTTCAATTTTTCCATTGTAATTCCTGGTAACTTGTGTACTATGTATTCGAAGCATGAACCTTCTTTATTCAAAGCCCTGACAAATTGTTTCATCAGGCCTAGCTTTATATGTAGTGGTGGCAGTATGATCCTATCTCGTGTCACCAAAGATTCCTTGATTACATTTTGAGCTCCAACCACCATGTCTTTCCTCGAAGGCCAATCTTTTCTTGTCCAATGTTCATGCTTGGCTCTACTGTCCCAAAGACACAAAAAGCAGCGATACTTTGTGTAGCCACTTTGTTGACCAAGGAGGAAATTTACCATCTTCAAGTCTACACAAATTACCCATTGATGTTCTTTGTATTTTATCTTTTCCAGTACTAAAGAGATGGCATTGTACTCTTCTTTCATCCTGGTGGAGTGACCGATTGGAATAGAACCAAATTTGTTGCCGTTATTTAAAAGCACACATTTCAGACTACGTTTTGAACTGTCGATAAAAAGACGCCACTCATCTGGGCTGTAATCCGACAGACCAATTTTCTTCAATAAGTTGCTGATGTCATTACAGAATACTAGGTTGTTGTCTTCGGTAAAGAATGGCAGCAAATCCTTTTCTCTGTTTCTATAAATTGTAATTTTCGTTCCAGGCTGAAGTGCATTCTTTTCCTTTAGTCTGGACGCAAGCAATTCAGAGCACTCTTTGGAAAGATTTAAGTCCCTGATCAGATCACTCAACTCTTTTTGGTCAAAACGTTCACTGTGTGAAGTTGATTGGAAATCACTGTCACTGCCCCCACTTTCTTCACTTTCGTCATCTTGTCCGATATTGGACATGCAAGTCTCATCGTCTGAGAGCTGAGGTAGTTCGCGAAAAGGTGGAACTGGTACAATATCCGAATGCGGAACAGGTCTCCTGGCTGAAGGTATATCAGGGTAAGACAACTTGTGACGATTATTTCGATTGATGCCTATGATATTAACCATACAAAAGTAACAGTCGTCGAAGTGGTTTATCTGTTCCCTCCAAACCATCGGTACACCAAATTTCAGGCAGCTTCTCTTTCCAATTGTCCAGTGGCGCAATTGTTCAATACAAGTTTGCATACTGTATGAGGAGCCCATTGCTTATCTTGATCTCCAAGTTTGACACCAAAATAACCTACATATGCTCTTTTTACAAACTCAGAAATCGGTTTCCTGTTTGCTTTTAGTGTGTATTCCCCACAAATGTAGCAGAATATGTCTGGATGGTTAATGCAGCTCCGTCTGGAAGTAGCCATAACCTTAAGGATGTTCGCATCTGAGGAATTAAATGACTAACCTATAAAATAGTAAGAACATGTAGTTATTTAATGCTCACATTCACAGATTGTTCTTGCGACCAACTCTTAATATGCCCTAAGACGACTGCGGCTGCTCTAGCTTTCAGGAGGCGGTTTATATAGGCTATAAATGCTGACTTCAGCATAATCTATTTACATAGTTCGAAACCATGAAACGCTGTATAAGCACAAATAAATTCTAAATGAGGCCATGAATTTAGTGCTGAGTAAGCTGTAGGCTACGGAATAGTTATTTCGTTGAATCAGCAATATCTCAGCACGCGGCAAGATATGCTGATTTTACATTATAAGGATGTAGGCATTATATGAATCAGCAAGAATTATAATTAGCCATAAATAAAGCTTATTATGACATTTTAGTTTTGCCAAAGACATCGTTTAAAGAGTGGACTGGGTTTTCTTTGCAAAATCGACGATATCTGAGAAACTAGACCTGATGCACTCAATCCAATGACATTTTCTGAATCAGCGCCCAAAATTACCCCAAGAACAGGTCTAAAACCGAAGGCAACAAGAAAAAAAAATTTTTCTGTTGGCCAGTGATATCATTGGGTTTGAAATGTTTGTGACTTTTTCTTTGATTCGGCTTAAAGACTTACACTTAAATTATGGCGGTGTAGAAGTTCCAAGTATAAAACAGTATATTACTATAAATTTGCCTTATCATAAAAGTCGGACAAATGCCTCCAAGAACTAGACAAGACAAACATTTTGTCATTCGTTCATTCGAAGCATTTTATAGCGCCGCTTTGGGATAAATATACTTAACACAAACGCAGCTAGACATCAATCCGATAATTCTGGATAATATTTTAATAGCTGTCTTAATAAAAGCTGTAAGCATTTCCTTGTAAGCTCTCATAGACATAGGCCTATATAAAACAAAAGGCTAATTAGGCTACATGCTTCACTAGCAAAGTCGTGATAAAATAAAAACAAAAATAACCTTGATTGCAACTTAAAATATTATTGTATTTCCCTCATTTACCTAAACTCAAATATCAAAATATGTGCATTTTTGCATATCCCCTTTTTAGCATCCCTTTCGTTGTTAGCCACAAACAGTCGACAATTTTTCTGATCCAGAATTATCGATGCCTCTCCTAATCCATGTTTTTCTTTTGAGAGAAGTTCTCCCCAAAATTCCAAATCTGAATTTAATAACAAAACTCGACTGTTCCCTGAATCAGCGACCATCACGAATCCATTTCCATCGACGGCCAAATAATATGGATAATTCAATTGCTCGATGGTAGATCCACGTTTTCCACCGAATGACTTCTTCAGCTTCCCATCGCCATCCACTATACACACCCTATGCAGATCATCTCCACTCCAGCCATGACTGACCAGGAAATGACCATTAGCCAATTTCATAGCGTGCCATGGATTTCGAATACCTGAGTCTGTTGCAAGATTTATTTCACGGATCAATTGTCCATCTGGCGAATATTCATTTAATTTTCGTTTCTCAAAAACAGCTAAAATGACATTTGATTCATTCGTGACAGACAAACCCCATCCCCAATCGTCTCCTGTTGACCAACTCTCTATTAATTTTCCGTTAGGATCAACTCTCAAGATTTCTAACGACTGAGCAAGTCCTTTGAAATTGAAGATGTAGAGACATTTATTTCTGTTGCAGGATTCTATATCCGTTGGATTAATTAATTCATTCAAAATCCATCGACGACTTAAATTAAATTTCGTCGAATCATAAACTTCAACTTCTGAACTCTCTCCACACACAACAAACAATTCCTTGTCTAAGATCGTTATTCCTCGGATTGATTTATTTTTGTTTTCTGCGGCTTTTGTTCTGATCGTCTGAACTAAAACTGGATCTGATGTGTATTTATCCTGAAGTTCAACTGAAAATAAAAGCATGTCTATCATTTATCTACAAATGCAAACCTGTCCAAATCGTAGAATTCTGAATATGAAGTGGATACGATGAATACAGTGATAACTCCGGACAGCCAAATTCACGCTAACGAAATGGTACAAGTGTATTGCATCGTCGACGTATATCGCTGTATGGAACGCCAATATCTTCGAAAAGGACTCTTTATCGCAGATAATTGTGCATGTCACTGACTGCATAAGGCGATGCGATAGCTTTTTCACTCTCTATAATAAAAAACACGATACCGTTATCTACTGAAACTAAGCTTCTCAACTGAACTCACTGACTTAATTGCTTATCAAGATTCTTCTCCGTTTGATTTTTCCCTTACGAATTTGGACTGCGACTGCTTTATCGCAACGCTTATGTCTCGTCTGCAACATTGTTTTAGATATTTCTAGGTATATCATGCATAGAAAACAAAATTCACAACTTTAAATAACGAAAAGTTCTGAATCGAATATTGACAAGCAGAACTTCTGTTGGCCGTTAATTAATTATTTAAAGGCTTTATGTTGTACCGATTAATCTTGTTTCTGTTCGTGGTCCAAAATTATGGCACTGCAATCTAGAACAGTATTCAGTTGAATGGTTCTTAAAATGTGACCATATATTGCCAACGGAAATTACCCTTCTAGAATAAACTCCTGCTAGAATTACGGCAATTATCTGACCCATCATGCGAACTCAACACTTCACCCCATGCAATTGCTGCGTATGTCTTTCACTCACAGCTGAAAACACTCCTCTTCCACAAATTCTATCTTGATTCTACTTCTTCCCCTTATCTCTCTCTCCACTCCAATCCGAAACATCATCGCCGTAGCCGCCTGACTGGCTGCCTCCCTGACTACTGGATCTTGACCTGGAACCGAACATTGTTGCTATCGATTTTGTTTTGAGTGGGCGCCTGTGAATACACGGGTTCCACCGATTTAGGTTTTTTGGCGCTTTAGAAATTTCGAGCTTAGGACTACTATTTTTGGATAATATGCTCATTATTCTTATATATGTACATACAATATATATTCATATATATTCCATAATCAACAGCTCTATGCTGACCAATCATGGGTCAACAGGACTACATATGATCATTCTACTTCATTCGTTTTCAGATCAGTCGAGAAATCCAATGTAAGGAAAAAGCGAATGAAAAGGAAAGTCTTGCAAACCAATAATTTTATTTGCTCATCTTTAAATTTTGGAACGCCCAACTTACTTTCAACCCGTTCAGCTCACTTCCCTTCATCTTCCGATGTTCTAATTTCTTTGGATCATTGAATCACCCACCAACATTCATAAAAGAAATTGTAACGAAAACTTGCGTTCGACATGTATGGCGCTAAATAAAAGCCATCCTCCGCGTTATTTGGCTATCTAGATATATTGCGTTCACTCATTTTTGCAGCAACCTTTAATCAGTCGACCTGCGAGTTGTGGAGGCTTAGCTGACTGTGGCTCCTCTACCGGCACGCAACTGTGTAGAAGGTGACGCGATTCCATGAAGGGGAATATTGTCGTTCTTCGAGAAGTTGCTGGAAATGGATATCTAGCGTTTGTTGAGGTTACAAGGGTTCTTGGATCGATTGATGCATTAAGCAAACTTTGGAGATTATTTGTCCATCTTCTGAAGATTTTATCGTAAGTCGAGTGGATTGATGATTGTCTGTTACCGCGGATATGAATTAGTCGACGTATCCATCGAAATTGGTTCCTATTTTGGTTGTCTTACTATATCACACCCTCGACCTTTAGTACATCAGATGTGCGACCTTTGACAATCTCTAACTGGTCGCCAAAATGGATTTTTAATCAAATTTGTTGAGATTTCTAGAAATTCGCTGTGAATGTCAGCGATCGGTGCGAGATTCGGAGTTCTGTATATTCCGTTCTCTCTTTTTTGCTCCGAAAAGTTTCAAAATTTTGCGGCGGAATTGTCATGGATTCATTGAGTCTGATGGTGATAATGTTATCAGGTCTGAGTGTACTGAGATCGAACCATCAATGAAGAAGATGCCTGCTGATGTCGCTAGAGGGGACCGCTACAGTCGAATTCAGGTCTAAGATACTAATGTTTTAAGTACTAAATGGTTTAGGGGTTAGGTAGTATGGACCTAAAAGCGTAAAATTAAGAGAATATGGAGGGGCTTGCAGTGCCGTCCAAGTAATGAAACACTGAAAAGCGCAGTTCAACCAACGGCGCAAAGGAACATGAAGAAGAAATAAATAATTAGACCTGAAATTCATCACAAAACCATAAGAAAAGAAAAACACTAGGCCTAAAATAAATTTTAAGACCAAAATCAACTAATTTAATTGTGAATATGGACAAAATTTATGTAAAAATGCGACAAGAAATTTAAAACCAGCATATTCTATCCCTGCTCCGAGATCCCAATGGGGATGTCTTTGGTTAAAGCTTTTATGCAATTTTTTTTATATATATATTGAAAACTTTGCTTATAAAGAGTAAATTGTGCGAAACGACTGAAGTTGCCAAGAAAGTTAATATTAATAAATCGGTCTGAACGTTTCACTCATCCAGGTTTTTGCAACCGACCACGCTGGTCGTTGTATAAAGGCTAAATCTTGGGGTTCAAGTTTGTCTCGTGCATAGTTCTGTGGCTGTGAGGCCGCGAGAAGTTTCGTAAGGAAGGTTTACTTTATAACTAGCTTTTTCCGCGTTGAGCATCTTTCACGCCAATTCCGCAAAATGTTTATTCTGAGAAAATGTTTTGTTGTAATATTGCTTCTTTTTACCTACACTCTTTTGTCGTTGGCTCTCCTTTTCCTCTTCCTCTCGCAGTCTATCACTCCATCCCGTCTCTCTCCAACACAATCCCTGCCTCTCAGTAGCCAAGTGTAAGGAAAGTAATTTGTTCTTATAATATTCACTAGATAGCGCTCGCTTCGTGTAAATGTACATAATAGATCACTTATTTATGCTGCATTCAAGTACACAGGAGTAGCTAAATTTATGGCCTACTTGAAATCAATTCTTATTCTCAGGAGTTACCGTTATTCTGCAAGGTCATCTGATTGTCTTTCTCTGGTCATAGTTTGGACTAGAACTGTTCTCGGTAAACGTGCTTTTTCGATTGCTGGACCTAAATTCTGGAGCTTCCTCCCAGTGTCTGTTTGTTCTGTTCAGTCGCTTCTGTCATTTCGTTCTCAACTTAAAACTTACGTGTTTGTGAAATTGATTACACACGGTAGGCTACCTCTCTGTCTTGTGGACTGACCTTCTGGATATTGACCTGATTGTGGCTTGGCTTTAGCGCCATTGGTTGATGCCTTGTGCATTAGACACCGGCGCATTAGAAGTTACTAGTTATTATTATTATTATTGTTATTATTTGCCCGAGGTAGGCGCTTAGTTTCCATTGGGGATGAATATGCCATTTCTGCTCACGAACTTGCATTAGTTCTTACCATACTGTGTTGTGCATGGAAATGGGAAGTTTGTAGGGTTATAGCTGAAATGTGGGTGATTGTAACGGATATAATGTGGATGTT
Source organism: Norana najaformis (assembly GCA_964023275.1). Lineage (NCBI taxonomy): Eukaryota > Metazoa > Annelida > Clitellata > Crassiclitellata > Hormogastridae > Norana > Norana najaformis. The sequence continues at coordinate 7,078,914 of OZ029914.1, read as the reverse complement.
TTTGGTAATAATATGGCTGAGGAGTATGGTGCATGATGCGCTTTGGTTTCAGATTGGGAGGAGTGTGAAACATTTGCTGGTGAAGTTTCATTGAGATCGAATTCATTCGTGTGAGGTCAAATGAGAATATAGATATATGTTCCAACATGACAGTAGGAGCGCCTCTTATGAGGCTACCTTGAAGCGGCGCTTTAAAAATTTACGATTATGATTACGACTGAAGCGAGCCAGCAGGTTTTTGACCTCTGAACTGCAAAGCGCGTTATTGGATTTTGACGCAAAAAATTTGCTGCGATGTTACTATTTACCACTTTGAACTGGTTTATTAATATATTAATTATATTCTATCGATATAGTCATGCAGGATTTCACAAATTGTCGGTAATTGACCAAACTGAGCGACTGCTCCATTCACAATCATTTAGCCTCGACTCCATGCGATAAGCGTTTACTTTCTAATATCTCTTGTCAATATTTCTATATCTCTTCTATATCTCTTGCGTTTACAGACGCAGAAAATTCTTCCCAAAAATAGAACTACGCTCCTGAGACGCAACTTAACACCGCTTCGTCCCTCAGAATCACGTTTTGACCTAAATATAATGCATAATCCTAACGCAAATAGCCTGGATTCCGACTCACACGCATTAATTAATTACAATATCTGTTTGCATGGCGGGTATTCTGCTACATCGATAAAACAATTATTTATAAATTCGCCTACCTATCCGGAAAGTATTTTTCCACGGAACAGATTTCGGACTTATTCAATGGAAAATTTTGTTCTGGCAGCAGAAATGGGCGTGGTCGGAATGATTTTGTGCCCGAATTTATTTCGCAATACGACAACTGAATGATTTCGATATAAGAGGTTGCCCATTCCGCCAGCGAGACGGTATGAATGAGACGAGAGATATAGAAAGAAGATAAGTGTTATGTACGAAACCAGGGGAAGCCAAGCGCCGTATACGCAGTGAAGACGTTTAAATAAGCCCAATTCTTCAGGATTTATGGAAAGCCCATTTAACTTAAACATAAGGAAAAAATGCACAGTACCTTCTGCTGTGAATTCTTCACTGCGTATTTGCGTAACTGTTAGCTTTGCTTCAATTTCTTTAAGTTTTGTTTCAGTAGCTTTAAACATCTGTTCAGTTTCTGTCACACTTGTCTTACATTTTTGTTCTATTTGTTCTGACTTCTTTTCAGTTTCTCTTAGCCGTAATTCAATTTCCTTCAACTTTTGTTGGTAATATGTTGCTTGATCTCCGAGTTCTTGTTTGGCTAAATCTAATTCAATGCTAAGAGCTTCATTCCTTTCTTTGATTTCGCAATTTTCTTGATGTTGCTTATTTTCTAACTCCACATATTCTCTTAATTTGCTTTCGTTTTCGGCAGTCTTCTGCTCTTTCTGTTCATTTATCGCCTTCAGACTGTCTATCATGAGCTGATTCTCCTGAAAGTTCTTCCTTAATTCCTGATTGTCATTTACTGTTGATTTAAGACTTGTTTCTAAATGGCATACTTTTTCTTGTAGCATCGATAGCTCTTTCTCGATTCTAGTTTTCTCTCGTTGAGTATCTTTCTGAAGGGTAAGGAATTTGCATTTTTCCTGAAGAGTTTCTTGTCTTAGTTTCTCGCACTTTTCTTCGGTTGCCTTTAACTGACTTTGGCTAATGCCTTTGTGTGATTATAAAAACACAAATAAGAAATATACAATAGCAACTTTGAGGTGAAGTTGATTTCAACTAGATTTAAAACATCAGTATACACGATATCGTTTAATCGCTAGTGATATTACGCTTTGCGTTCGCAATCTACTTGGCGTGGACACATGTGTAGCTCTTACATAATCAGGGCCATGTAAGGTTGTTGGGTCTGTATGTGCCTATAGTGAAAGTAGTACTTAGCTGGTATTTATACGATTTTGAAGCATCGAGAAAGCAGTGTACATCGCTAAAATATCTTAGCGCCACACAAAAGTTTTCTTAGGCAGGCTTTTTTCTCCAGCGCTTTGTTGAGGCTGTGACAACACGCACTGAACTTGATCGCCGCACCCATTAATGTTAAAAGCACCAAGAAAGAGCTTTATTTATTTGAGTCACATATTATTTGAACCACATGTTCCAAGTAGCAGTTAGTGATTAATGGATGATGTGTTTGGACATTTTAAACACACAGTGTAATAATGTTGTATCGGAATATGTAACAATATGAAATTATCATGTACCTTGAAGAATTTTCTCAACGCAAATCTTCCAAATGTCGTCGTTCGACGTCTTCTGACGTAACAGGGCTATTTTCATTGAAACTTCAGTCTGCAGTTCATTCTGAAGTTTCTTGAACTGAGTTTCCAGATTGAAAACTTGTCGCTTATTATGAAAGAACATAACTACAATTATTATTGTTTCATACATGTCTTTTTTGGTAAGTTGGAACAAACAGTTGATCAGAGTAGGCTGATCTTCAGTTTGTCCTGGCGGGATTAAGTATGATTGAAATGCATAAGCTAGCAAGGCAATTAGGTGCTAGATATGAAGCATTTTGTATGCAAAGACATCAACTTTAAGCTGGACCCGAGATGGAATAGATAACCAATGTAATTTTGATGAAATTACGTCTGTAAGCAGAGATTTTGGAGGAAGGTGAAGAACCAGGCGAGCTGCTGCACGTAAAACTGGTTGTAAGGAGTTTAAAATTTGACGAGAACGAGACCTGGGTACTGAATTGCAATAGTCTAAGCGTGATAAGACAAGTGAACGAAAAGAGCATGGGCAACATCAAGAGTGAGATATTGACGAATAGGTCGAAGTTGCCTCAGGGGAAAGTAACAGGATCGTGTAATATTGTTGACATGAGATTCTAGCTTTTTGGTTTTAAGTGCTACAAGATAAGCCGATTTTTCATTGTTAAATTAACTCCCTATAAAGAAATTACTGCAAATGAAAGTAAGTGTTTAGCAGAATTAAAGTTTATTATTGGTAGGTAAATTGACATTTGATAAGTGGAGTTTTTTTGTGATTATAACTTTTACGTTATCTTGTTTTTTCCGTTCTTATAAAAGTTTAAAGGAATCACACCCTTTGAAAATCGGAAATATTTGTGTATTTCCTCAAGCTAAATCTAAGCTATAATGAATTCGATGATCAATTCGCAATTTTAGACAACCCCTCTGACTAAAAATATACACCTTGGCAAAATTGGTAAATAATGACTAAAAATGTATAAAGTCACATGTTTTGAATTCTATTTTTAATGCCAAAGGAAGATAAAGAGTTATCAGACTACAAGTGTACTGCAAATCATGCGGCTATTGCTGTAGAAAATAAGAAACCACGTAAACAGTCGTTTGAACTTATATAAGGTTGCATGAAAAGAGATAGGCCTAATTGTTTTGCTGTGTTCAATATAACATTTTGATTGCAACACATTTCACACACAATCGTATACTTCGCAGCTTTATACGAAGCCTAGTTTCTCAGGGAAGTTGAGAGGGTATTGTATTGACATTGTTATAATAATATTATAACTGACTAGTTCTAAAGCTTCTCCAAAGTATGCCTCGAAGGCGCTCCACGCTAACTCAAGGTATGTTAGATTTCATGAAGAATAACAAGCTCGTCCTGTAAGTGAAATGTACATAACGTTAATACACAGTTGGTAGAGCCAATATAAATTTCGGAACTTCACATAATATGCTTACCACATTATGCCGTGTAGTTCTGTGATGGTTTTCTGCAACGGACTCAAAACGACTTTGGTGAATTGGTTGGGCCACTTGTATCACTAATGATTTAGGCCGAGCAGATATCAAATGCAGTTCTTTCCTCGGTTTAGGTGGAACATTTGGAGGTACTCTTTTCGCAGAGGTTCTTGGACAACTTTCTGTCTTTTTCTTCACTTTTTTTAGCTTATGTTCATTCTCGACGTCTTTCAGTATGAAATGACACATAATGGTTATTCGACAAATCCACATATTGAATTACAGTAACGGTCTCCTGGCATATTAATTTTTCTTACTTTATGAAGGTTTTCTCAGACACCGTCGCAATTAATTAGAACTTTTTGCTTCATTAATTATTCCTAAGATAATTATATAGATAGTAAAACAAATTCTTCTTTTCGAAATGTCTTTTAATATTGCTATCTCCTTTTGCTGTAATGTTTTATTCATCTGTAAAATTAATACGAGTCCTCCATTGTAAAAGACAGAAGCTTCATAAGGAAACATGTTTGCAGTCTTAAATAAATTGAACTATTTAACTATTTCTCCAGTCTTGAATATAATATGACCTTCTAGTAATTTGTTATTTTATGGAACTTGATTGTATTTTAACTGTGTGTTGGCAAAAAAATTCAGCATAAACAACAGAAAACAATTGCGATTCGTGCCATACTTCGGCTTTATATAATAGTCGATGATAAAATGGTGATAACCGTTGCCCAGCTTATTTCAAGATGCTGGCAATAGTCAGGAGTTGGAAAAGTAACTGTAATCAGAGGTTTGCAGCTCAAGGGTAAACAATCAAATGAATTTCGTTCATTAATGAAATACGCGATCTTCGACATACAGCAAAGATTATGCTAGGATATGAAATATTTTGAAGAAAAACAGCAAGCCTTGGTGAAATATAAAAGTCCCTAAGTCTATATTAGCTTGTGAACAATTCTGAATTAACCACGGTGTAAGTATTTTGGTCAGGTATAAAAAACTAGTTTCACGAAAGAATTATATGCCTTAAAATGTGCATTTGATATGAAACTGAAAACACATGGAAAAGCCATGTATAATTTAGAGAATAGGGTTTCATAAATAATATATATTGCTTATGTAAACCTATGCTTATGCTTCTCCAAACTGCCTGAACGCCTATTTCTCATACGTCTTCAGGGGCATGTAACATCTTCTCCGAATTTTAGTCCTTTTGAGTCTGTTTATCATCAACACCTTTCAACTGAGAAAGCTCTTACTGGCACACTTAACAATATATTTAATTCAATGGAATCTGGCAAAGCATCTCTTCTTATATCTCTTGATTTGAGTGCTGCATTTGATACTGTATATCGTGGTATTTTGCTGTCTCGACTCTACACATCTTTTCGAATGACGTGGACCTCCTCTTCACTGGGTATCTTCTTATCTCAATGATCGTTCTCACCGAGTGGCAATAAACTCATCTCGCTCTGATCCTATTGCCTGTCGTTCAGATGTACCTCAGGGTTCTGTCCTTGTGCCTCTCCTATTCTATATCTTTATTTCACCCATTTGTCAAACTGCACCCATGTTAAACACATTGGTCCTGCTGATATCTGATGATACTCAACTCTACGTGCTCTCTCTGCAACAGATCTCTCAGCTAAAACTGAATTTAAACAACGTTTGTCTCTCTTCACATTTGGTTCTGCTTTAATGATCTTGCAATCAATCCAGGTAAGTCAGAAACAATTTTTTTACAACTCATCACCAGCGTATGCAGTCTTTCACTTCACAGTCTTCTACTGACCTTGCAGGAACCAAAATCCCACTATCAGACAAATTTAAACTCTCAGTGTCACTCTTGAGAACTCACTCACTACGACTTCACACGTATCTTCTATTTGCAGGTCTTGTTTCTATCACATCAAGGGTTGTTGCATGTTCTTCTTTATCAAATACATTACATCGCCTTCGTGAACTTCACTGGCTTCCTGTCGAGTGGCGTATTAAGTTTAAAATTGCATGCTTGACCTTTAAGGCTCATAACACTGGCCTTCCATCATATCTTAATACTTTGCTGACTCCATATCGCCCTCCCAGATTCTCGCGTTCTTCTGATACTGGTTTGTTGCAAGAACCTAGGTTCAGGACAATTGTACGATCACGTGCTTTTGGCTGCTCTGCTTCTCGTATTTGGAATCGTCTACCACAAAAGGCCCGTCTTGCAAACTCGCTATCATCTTTTATGTCACTTGTTAAGACTCACTACTTCATCGTAGCTTTTGCTTGATTCTTGGCCCCTAGCGAACATACATCCGCGTCTCAGATTCAGGTGTACTGACATTGCGCGCGTTACAAGTGCTTTAAATAAAAAAATAAAAAGTATTATTTAAGCAAAGGCTTGCTAAGAAAAGACAATAAATAATTCTATTGGGTTTTAAGCGATGTTGTTGTAGGTAAAAGTAGGGAACAGATCTCAAATCAATTAAAAATTAAGCTGTGCCTGCCATCCAATCCTTCATCGCCTTTCCAAGAAAGTGATCATCATCACAAAAGATATTGTTATTAGATGCTTAGAATAGACTTATTGAAACAAACGTTAAGCTAATATAACAGTCTGGCACAATAGTGTGGGCTGATGGAAATCGATGACTTTCGCTACATTATACTTACAATCTTTTCCAGTTAAGATAGAAACTACATGTTCCTGACTTGATTCTTCTAAGGCTTGCACAAATTTGTGTAAATTTTCAAGGCAGAATTTACTGGCAAGAGCCAATAATGTCTCGTTTTTCTCGTGTTTATTTGACTTCGCATTTATAGTCGCCATTTCTCTTCCTGTTAATAAACCAGCTTCATACAGACGATCCAACAAAAGGCCGCTATGAACGTCAAGATTATCAATCAATGTCTTGTAGTTTCTTTGGATCATAAGCGAATGTTTAGTACCAAGGCATTCATCTGCAAGAAGAAAGCATTAGGCTAAACTTAAATCTTATTTGCAGGTAAGATGTCACATTTTCTTCAGAAAAACCAATGAATAGTAAAGAGATTTATTTACTGATAACCGACAACCATCATCGTCGTTTCGTTTGGACCTTCCTGTTTATCGAAACAGCGCATAGTTCAATTAAAACGACGAACGTTATTATATTCTGTGTAAGCATCTATCGGTTGCTATTATGACGTCATGTTGTATACGCCATAATAAAGTGTTCGTGGGTGAGACCAGCTGCAGCCGATGATAGCTACGCTGTCTTAAGAATGCTATTCACAAGAATCATAACAATATGAAATTTCACTTCTACTCGCTTCCGAATAAAAGAGCGCCATATGCATTTCCCAGTATACAATTTTAATTATATGTAATTCAAGATAGGGAATAAATATGTAATATATTTAGAAATTTAAATTCATGATTGGACATTTTACGATCAATGCAGTAGGTCTATGTTGATATCGACGACGTTATCTTGCTCAGTCCCTTTCAGCACTGGTTTAATGTGTTATAGTATGTCAGGCCTAAACTGTTTCTAATTATATCTTAAGGCGATGCGATCCGACCCGACCCGACTGAAAAATCGAATCTGTTCGGATGGATGTAAACAGCTTGTCAATACTGCAACGCCTGCGGTGAGAATTGTTTGCTAAACAATACTGTGGAATTGACACTGATCATATTTCTCAAAATTGGGATTTATAAAAATAGAATCTCTAAATGGATTTCAAATTGCTGTATGTACATAACAATATGAGCGAAACGTATTACATCGCATCTTTAACGACTGTGTCTTATATTTGTCTAAACTCCTTACCTATTCTATCAGGTCGTATGACAACCTCTGTGGCATATTATGGGCAAACTCAAATACCAGAGATTTCACGTTGCATTGCGTAGTGTAGATATCTGATATCACATGGAAAGGACAAAAATGCATAGATTCTTCAGATAAGATGAAGTAGAGGCTGCCAGATGAATCGTAGCATTTAAAATGGAATCTAGGTGTAAGGAGCAAATGGAGAGAAGTTGTAGTGTGACACATTCTACTGTACTATGGCAACTTTTCCGTTAGCAATTTGTTTAATAAAGAAAAGGATTTAAAATTTATTTATGAGACACTAAATGCCCAGATAATGCAATATCTATGGAATGTCTTACATTAATGGAAAGAGTAACTGTATTCACCTGAGCGGTCACTCTGCTCACCAGAAGTGGCTAGCATCTGATATACGTGATATTGATTTGTATTCTTAAGCGAGTGAAGAAAACACTCGTATACATCGGGCGAATTTCTTAGAATGATATTTAGTAATTCTTCACTCGCTCTTATCGGAGTGGAATGAAATTGTTGAAGGTGTTCGAGTTCCTTTGAGGTTAACTTTTCATCTTGAAACATATGAGCGGCGATATCTGCAACACTCGTTAAGTTGTTCAGCAGTTGGTTGTATTGTCCCCGAATACGGTTTTCATGTTCAGCTGCAATCACAGTGATTTATTGTCAAACATATTAACTTATAATACAACTTCCAGATATATGTAAGTTTAGTTAAACGGAACATTTCAACATGACCTCTATTGTAGGCCAATAAGAAAATGCGTTTTCTATTGACGTGTGCATTAGCCCGAATGAACGGCGAAAATAGACATTTTAGAAAATAGCGCTGAATTAGACATTCGGGGGAGTTGTCGTCTATTAAGGTGTGTCCTATAATAAATGGCTTTTTTATATCAAATGGGGCTAAGGATTAATTATACTTGGTTCTCTAATATCCAGTTAAATTTTAACAGATACTGAACTTAGATGCTCAACAAACGTTTTCACGATATTCGTTGAAATTGAATAATATAAATTTCTTCTGAATAAACTGTCATAATAAATGAAATACCTGGTAGATGCGATTCTTCTCCTGGTTCCGATAATGCGCGGTGAACCGAATACCACAAGTGTATCATTTTTGATGGAGACGGATTCATTGTTGTCATGCCGGCTTTCAAGTTGAAACTGAGTAACTACTGTTTGTCACAGTCTGCGTCTTACTTTATGGTAATGACGCTATATAGTTGTAAACTGATACGTTTCACTGTGTTGGGATGTTCGAGCTTGGGAAAAGCGTCGGCCTTTCAAGCCAAGATCAGCGTTAGAGTTCTGGTGCAGAGGGTACGTTTGGTAATTTGTTGTCGACATATCTTATCAGTAAAGGAACGTTATACCTCATTTTGTGAGTAGCCGCTGTTGTATTTTCGCTTCACATGTAACTTATTATGAACCAACGGCTGTTGAGATGAGATGGGCAATGCAAATGCGTTAATTAAAGAATTCCTTTAGAGCAATTATTGTTATTATACTTTTATAATCAGTAAAGGTTTTCAGAAGTTCTTTCAGAAACGAGACTATAGTCCATAATCCGTAAGAGAACAGTTCGTCAGAGAGACTTGACGGATTATTGTTCAACTCGAACGCACAATCTGACGAATAACGCTCAGCTAGTTAGTTGATCGTCGTCACTGTAGTGCTTCCAAACTGAATAAAGAATTACAGTTAATCTCGATCCGCAATCTGGAGACGCTGTTGATGAATCAAATAGAACTGGTTTAAACACGAACAAAAGCTATCGAATTGAACAAAGTAACAAACATTTATAACCGTCCAACGTTTATTGTCGTACGAGTCAACGATTTTAAACTTTATGAACCATATGGACAGAAGAAACTGCATCCACGACGCAGGCGTTAGTGCTTGAGCCAGGCTAACTTCGGCTTACGACCGACAAGTGAAGTCGCTCGGTATGCACGACGAGATTTTAGCGTTCTACGTCTGAACTAACCCTAGTTCACTTCTCAAGTAGGCGTAAGTGGGCTCATCCGAGCTTGGAAAAAGAAAATAAAATGGCGGCTGTCACGATTCGCCGCCTTAGACAAAGTTCTCGACGTCAAAGAGTGCATAGAGATCGTTGTAATCCACTTAACTCGTTCTCGGACGATGGAATTTATTATCCTTTTCGTTTTCACAGTCACGATTTGCTAAAAATTTATGACAAACTGGCCGTCATTGTCGCATTCACTACGCCACGTCAGCGGTTCCTGCCTTCCGTAATGCAGGTACAATAAATTTAAAGTTACATTTATTGTCACTTAGTTGGTTCTCACAGTAACAGATAAGTGTGCAGACGATTGTGAATTAAAATCCATGCCTGTGTAGTTGTAGACTGTACCCGATTCCAATAAAATAGTAGTAGGAATTGCCAGGGAAAGTGTTTGTCACGAGTTAAATTTACCAAGTTTTACTGAGAAATTTGTATGGGTTTGTTTTAAAGACATTGCTACTCAAACAATTAACTACTTGTTTTAATATTTTAATGTCTAATGTTTTAATATTTAATAATCCATTGTCTTATATGACATTCATAGTGCCGTTAATACGAAATTTTTCAATTATTTCTCCATATAATTCATGTAAGCCGGCGAACGCCTTTATATACTTTTAGCGCAGGCGCGATTCACCAGGTCAAGTCAATAGGGAACCCCCTGTAGACAAAATTGCTTCGCGAATCTTAATCCAGGACTAGCCCATGCACAACGCTTGTTGAAGGTTGCTAGTTATAGACTAGCTAGTCGAGCATAGGCGCTAATATGCAACTAACTTAAGCCCTGCTCAATCAGTCAGTCAGTCAATCAGTCAGTCAGTCAGTCAGTCAGCTATATCCATCCATCCAAACATCTATTCATCCACCCACCCACCCATCCAACCATTCATCCGTCCGTCCATCCATCCATCCATCCATCCATCCAAACATCTATTCATCCATCCATCCATCCATTTATCCATACATCCAATCCATCCATTACCCATTCATCCATTCATCCATCCATCCAGTCAGTCAGTCCTTAACTCCCTCTATATGTAATATTATGCGTATATATCTTATGCAGGTACTGTGTATATAGTCAACTGCAGTAAACGTGGGTATTTGCGGAAATAAAATGTTAAACACTGTGCTGTTAGCAAAGCCATACACGACCGATTGCCCTGCGCTGCAAGCATACGAACGATAAGTCAGCACATATTATAATACATATATACATCCATATAGGAGTGTATATGTATATATGTGAGTATGCATAAGGCGGAAGGAAATGCGCATACGCGGACAGGATAAAAGTTTGACAGAGGCGACTATATAGGAATTCTTAAAAGCATTGCAGTGGTCGTTAATGAAATTTCACTGTACAGTAAGGTTACGTGATACTGGAATATATCGTTTTGCGGAAACTATAAAACCTTCTGTTGCAAGTTTTAATACCAGTTCAATGTGTTTAAAAAAAAATAATTATCCGAATAAATGGGACAACGACGATATATTTCGATGCTTAAAAAAGAAACAATGCTAACTGTAGTAGCTGTTTTGGTTACAAATGAAATAATGGGCGACTTTATCATTTCCAGAAATTTTTTTGACTCTGTGTTCATGAATAATCTGGTTCTCTTGAATAGGATTTTTAGTGTTCTGTAGAGTTGGAATGTACGAATGGAAAGAATACCTTAAATTTATTAAAGATTCAAGCCTTAATGATATTTATTTCGCTTTTGTCGTTTCATCTTTGTTGTTTTGCAATGAATAATGTATACGCTTGCATCGTCAAGCTTAACGCCAGTAAACACACGGACTTCACTCTGAAAACTATCAATATATTTGTTTATGCTGATAGGTTTTGTTAGTAGGCCTATCGCAACTAAGTGTACTAAAAATTCTACAGTTTGATTGATCGATTCCTATCAATCGATGGATACAGAGACAGATAAGGAGAGACGGACAGACAGACACACAAACAGAGAGACAGAGAAAAAAAAGAAAGAGTGGGTGAGTTTTGGATGGGTGGGTAAGTGATTAAGTGAGTGTTATAACCCCTTGCTGTCTACGCATATATGATCCCTTTACTCTTCTACCTTCTACTGATCTTCGTCTCAGTTTGTCTTTCTGTCTTGAATTTTTCCATTTCCTCCTTGTTTCGCCCGGGCACGGTTTATAAGAGACCAATCAGGCACAGAGCGACTGGAACCTGTCAAGTTTCTAGAGTCATACTTTGGAGCAGGACGGCTGTAAACCCCTTAATATCTTACGATGGATAGACGTAACTATTTGCTGTCAGAAAGGATAAGATTTGTAGGATATATTGTTTATGTGCGACTGCTTCTTCTCGTTTTTGCATCTTAAATAAGTTAAGGCCTCGTGATTCGTACCCCACGAGCTGCTATAGTACTGCAGGTAAAACACTGCTAGTTTTTGTGTAGACGTGCATACATTTATAAGAAACGGTGTTTTCCCTATTCGACTAACTGACAATTGCTATCTGAGCGGCTAAAACGACTGACATTTTATTGGGTAATGAATCTGGATTGAAAGACTGAAGGCGAACGCTCTGTTAGCGCTACCCCTACCCATCATAGCTATAAATCTGTTTCTTTCACCTTTTTCATTTCTCTCACAAAGCACTTCTTTCCCGATTTTACGCACAGTTGTTGATTTTCGTGCCTTTTTTGAAGCGATCGTTCAAAAGGGCTATGTATGTGACCATGATGCCAAATAAGGAGTATTCAATTTGGTACCAATTTTCCAAATTTGTGCAGAGAAGGCTACAAAAAGCTAATGACCGATTGAAATGTCTTGCAAATGTTGAGTATAATATAACTTTGGTAAAAACATTTGTCCACAAGTTTCATATAAAATTATTAGCCTGAAAGATCTTTTCAACAATTTTATTTATTGATTGCACAAATTGTACTACTGTGTAATACAAAACTTACGCTCTAATAAGTTTTCGATTCAAACCTTTATGGTATTTTTTCGTTGTCATAACTTAATCTGAGTGTTTTATGATGAATATTGCATAGGCCGCAGATGTCTTAAAGGGCCATAAAGTTTAACATCTTTAACTTGTACGTCAATACACATGCTAATAGATACCTAAAGTTTTGACGGAGTTTGTACTATGTTTCACTCTACGGCAGACAGACAGACAGACAGACAAATACAGACAGACACACAAAGAATAATGTTTGCCGAAAATATCATTATTCGATTGTACATAGCACAGAAAGCGACCCAATAGTTTTGCTCCTGCAGACTTGATTCGAAGTCACCAGTGATTAAGCTACATGTCTCAGCTTTTGTTTAGCGCTGAGAACTTTCCTAACGACTACAAGATCTTGAATAGTGTATATTTGTTCGAATGCATAAATTGACGAATTGGTGCCGGAAATATCAGCAATATCGGTGAGTTCTAAGTTTTGATTTTGTAGCGAATGGCCCAGATGGAAATCAGAATTTACAAGCCCCCTCTGGCCTGATTTAAGACCATAAAGCGTTGATAAATTACTTTTCATGATGCAGTTTCACGATGCCGAGTCTCATCGAATAGAAGTCTTTTATTATTTAACTCAGACGTAACGTAGACCGATAATAAATTCAAAAGTAGTTCTGCAGTTCTGCAAATTTCAACGTAGTATATAGAGTTCGGCTTGGTATCTCTCTCGGTCTGACTCGTTCTGACCCTTTTAAACTAGTTTGACACTCCCTCGATCGGGTCTTGCATTGCATCAGTATGCTGTCTGGATCTCCCTCACATCAGGTGAGTGTCCAAATTTCCCGCCGATGGCGCACCTCTAACTACCATCAGTAAACACCAGAGAGCACCAATGAATGCACGTGCTGACGACAACGACACGTGAGGCGAGGAACGTGACATGCATATTACATTCGCCGGCACTGGATCATCACCAAAACTAAGCACCCCGTCGTCGCAGTTAACAACACATATGAATATCAAAAGCCATGATGACTTTGATGAAGGCGATTGTTTGGACTTCTGGAATTGCAACAAAACTGTTCTAGATAAACTGTATGAGCCAGCGCTTAGAGCATTTAGTGTACCTTCATCTACTGCCCCGTCGAACGTGTGTTCAGTTTTAGGAGTTTAATATTAAAACCGCATCGATCAAACATGAGTACAAGATGGTCACATCGCTAATATTTCTCAAGAGCAATCGAAATGAGTGCATGCGTCTTATAACATAATCAGTGAAAATACATGGTTGATTTAATCTTAATTGTTAAACAAAGATCTTCATGTTCTTGCATCAGTCATGTGCACTTGTATTATAACCTTAGTACTTGTACTGGTACTTGTGTTTGAGACCTATGTACTTGCACTTGTACTTGTATTCGAAACCTAAGTACTTGTACTCGTACTTGCACTTGGGACCTGAGTACTCTGTTATTAATCACTGTCAAAACTGCGAAGTAACTCAACATGAATGAATAACAATTTAGATCTAGTGATCTTGTGTGTAGCTCTAGTGATCTAGTGGTCACATGATATTTTGTTCAGTCACAGTAAAATGTAAATGTAAATGTATAGGTTTTCTATAGCGACCGTATGGGCTCGACCCTGCTCATTTTGCAATGAATTTATCGGGTGAGATCCTTCAACACCGCTGCACATTTGAATGGGCGCCACGTCGTTTGAGGTCCCCGCGTACGGACCGTGCCAGCCAGAGATTAGAGGGCATTACAAAAAAACTAAGTCTGTTTGTAAACTTTGCAAATGCGTACATTAGAGTGCTCAGCTGAACAAACCAATGTAACGAAATTACATTCTCCTGAATTTAAATTATAGGCCCAAACGAAATAATCGTCAGGAGTTTCCTTTCTGGAACCAATGTCAATGGTCTAGAGATATAATTAGTCATTTCACAAATTCTACTATCCATCAACTACTTCCAACATTATCATCATCGTCGTCTTCGTCGATGTCATCATCATGATCATGATCATGATCATCCTAAAACTGTGAGTAGAAATAAAAACGGAAGAATACTGCCAAAGATGATGTTTGGAAATGTAAAGTTGCAAAGTTTTGATTAAATACGAATGAAACTGAAATAATTAAACATCATTTTAAGATATTCTGCTTATTCGCCAGATGGCCTCCGACACTCTCTCTCTCTCTCTCTCTCTCTATATATATATATATATATATATATATTTTAATAATTTGTCTTAGTTCACAAAAGCCATCGAACTTCGACTGTCGCAGAAGACGAACAAATTAATTTTCTGTTAGAGGCGGTTTATAGATTTCTTATTTTTTAAATTATCTGCGCGTTTAGTGTTGCATTTTAAAATGTAGTTTATCCAACTCTGTAATAAAAGCAGTTATTTACCAGCGCTTGGTCAAGTCAGCAAAAATGACGTCCACAAGAGCCAAGCTGTTTGTGATGCTTGATGAGTGTCGGTGCCAACTCGTGCTTAATTTGAAGAGGAAAGAGTCATTTTGAGGATGTAAATTCGGTGAGGATCTTAATTCGGAGTTGTGTTGATTCAGCGGTCCCAGGTATCGTTACATTGTCTTCTCATTTTACTAAACAGTCATCGGAAGCATTCTCACCACTATGCCGCTATCCATTTCTAAGATAAAAAAGTTGTGTAATTTTAAAATATATTTCGTCTATTAAAATTAAATAGGTAAATGCGTGGGACAACTGCTAAGACTTCACAAAACAAATCATTCATGTATTCAATCCGAGCATTCATATAGCGCCCTATTGGTATAAAACACCGTGGACTGACGAAACAGCTAGCCTCGCTTTTATCAATTCGGGTTATAATTTCCAGTCTGAAGTAAAAGAAAAAGCGCACTACATAAAGCGAGCCTCGACAGGCAGCCATGAATGAAGTGTTAGTAACTTCATTTTTCTTAACCTCGGCTAATGTGGACGGTTGGCCTCTCATCGCCGCCTGATCCTCCCATCGACAGTGTACGATCAGTATTCTCATGTGTAGCTGGGTTGAATAAGGACGCAACTGTCATGAAGACGAAGTATTGAAATAAATTTCTGTTTGGACATCGTTTTGAAATAGTAACCTTTTCAATTATTTTCTTAGTATTATGTTGATGTGTTAATTTGCTTTAGCAAAAGCGGAAACCCTTTGCTTGTAAGAAACGCTTTTTCTTATACGTTCTCCTAAATAGTTCTAGTAAATATTAATTTTTAATAAAATTTAAAATTTTAAAAATTGAAATTCAAAATTTTTCCAAAAAGTTCAATATCAAGTTTACTGAAAATAAAAACAAAGTTACCTTGATTCAGTTGAAATATTGTGTTTCAATGACCCTTTAAAATCAAAAAGCAACTGTCCAAATTCAAACGTTTTGTTCTTCGAATTCGTTGTCAGTCAGAAATACATAAAGTAATTTTTAATATTGTCCCTTAATTAGTTACTTAAAATCAAAAAAATAAAATAAAATCTATCCATCACCCCAATTGTCACCCACAAACATATGATTATTTGAAACATCAAAATGAAACTTCCTGGCCCCATAACCTGTAACCGAACCGCTCCTGCGATTCGATTTTGTTTTGACTGACTGTAATTTTACGACCGAGCGTCTGTGAATAAGCTGGTTCCCGCGATATAGCTTTCCTTGTCTCTACAGAAATCTCGAGTTTACAATTGCAATTATTCCAGCAGTAATTTTTTTTAGGAATAACAGTGTTTATAATTTAAAAAAAATTCACTTGATCAAAACTTTAGTTTTGTTCGTTATTTAACATGTTAGTTCATTCGTCAGCATCGGTGTCAAGTCAGGCATTTGAAGAGGTCAACTTAAAATAGAAAAATACTTCTGATGGAAGTCTTCATGTTGCATTGGTTTGCTTCAAATGTTGGATTTCGACTGCCTGCTTTTTCGCTTCACTTAACATTAAACGATGACTTTGCACTTTAAACAATGGCACTGTAGCAGTTCTAAGAATAAAACAGTATATTATCTAGCTACAAATGTGCCTCATCGTAGAGGTTAAAGGTTGAGCAAATGCCTGAAAGAACTAGACAAGACAAATATTTTATCATTCGTCCATTCAAAGAAATTATAGAGCACTCCTTTAGGATAAATATACTATAAACTCAGATAGACATCAGTCTGATAATTCTGGACAAGGTTTCATGGCCGTCTTATCCATTGGGCACAGTAGGCACTGGGCCTAGGGCCTACGAACTTCATAGGGGACTATGAAAGTACAAAATTAGTTATTGAAAAAAAATAAATTTATTGAATGACCCGAAAATAGAAAAAGGAAATACAAATTTAATAACCTTAAAGTTTGTACTGAAACAGTTTAAGTCAAGCTGTGCTACATTATGTTAAATTTGCGGCTCTTTGCATTAGCAAAATCACATATAATGTCATCACATGTCATTTGGGGCCTACGAATGCGAGAGTGGTTAGGGCCTACGACGACCTTGAAACGGCCCTGCAAGGTTTAATAACTTTCTTAGGTAAAACCGACAAAGACATGTAAAATAAAATAAAAAATATAACCTTGATTGCAAGTTGAATTTATTATATTTATCTTAGTGAACTAAATTCAAAAATCAAAATTCGCCCATCTTTAAAACTCTTCATGTTAGAGTCCCATTCGTTGTCAATCACAAAGAGTCGATTATTTGTCTGATCCAGAAGAATTCTCCACGGGCTTTGTAATCCATGTTTTTGATTTGAGAGAATTTCTCTCTCAAATTCCAAATTTGAATCCAATAACAAAATTCGTCCCTTCAACCGATCAACGACCATCACGAATCCATTTTCATCGATAGCCAAACAGGTTGGATGAATCATTTGAGCGTTGATTGATTCACGTTCCCTACCGAATGATTTCTTAAGTTTTCCAGCTCCATCCACTACACACACTCTATGCAGACCTCCACCATAATCGCTATGACTGACCAGAAAATAACCACTGGTCAGTTTTAAAGCATGCCATGGATTATAAAAACCTTCACCTGATGATAAATTTATTTCACGGATCAATTGTCCATCTGGCGAATATTCATTTAATTTATTTTTCTCAAATACAGTTAAAATGACATTCGATTCATCTGTAACAGACAGACTACATCCGTAATCGCGTCCTGTTGACCATTTATTTATTAACTTTCCAAATGGATGAACTCTCAAGATTTTATTCCTCTGATCACCGTAGCCCTTCAAATCAAAGATGTAGAGACATTTATTTCTGTTGCAGGATCCTATGTCCTTTGGATCAATTAATTCTCTCAAAATCCATCGACGACTGAAATCGAATGTCACCGAATCGTATATTTCAATATCTGAACTCTCTGAACTCACCACATACAATTCTTTTTCTAAGATCGTAAATCCCTTGACCGGTTTCTTATAGCTTTCTGAGGCTTCTGTTCTGATTATCCGAACTAAAACTGGATCCGATGTGTATTTAGTCCTATCCTGAAGTTCAGCTGAAAATAAAAACATATCTATCATTTACAGTACTTACAAACAATTTCAAACCTTTCCAAATTATAGAATGGTGCTTTAGAAGAGACGACGATGACTACAATAATAACCGCGAACAGCCCAATTCAGGCCAACGAAGTGCTACAAGCGCCCAAACATCCAGAGAAGACTTGGGTGACCGAAAAACACATTGACCAATAAAACTAGATAATAGCACAGAGAGAGGCAGAAAGGCAGAAACATACCCAAAGTACGTCAAATGTGTTTCGAAGGCCAACAGCTATTAGCCGAACATGGAACGCCTATATCTTCGAAAACGGCCGTCGCAACCTAACTGTGCATATAAGTGACTGCATAAGGTGATACGACATCTTTTTCACTCTGGATTATAAATAATACACGATACCGCAATCCAGTAAAACTAATCTTCTCAACTGAACTGGATGACAATTGCTTAACAAGATTCTTCTGCTCTTGATTTCTCGCTTAAGGACTTGGATTGTGACATTTTCTGTTTTGTCTGCAACTCCTTTTTAGATTTCACTAAATATATCATAAAATATGATGCAAACATAACAAAATTCACAACTTCGAAAAACGAAAAATTCTTAATTAGACAGTGACAGGCAGAACTTCTGTTGACCGTTAAACTGTTTAAAGGCGTTGTCATATACCGATTAATCTGTGCTGCTCTCGTATCGGGTTAATGAGCTGTAGCTTCTCTTCTATCCATTCATTTCTGTCTTCTTCCAGTTTTTGTTCAAGGTTCAAAATATTGGCTCTCCAGTGTACAACCATATTCAGGTGAACTACTTAAAATGTAGAAAAAATTAGCCATCGAGATTACCCTTCTGGAATAAACTCCCGCCAGAATTACGACAATTATATGACCAATCAAATGAACTCACCAGCACTTCTCCCTTTGCAATTTCTGCGCTGGTCTTTCATTCATAACTGGAAACAATCTTCTTCCACAAATAATATCCTGATTCTTCCTCTACTCCTTATTTCTCTTTTCGCTCCAACTCCAAACACCATCCACCGTAGCCTTCTGCCTGTTTTCCTGCTAACCCTTGGATGTTGACCTGGAACCGAACCTTATTGCCTAACAAATTTGTTTTGACTGAGCGCCTGTGAAAAAACTGATTCCCGCGACTTATCTTTCTTTGGCCGTTCAAGCTTACAAATACGATTACTATTTTTGGATAATATGGTCATTATATATATATACATATATATATTTGTACATGCAATATATTCATATAATTTTATGCCATTGTAACCAGATCTATGCTGATCAGTCAATAGCCAACAGGACAAGTTTCAATAATTCTAACACTGACCATTCAGTCAGGAAAGCGAATTGAAGGATAGTCATGCGAGTCACTAATTTTATTGGCTCATCTTAAATAATAATAATAATAATAATAATAAAAATAATAATAGGGCTTACTTTCATAACCGAGCTTGGTCTCTCTCTCTCTCTCTCTCTCTCTCTCTCTCTCTCTCTAGTTTCTGGTGACAAGAGAGAGACATGCCATCTGTTTCAGCCCCTATCAGTTTTCATCCAACGATTTGATGCTGACACCATCCGAAGTACCTTTTCTCTGCCAAAACGACGAGATTTAGCCAACCCAGACAGTTTACTTATCCGGAGCGTTTTTTTATAAGTCCCGAGATTTCAGGTACCAGTACATCCGCAATATATCATTGGGAATCCTAAACCGTTTCTGCAGGTTGTTTTGTGGTCGACGAGTCTGTCGGAGTTACGTTAATGGGAGAATAGTCGGTTTGAAACAAAATTAAATCGACGGAAGCTCCTCTCGCTGATGGCGTTAGAGAATTAATTATGTCTGGGTGCCAAGAAAGGAGACTGATCAGATCGCTCTTGGTTGACACCACAACCACAATCAGCTTTCATATTCGAAGGTAGGCTGAAATGATTTCGATTTTCGATTTTCGAGGTTGCCCACTTCGTCAGCGAGACGGCAAAAATTCATACAGCGAGAAGATAAGTGGTATGTGCGAAACTTGAGAAAATCATGTACCTTAACATCCAGTGAAGACGAGCAAATAAGCTGAATTCATAATCTTTTATGCAAAACACATTTAACTAAAATACAGAAAAGAAATGTACCATACCTTCTGTTCTAAATACTTCAAAAGATGTTTGTGTTACTGATAGCTCTGATTCAGTTTCTTTAAGTTTTGCTTGAGTAGCTTTAAGCTTTTCTTCAGTTTCTTTCAAACTTAATTTTAAATTTGGTTCCGTTTCTTCTAACTTCCTTTCAGTTTCTCTTAGCCGTGATTCAGTTTCTTCTAACTTCTTTTCAGTTTCTCTTAGCTGTGATTCATTTTCCTTCAACTTTTGTTCGTAACGTGTTGCTTTGTCTCCGAGTTCTTGTTTGTCGAAAGCTAATTCAACTCTAAGAGCTTTATTCCTTCCTTTGACCTCAAAATTTTCTTGACGATGCTCCCTCTCCAATTCCATATATTCTCTTACTTTACTTTCTGATTCTTCTTGTAGCTGATAAAGCTTACAAATTTCAGTATCAGATAATCTCAATTTTTCTATAGCTTCATTCAGTTGCGTTGAAAGAAGCCTTTCTTTATCGGCAGTCTTCTGCTCTCTCTGCTGATTTAGCGCCGTTAGATTGTCTACCATGAGCTCACTTTCCTGAAGCCTCTTCCTTAATTTCTCGTTGTCATCTACTGTTGCTTTAAGACTTGTTTCTAAATCATCTACTTTTCCTTGTAGTAACGATATCTTTTTCTCAGTTCTAGTTTTCTCTTGTTGAGTTTTATTGTGGAAGGTAATGAATTTGCGTTTTTCCTGAAGAATTTCTTGTATCTCGCACTTTTCTTCTGTGGCTTTGTATTCACTTTGAGTTTGGACTTTTTTATGTGATGCTAAAAAACAGAGAACAAAATAGTAACTTAGGAATGATATTGATTTCAACTATATCTAAAATATAAATATACACGATGTCGTTAAACAGATGGTGACATTACGAAATGAAGTTGACTTCTAATATATAGAAAATATCAGTATACACGATGGTGACATTACGATTTGCGTTCGCATTCGATAAGGCGTGAAGAAGTGTGTACTTCTTGAACAGTCAGCGCCCTTACAGTGAAAATATTAGTTAGCTTAAAATATTGAGAATTTGAAAAATCGAGAAAGCATTGTACGTTGCTAAGCTTTCTTTAGAAGGAATTTAGTTCTCCAGCGCTTTGTTAACGCGTGCTACAACACACACTAGACTTACTCGCCCCTTGTATCAATGTGAAAAGCATCAAGACAGCACTCTATTTATTTCAGCCACATATTTATTGAATCACATACCCCTCATAGCAGTTAATGATTAAATGGATTACATGTTTCAATATTTTCAGCACAAAATGTAGTAATCTGTATCGAAATATTTAACATTATCAAATTATCACATACTTTCAAGAATTTTCTCAACGCAAATTTTCCAAATATCGTTTTTCGACGCCTTCTGAAGTAGCAGGGCTATTTTCGTTGAAATTTCAGTTTGCAGTTCATTCTGAAGGTGCTTGAACTGAGTTTCCAGATTGAAAACTTTTCGCTTATTCTGAAAGAACGTCTTTAAAATCATTATATTATTGTTTGATATCTTTTGCAATAATAAACATGCAAGACGCTTTGTAAACTTAATCCTAAATTTGCACAAGAAACATTTGTCAGAAAATTGAAATGCCCATTGATTTTCAAATGCCTCATACAGAAAGCTTAGTCTGTAACGCAAATGCTTGCAGCAATCATAAATATTCTGGAAAATGTAACTTTAAGCAAAGGTTTTGCAATAATTTAACATAAATTACGTAAAAATATTGCACCGATACAAAGGTTCAAAGCATATTTTAGCAACTCAAAATATCTCAATGTTACCATAAGCAAATCAGTTCTAAAAATTTTGAAATGTGAAAATTGGACATTGGCGAAAGACCTGAAAATCTCAGTCGGCCCATTTATATATGTTTAACTTATTTATTAGGAATTTAAGGCCGTAAAAAGCAAAATGATATTTTTTCAAATTATATCTTTATAAATTTCAAGGATTATATTTTGAAGGCTAATTTTTTGCAGCAATGATACTAAAATTGGAAAATTGAAGAATGGGTTCGTAGTTTCTTACAGTCCCGTTACCGAACAAAATAATTTCGGCAAAATAGATAAACAATCGCTCCAAAGATTGCATAATATCAAATGTTTTGAATTCTATGTTTAAATGGCAAAAAGGAAGAATAAATGTTTACAAGATTACAAGAGTACTGCGGTTCATGAGGATATTGTGGTAGAGAACACCAAGCCATATAAACAGTCGTATGAACTTTAAAAAGTTGCATGAAAAGAGATAGGTCTAATTGTTTTGCTGTCTTCAATGTAATATTTGATTGCAACACATTTCACACAGAAACTTTAGCAATGCAGATTTTCACGAACCTTAAATTCTCAGGGACGGTGCAGTAGTATGATACTGTTATAATAGCATTATAACTGATTAATTCTACACCTTCTTCCAAGTATGCCTTGAAGGCGTTCCACGCAAACTCTGGGTATGTTAAAATTCAGGAAGAACAAGAAGCTCGTCTTGTAAGTGAAATGTATTACATAACGGTCGATACCCAATCGGTAGAGCCAATAAAAATGTTGGAACTTGGCATAATATGCTTACAACATTATGCCGTGTAGTTAGTTGACGATTTTCTGCAACGGACTTTAAAAGACTCGGATGAGTTGTTTGGGGCACCGGTATCAGTAAAGGCTTTGGCTGAGCAAATGTCGCAGGCAGTTGTCTTTTCGGTTTAGGTGGAACCTTTGGAGGTATTGTTTTCCCAGGAGTTCCTTTGTCACTTTCTGTCTTTGTCTTCACTTTCGTCATCTTATGTTCACTCTCTGGCTTTTTAACTATAAAATGACACATAATGGCGAGTTGAAAAATGCATACATTAAATAACAGTGTGCAGAAATACATTTTTATTTCTAAATTAAGCATCTTGGGCAAGCTGGCATTTAAGCTGTCTCACAAGTAAATTGTATTTATTCCGTTTTGGGATTACTGAATTATGGAACAGGTCTTCTTTCTCCTTCTTCCTCTTGTCTCTTGGCAACTGGACTTTGTTCTCCCCATGATATATTTAGACAACCTCTGTGACTTGGCGCAACGCTCGTTAATAAACTGATGCCTTACGTTTTGCTTTGAAGTAACCGTTAGCTTTAGAAATTTTCAAGATTACGATTACGGTACGATTGGAAGGGTGAAGAGAAACTTCACTGCAACAGTTCAACAACTTATTCAAAAAAGCTTACAGTCCCCTCATCTCACTGGGTTATATTTAGCATATCTGTTTATCATCTATCCGTGTTGAGTGAATGTCTATATGTTGCTAAAAAAGAGTGAGATATTGTGTATTAATTTCAAATTCTGTTAGGTCAGAGAAACCAGAAGCCAGGCTAGAGTGTGTATGCAAGTTGAAAGATATGCGTCTTTATTTAGACCTGAATAACATCACAGAATTAATAGAACGAATTGAACTGGGCAATAAATTACAGCTAAGGATGAGCTACCAAAAAAACCCGACAGGCCAACGCTCTTCGAATACGTGGCACAACATTAAATTACAGTGTGCATAAATATATTTTATTTTTAAATTTGAAAGTTAAACTGTCTCAAAAGTAAATTGCATTTAGCCTGTGATGGCGCTATTGCATAGTGGTCCGATTTGAAGGGTGAAGGGGAACTTCACAACAACTTCAACAGCTCATTCATACAAAGCACAAATAACTTCCATCTTATTGGTTTGTATTTAGCCTATCCGTTAATCTTCTTACCATAGGTATTCTCGCAACTGTTTCGCGATAAAAAAATAGCCCCTCTGCATGATCAATGAATGTCATATGTTGTGAAAATATGTGAGAAATTATGTTTCACGACTGAGGAAGCGTAGGTTTCAAGCCTCATTTCATTGACACAGAACGGTACGTAGCACGTGTTGCTACGTATTTCCAATAATCCACACGGACGATATATGGCTCAAGATCGTCTCTATTCACAGTCAGTTTTCTAAAGACCTTTTCTCGGTCTCAATTTAGCAAGCATCAGCTACGTTCTATCAAACGAACGCAAAATAATACAAGTATAACGTCGTATGTTACATTTACTTCCATGCAATTGAAATTTACATTAAAGTATACCTTCATGTTGCACTATATAAAAATTTAGGTCGGTGCATAAACACTTTGCTAATGAATGAGTTTTTAATGGAGTTTGTACATTCTATAACCTAAAGAACTTATTGACGACCGATTTAGCCAGCGATTCTATTTTGGATTTACTGAGAAAAGGATAACAATTTTATCTATAGCATTACTAACCAGCCACAGCGCTTCTGAGTCTTTTAATGATTTCTGGCTGAAGAGTTTCCTTTAAAACATCTTGAAAATGCTTAAAATGGATGGAAGATTTCCTACTGATGAAACACAAGAGCATCTCGTTCTTCTTAAATTTATCCTTCCATGAGTTAATTTGTTCGTAGTCTCGACTGCTCAGCACTCCCCTTTCAAAAAGAAGGGTAAGAAGACCATGATTAGGATCTAATGATTCAGTCAACCAAGCGTAGTTTTGACGAATGAGACGAGAGTGCTCGGACAAGAATTCATCACCTACATGCATTGCAGAAAATTTTCAGTTATTTTTCTCGAGACTTAAACTTGTGGTGTGATTTAATATAAAAAAGATGAGTTCAATATATATATATACATGAATATATTAATTGGCATCTGCAGAAAGCCTAGAATTTCGCGGCTTATTTCAGTACTACATCCGCGTTCTTGATTCTAGAGTCAGAATCAGAGTCTAAGTCTGCATTCATTTGCAGCCAGAGATCGAGGTCATTCCGAACGAAGAGTGAATTTAAATACTATTGAGCATTCAGATTTTCTGGTGATTTAATATAATTCGTGTTCGAGTGGCGTTTTAGTAAGCTATATTTCATGAGGCGGTTCGATATTTAATGGTTATAGTCCTTAACTGTCAACTTACAGAATAATGTTTTAAATCTCTGACAGAAGAAAATATATGATCATTCCTGATTATTGTTGCACTGGCATGTATGCAAGTACTGTATGTATTGTATCAAAACAAAACATTTATAAAGGCTCCTTCAGCACCTCCGAAAAGCGCTGCTTTTACGGCTATCTAACTTCGATGAAATATTTCAAATGCCCCGATATTGACATCTGCTTGACACCGACAGACGTGTACAATCAAACGTTACTCGAAACGACCCCGAACGCATGTATCTGAACACTTATACGAAGTAATAAAATTGGCTTAATACTTAACTGTACACAGTCGATAGGATCATGATATGGTAAAGAATAGGAATGGCCAAAAGGGGTCTATGGATGTGATTCCAGTTTGACACTGGAATTTCATGTAACCAACATTACACGATCATGTACATAACTGTGGATTGTGTTACGGTTATCGAAGAGTTACTATATTCACCTGAGTGGTCGCTATGTTCAACAGAAGTAGTTAGCATCTGATATACGTGATGCTGATTTGTTTTCTTCAGAGATTGAAGAAAACACTCGTATACATCGCAGGAGTTTCTAATAATGATATTCAATAGTTCTTCACTGGCTCTTATCGGAGTAGAATGAAATTGTTGAATGTGTTCAAGTTCCCTTGCGGTTAACCTCCCATCCTGATACATCAGAGAGGCGATTTCTGAAACACTCGTTAAGTTGTTTAGCAGTTGATTGTGTTGTCCCCGAATAATGTTTTCATGTTCAGCTGCAATTGCATTGAATTCATGTCAAAAAGACTTACAATAAAACTTCGGGATATATGTCAGTTTAGTAAAACGGAACATTTCTACCACCTTAAAATATGAATTAAAAAACCTAATAATTGCCAAAATGAAACATATATAGATCTTAGAGGGGATTATTTGTGAAGTAGGCCTACTGCAGGCCGATAACTGTAATTATTAAGCAGAGTGCATTTCTATTGAAGTGACTTACATTATGAATGAAAGGCAAGAATGGCACTGAATTAGAAATTAGTATGGAAGTTGTCGTCTGTAAAATGCTAAAGTGTTTCCTATAATAAATAGCACATTTCTATGGCATCGCATATACTGCTTTTGGTTCTGGTATATCTATGTAAGTAAGTAAATAAGACATTTGTTAACACGCCATATGTCCATCGGCTGAGCGAGGAATCGTAGTTAAATTTATCTAGTTAAATTTGTAACAGAAGTTGAGCGTAGGTGTCTGCAGAATGTGGTAACATTATTCGTTTAAAATAAATAAACGTATTTTAATTTTTCTATTAGGAAACTGTCGTAATAAAAGGAATACCTGTTAGCTTAGATTCTTCACCTGATTCCGCTATCACGCGCTGAACCGAATCCCACAAGTGCACTAATTTTGCTTGAGACGGATTTATTGTAGCCATATCGGCATTCAAATTGAGAGTGAGTAACTCCGGTTTATTACAGTCTACTTCTGGCTTTATTCGAATGACCTTTACACAGCTGTGAACTACAGGATGTTCGCAGTGGGAAAAAGTGCCGGCCTTTCAAGCCAAGGTAAGCCTCAGAGTTCTGGTGCGTAGTATACCTTTGGTAATTTGCTGTTGAGAGCTTTTATCAGTAAAGAAACATTATCCAAATGTCTTGTTTAACAACTGTTCTTGTATCTGCGCCTCACATGCTACGCAAGTGAACCTATAGCTGGTCTGATCAGAAGGTCATTGCCTATGCATTAATTAAATAATTTCTTTAGTGCCATTGTTAATGTACTTGTGTATTTAATCGGTAAAGTTCCTTTACAGAACTTCTTTCAGAAACGTGACCAGAGTCCATGATCCGTAAAACAGTTCATCGGAGAGACTTTATGGGTTGTCACTCAATACAAACGACAATCTGACGAATAACGCTTAATTAGTTGATCGCTGCTACTGTAGTTTTGCGAGCTGAATACGCATTTGCATAAAACTATTTCTGCAAAATGTATACACTGTTAATCCAGTAGAACTTGTTTGAAACATGAATAAAAGCTATCGATATGAGCCAACTGTTAGACATTTATCAGTGCAAAGTCCGATGTTTATCGTCGTAGGCCTACAGGTTAACCATTGCACCTTCATGGCCCATTCGGATATCTGCAGGCCTTTACATTAATCACTTAATACATTCAGATTAAGAGACAAGGTAATAAAATACCACTATGGTTTGAATCGAAAAAGTACTACAGTGCAAGTTTGAAGTATGTAATTGTACAATTTGAGCAGTTAAAAATTGTCGAAAATTCTTTTAGGTAAATAATTTACATGAAAGTTGTGCGCAAATGTTTAGATCAAATTCATATTTTACTCCAAATTTGAAAGTCGTTTTTATCGGTCACAAGTTTTTGCAGTCTTCTCTGTTTTTATTTCGAAAATCGGTTAAAAATTAAGACCCCATATTTGACACCATGCCAAAAGGGACGATTGCTCCAAAAAGACAGGACAAATCAACATTTGCAAGGAAAATCGGCTTAGATGTGCTTTGTAATAAATTCAGCAGTGAACTATTGTATCGAACTTATATAGGGCCTACTATTTGCAAATTTAATTAGACTTAGGTAATTATGAAATTATCAAGATGGATGTTTTTCTATTTTACATTTCGGTTCTATTTAATCTATTAAGAAAATTATGTTATAGATCAGTCTACTCTGTTCTAACTAATCTATGTAGCCATCGCCGAAGTGAAAATTTCAATAACCTCTTCCACATCTTCACAAACTTTTCAACAACCATTCTGCTTTACCAGATCGTTATCTAACCTGACTGTTGCCCGTCCACCAGTCGATACCAATTTAAAGTTTTCTGACCGATATATATCTCACAATGAATCCAGTCAGTGAAACAATCTTCCTACTGAATTCCACAGATTCTCCGTTCCTCCACCACAATTAAATCTCATCTGTAACTAGTTTTGCTGGCTCAGTTAACTGTAAGAAAAATAGCTTGGCACTGACCTAGATGAAGAGGTACAGAAAGAGAGCTCGAAATAACTCCTTGACATAATTTCTTTAACCTTTCTTTGCGAAATGCTATTTTTGCAGCATTAACCTTCTTAAGTATAGGAAATTCTTATTACAATTAGTTATAATATTGAATAATGCCTAGCTCTGTATGCATATCTTAGTATTTATTATTCATATGTGCAATTTAACCATAATAATTTGAACAACGTGAAATGCTATAAGAAACGAACAAAACTACAGAATTATCTGCTTTCCCTTGCAGAATCAATTTCAAAGGTTCGAAAGATATAATTCGTCGCTACTCAAATCCACTATCCATCAACATTTTGATCATCATCGTCGTCGTCATCATTATTGTCGTCGTCATCATCACTGTTTAGACGTTGTAAAACTGTCAACAGAAATAAAAACGGGAGAGTACTGCCAAAAGACGAAGTTTAAAAACAAAAATCTGTGAAGTTTTCATTAAGTTACGAATGGAGCTGAATATTTAAAAACTAATTTTAATATATTCTGCATATTCGCCATGTTACCTCGGGCCTCATGAATTGATACAAGCCAAATCGATAGATGATGCATTCCTTATATAACACTTGCTTTATTAATAATTATCTTAGTTCATAAAAGCAATCTGGAACGTAGAACGTGTCGTAGAAGATCAACAATTTAGTTTTTTGTCAGAGGAGTTTTAAAGGTTTATAATGTTTAGAAAACGTATCTGTGCGTTTAGTGTTACGTTTAAAAATTTCTTTGATCTCATCCTTGTTAAGCAATTATTTACCGGCGCTTGATAAAGTCAGCACAAATCAGGTCCGTAAAAACCAAGTTTTTTTGCAATGCTTGATAAGTTACGGTGCCAACTGAGGCAAATGAACAGCTTAATTTGACAGAAAAGGGTCATTTTGAGGATCTTATTTCTGTGAGGATCTTAATTCGGAGTTGTGGTGCTTCTTTGGCTTCATGTATTGTAACAGTCTTTGCATTTTACTAAACAGTCATAGGAAAAATTTTCATGCTATACCGCTATTTAAGTTCTAAGATAAGCAGATTTGTGAAACTTCAAAATAAATTTCGTCAATCCTAATTAAATGGTTAAATGATTCGGAGAACTGATAGAACTGCAAAAGAAAAAATATTCACTAATTTAATCTGAACAGTCATGTAGCGCCCGTATGAAATAAATACATCGTGCGCTGATGGACACAGCTAAATTCCCTTTGATCTTGCGAGTTGTAAGGTGATGATTTCCAGTCCGAAGTTAAAGAAGTGAAGTCCCTTAAGCTAGCCCGAGAGTGATCTATTGATTTAAAGTGTTAGCAACTTCATTTTCTTAGCCACGGCATATGAGAGCGGCTAGGCTCTCATCGCCGCCTGATCTTCCCATCTTCGGTCTACGGTCAGCCTACTCATCTATGGCTGAATTGGATACGGGCTCAACTGCCCTAGAGCCGAAATATCGAAAGAAAGTTCTGTCCGGGAGTAGGTTTAAACTCCTAACCTTCCTGGGTAAAATACAATCATTTTCTTAATATTACCAGGATATAATTTTCATAGGTAAAAGCCGAAAGCCCTTGCTTAAAAGTTCCTTAATCTTTCCGAAAATTTTAAAACCGCTTAGCTATAAAATTTAATAACAATTTACTTAAAATAAAAACATACATGTAACCTTGATTTCAGGTAATATCATGCAACTCAAAAATCAACTGCACAGTTTTAAATGATGCCTTCCTTGAGTCGATTCGTTGACAGTCAGAAAACATAGGAAGTAATTTTCATTACTGTCTTTACTAAATATATTTTAAATAAAAAGCCAAAATCATTCTATCGCTATAGTAATCGCTATATTAATTGTCGTGCCACAAACAATTATTATTCGTCTGATCCAGGAGAAACTCTTGCTTTTCTTTTGAGAGAATTTCTCTCTTGAATTCAAAATTTGGATCCAATCACAAAACTTGAGTGTAATGAGGATGAGCGAAAATCACGAATCCCTTTCCATCGACAACCAAACGGATTGGATGACTTGTTTGCTCGATGGTAGATCCACGTTTTCCACCAAATGACTTCTTAAGTTTTCCATTTGCATCCACTATACACACTCTATGCAGATCATTTCCACAGAACTCGTCGTGACTGAAACCAAATCACCATTGGCCAGTTTTATAGCTTTCCTTGATTTATGAATCCGCTGCTGCCCGTTCTATGTACTTCAATCCATGTTGGGTCCCATAGTATACGGACCTTGCCAGAGATGGACATGTACAACAGCTCAACTTTTATTATTATTATTATTGTTTTCATCATCATCATTATTTCAGAGGAAGATTGTTTCAGAAGTTCGGTCCGATACACATGAAGGCACAATGTGCCCGCATCGTCGTTCGGACGTGTGGCACCGGCAGGCCTTCATCTAATATCGTCGACCCGGCCGGTTCGAGAGAGGAACGCAAAGCTCCATGATGTATTCTGGGGCCAAGCCAATTAGCGAGACTCGCAACATGAGGAGAATCTTGAATGTGATCCTGTCCTCGACGGGGAGCCATCGCAGGGTGTCTTGTAAATAGCTAGAAACATGCGAGAATTTTAGAAAGTTTGCAAGGAATCGTAAGGCGCAGTTCAGGATAGACTGAAGCTGTCGAATCCTGAATCTTGGCAGGCTGATGGGACGGCATTACAGAAGTTCATTGGAATCGCATTTTACCAACATTACACGATAATGTAACTATGTATTGTGCTGCGTTTATCAAGGAGCTAAGATATTCACCTGAGTGGTCGTTCTGCTCAGCAGAAGTTGTTAGCATCTGATATACGTGATGTTGGTTTGTTTTCTTGAGCAATTGAAGAAAACACTCGTATACATCGGGAGAGTTTCTTATAATGATATTCAATAGTTCTTCACTCGCTCTTATTGGAATGCAATGAAACTGTTGAATGTGTTCGAGTTCCTTTGCGGTTAACTTTTCATCTTGAAACATCTGAGCGGCGATTTCTGAAACACTCGTTAAGTTGCTCAATAGTTGGTTGTATTGTCCCCGAATAAAGTTTTCGTGTTCAACTGCAATTAAGTTGATTTATGATCAAATAAGCGAACTCATGATATAACTTCTAGATCTATGTAATATTAGTAAACGGAACATTTCAACGCCACTTCAAAAATAAAATATGAATTAAAAACAAGTTGCCTATTTAATAATAAATCAATTGACAAAATGAAAACATCTGTAGTTCTTGTGAGACCTAATGTAGGCCAATAAGCAAATGTGTTTTCTATTAGCGTGACTACCAATGCAAATGAAAGGCGAAAGTGGCACTGAATTAGAAATTAGTGTGAAAGTTGTCGTCAGCTAAAGTGTATCCTATAATAAATGGCTTATTTCTACAATATAGGCCTAAAGATTCCCATATTTGTTTCTTTAATATCCAGTTAAATTTGTGATATGCTAAACCTAATTGCCTGAATTGTAATAAAATATTTATTTAAATTAAATGATCACACAAATAGAAACTTCTTATAAGGAAACTGTCATATTAAATGAAGTACCTGCTGACTTCAATTCTTCTTCTGATTCCGTTATTGCGCGGTTTACCGAATACCAAACTGCATTTGTTTTGCTTGAGACGGTAACATTGTGGCTTTATCGTCATTCAAGTTGAAATTTAGTAATTTCTGTTGTTACAGCCTACTTCTGGCTTTATGGCGATAATTTTGTATGCCTGTAAACTATAGGTTGTTCGCAGTTGAGAAAGGCGTCGACCTTTCAAGCCAAGCTAGGCGTCAGAGTTCTGGTGTGAAGCGTACGTTTGGTAATTTGCTGTAGAGAGATGTTATCAGATAAGAAATATTATCCATTAATTTCTTGAATAGCTATTGCTGTATTTACGCCTTACATGTTACTCAGGATGAACCAATGGTTATTGATATAAGAAGTGCAATGCATATGGTTAATCAAAGAATTTCTTTAGTGCCATCGTCATTATTCAACTTGCGTAATCGGTAAATGTTTTAAGAAGTTCTTTCAGAAGCGAGATCACAGTCCATAATCCGTAAAGGAACAGTTCGTCGGAGAGAGTTAACGGGTTATTATTCAACTCGAATGCACAAACTGACGAATAACGCCGAACTAGTTAATCGCCGTAATTGTAGTATTACCAAACTGAATAAGGAATTACAGTGAAACTCGATCTGCAAACTGTATATGCCTACACTGTTTATTAATCAAGTAGAACTTTTCAAACATGAACAAAATCTATCGATTTGAGCCAACTAATAAATATATATACCGACGCACAGTCCAACGTTTATTAACGTACAAGTCAACCGTGTTTCACATTATGATCCATTAAGACATCCGCATATATGCAAGAGTCATTACAAAACAATCAGGTGCAATGACAACAACGAAATAGCATGCCAGATTACTTATTTTGCACAAAACTTGTGGAAAAGATTTTTACCCAATTTGTAATTTTGCTCCATAGCAGCTTGTGGGGTAGGATTGACGAGGCTATCGCTTATTTAAGATGGAAACACGGGAAAAGGTTGTTATCCTACGAGTCTTTGTCTTTTCCGAGAGCCTATAGTTTAGGCCTAAACCTACCCATGATAAGATGTTTGAAAGTTTTTAGCCGTCTTGATCCAGAGTATGAATCCCATGAATCTTGACATTTTCCAGCCGCTCTGTGCCTGATTGGCTTCTTATAATCCGTGCCCGGACGAAAGATGCAGGAAGTGGAAAGTTTTAAGGCACATGGACACATGGAGGCGAAAATCGATAGAAAATAAAGTGTAGAGGCCAAAAGCGCAAAAGGATCATACATACACATACAACAAAAGTTTATTTCGCTCATCACTCATTCTCTTATCCACCAACCAACCTACCCGCACATCCACTCGCAAAACCATTCATTCACTCTCTTACTCACTCGCCCACTGACCTACTCACCCTCTCTCTCTCTCTCTCTCTCGATTGCGATCGATCAGTCAAACTACACATTGTTACGACAGGCGAACAAAAGTTATCGATATAAAATGTATATTGATACTTATCAGTGCAAAGCTCCGGTGTTTTTATTGGCGTAAAACGTGTTGCGCCGTATATGCCCAATCTGGAAAATCGATGCGAAAATTAAACCACCACCACCATCACCACTACCAACATGAAGGATCTCACCCGATAAATTCATTGAGAAATTAGCAGGTTCGAGGATGTACGGTCGCTATATACAAAACTGTGTACATTTACATTTTACACCATCACCAGCATCAGCAGCTTTGTCATCATCACTGTAGTCGTCATCGTCATTATTGTCCTTGTCATCATCATCATCATCATCATTGCTACCAGCGTCACCATCTTTTAAGATGTCTTAGAGCGGTGGTTCTCAAACTTTTTCAGACTGTGGCACACTTGGCAATGCAAATTTCTGTCGTGGCACACCTCTATTCTTAATGCTGGACTGTCGTGTAATTAACTGTAAATTTATAGAAGGCCTATTTTACAGTTCACGCTACAGTGACTATATTCAGATTCTTTTACAATATAACCAATGCTACATGAATATTAGGCTGACGAAAATTTTTATACAAATATAACTGTATTAATAGCCAAAAGTGCACTGTAAGTTATACGAAATATTTTTACCATCAAAATTTGGTGGCACACTTCTAGCTCTCTCGCGACTCACTGGTGTGCCGCGGCACACAGTTTGAGAAACTCTGTCTTAGAGGAACAATTGAAGCCTATAATAAAATAGCATACGCTTACGTGAGAGACATTTGCTTTCTACAGCAATAACTCTTGGATCTTGACCCGGAACCGAACCCTTTTGCCTATCGATTTTGTTTTGACTGAGCGCCTGTGAATAAGCTGGTCCCCGCGGGCGGCTTTCGTTGGGCGCTGTAGAAATCTTGGGATTACGATTACGATTACGATTACGTAGCTATGTGAAGAGTGAAATTGAAAGTGAATTATCGACCATTCATCACGTCACAGTTAATATCAAATATAACGATGGAAAATTCTCACAGCTGAATGCAGATACTTAAAAATAAAACCCCAGTGAAAAAAAGTTACATGCCTCAGACGTAATTTCTTATGCGTACCTTCGAATTTCCCATCGTCACTATACGTGCAAATAACTGTTACAGTAATACGTGGTGAACTGTTATAGCGCAGGACTTGTATAGATGATATAAGCTAATGTCCGGACTTCGAAAATATAGTGTCATTTGAGATTTCATAAGATGTGTACACTTCTCAAGCTAAAGTGCATTATAATGCAGATAACGTCAGTAGTGAAATATTGTCTCGAACTTTAAATACTATTTGACAATTTAATCAGACTAATCATTTGTCTCTAACACCTCCATTTGTCACTTCTTAGACTTTTCAATCAAACTCTTCCAGAAATCTTACACTAATCAATTAAATCCGCTGTCTTCCCATTTTCCACAATCCGATTTCTCTAAAACTACCCACAATGCACAATAACAGTTCCTTTTTGTCTTTCTTTCTCTGGTCTCCCAGCCACCAGATTTTGTTCCTTACACAGACAAACTCTGGACAAACTCTCTGAATTGAGGCATCGCTCATAAAAAAGCTGGTACACTATGTTAGCGGCGCTATAGAATGCCTTGCAATAGATTAGATTTGCCATACGCTTAGTATTAAAAAGCGCTTCAGAAATTTTCCAGTTCACGATTTAGCGAGTCATTATATTGTTTAAATCCTTAGGCCGACAACTCCCTTTCAATATCACTATTCACATTGCTACGTTGTTGCTGTAAAATGTAAATCTACAAGTTTCGTCTATAGCGACTTTATGGCCTCGACCCTGGTCATATTTTCAATGAATTAATCGTGTGAGATCCTTCACCACCGCTGTCCGTTTGAATGGGCGCCACACCATTTAGGTCCCGTGTATGGACTGTGCTACCCCGAGATTGAAATCTCTGTAAAAAGCAGGTATCTCTCACAAACAAACTCTGATTTATCGGTAAGACATCTAAGAAGCTGTGCTAAATCATTTTAATTGACCTGCATTATAAGATAAAGGTATTCTTACCAACATTTTCTATGTCCGTATGTGTAATTCTGACTGTGCCTGTGCCATTTGCAACCCAAATATTAGAAAATACTGGCACAAGAGTCTCAAACAAAACTGACCAGAGAACCAACTGAAAACCCGGAAGTTAGTGAGCGCAACAATAGAACGTCTTAGCACAAGAATATCAAACGAAAATGACCCGAAAGCCAACTGACAACCCGGAAGTTAGTGAGCGCAACAATAGAACGTCTTAGCACAGGAGTCTCAAGCTCAGGTAACCCGAGAGCCAACTGAAGACTCGGATGTCAGCGAGAGCACCGCAGGCAGGGTGGAGGAGCAGGCAAGTAACGAAGAGATCTCCTTATTGTGATGCATGAAATGTAGAGTAAATATGTTGTCAGTGTCAACATTGACAACTCTAAACAGAAACTTGCTTTATAAATGGTGTCATTAAGTGATATCCAAGGCAAGGTACACAGCGGATGGTGAATAACTCCAAATGTAATTATTGTACTGTACAGCATTCCAAATAGGCCAGTTGGAGGGACATATAGGTTTTATTATGCCTCAACATATAATCTTCAAGAAAATCGAAAGCGTTATAGTAGATAAAATTTGAGCTAATTCTTGGACAAAATCGACGTTTAAAATAAAATGTAAATGCACACGGTTTTCTACAGCGACCGTATGGCCTCGACCCTGCTCATTTTGCAATGAATTGATCGGGTGAGATCCTTCACATTTCGCTGCCCGTTTGCATGGGCACTACGCCATTTAAGGTCCTTGTATAAGGACCGTGCTAGCCAGAGATTAGAGGGCATTGGAAAAAAACTAAATTCTGTTTGTGAACTTAGCAAAGGTGTACATTCGAGTGCTTAGCTGAACAAACCAATTCAACGAAATTACCTGCTCGTGAATTTAGTTATAAACTAAACATTCATCAGGAGTTTCCTTTCTGGAAAGAATGTCAGTGGTTCTTGAGATAATAAATTAGTCATTTCTCAAATCCATTAAACACTTTCATCATTATCTTCGTCGTCGTCGTCATAATCATGATGGTTATCATCATTGTTGAGACGCTATAAAACTCTCAACAGAAATAAAAGCAGAAGATAACTACCAATGACAATATTTACAAATATAAAGCTGCAAAGTTTTGATTAAATTACGAAGGAAGCTCAAATAATTAAACAGATAATTGTAATATATTCTGCTTATTCACCAGATGGCCTCAGACTTCTCCAATTGATTCAAGCCAAATCTCTAGATGGCCCATTCCTTATACAACACGTGTTTTATCTACAGTTCACAAAAGCCATCGAAATTAGATTGTCGCAGAAGTCGAACATATTATTTTTTTTTTGTCAGAGACGATTTAGAGATTTCTAATTGTTTTAAAAATTATCTGCCCGTTACTGCTGCATTTTAAAATATAGTTTATCTCAACTTTGGAATACAATAATTTATTTACCGGCGCTTGATCAAGTCAGCACAAATAAGCTGTTTGTGATGCTTGATGAGTTTCGGTGCCAATTCAGGCAAATGAACAGCTAAATTTGAAGAGGAAAGGGTCATTTTGAGGATCTTAATTTCATGAGGATCTTAATTCGGAGTTGTGTTGTTTCAGTGGTCCCATAGACTCATATATAGTAACACTGTCTTTCATTTTATTAAGCACTCATTGGGAGCATTGACGCTGCTACGCCGCTATAGAAGCTCTAAGAATTACAGACTTTCATAACTTTAAAATAAATTTCGCCTATCATTATTAAATAAGTAAATCCTTGGGAGAATTGATAGAACTGCACATGACAAATCATTCACTTATTTAATCTGGGTTTCTTGTAGCGCCCGTATGAAATGAATATATCGTTGACTGACGGACACTGCAAGACTCCCAATGATCCTATTGATAGGGCTGTGAGTTCCAGTCTGAAGTAAAAGAAGCGCAATACCTAAAGCTAGCCTCGATAGGCAGACATGAGCATGAAGTGTTAGCAACTTCATTTTTCTTTGCAGTGGCATAAGAGAATGGCCTTGGTCTTCCCATCGACAATGTACGGTCAGTGTGCTTATTTATAACTGAGTTGGAAAAGGGCGCAACTGCCATGAAGCTGAAATATCGAAACAAATTTCTTTCCTGGCGTCGGTTTGAAATTCATACATTTTCTGGGATAATACAATAGGTTTCTTAATACTATCAAGATGCAATAATTTGCTTAAGTAAAAGCGGAAAGCCATTGCTGACGAGAAATACTTTTTCCTATAAGTTTTCCTAAATAGTTCTAAAAAATTTAATTTTTAAAAATTTATAAATTTAAATAAAAATTCAATTTTTTAAATTTTTTGAATCTTTAATATCAAATTTACTGAAAATAAAAACAAAGTTACCCTGATTCAGGTGAAACATTATTGTATTTCAAATGATCCTTTAAAATCAAAAAGCAACTGTAAAATTTTAAACTTTTTTTACTTCAAATTCGTTGTCAGAAACATATTAAGCAATAAAAAACACAAAGTAATTTTTTGCTATTATCTGTTAACTGAGCATTTAAAATCAAAAACCAAAATCCGTCCCTCGCTCCAGTTATCAACCACAAACGATTGATTATTTAAAACATTCAAAATAAACCTCCGTGGTTCCCGTAATCCGTGTTTTCTTTTCAGAGAAATTCTGTCTTTAATTCCAAATCAGAATCCAATAACAAACATCCATGAAATCATAATTTGTCAGTTTAACAACATGCCTTGTATTAAAATGCACTACTTCCCGTTTGAATGGACGCCACTCCATTTTAGATTCTGTTTTATAGGCCCACGGACCATTCCAGAAATGTAGACATTACACGTACAAATTTCACAAATCCATTATTATACTTTTATCATTGCTATTATTATCATTGTTATTCTTATTTAAATAATAATTATTATGAGAATTATTTCTTATTCTCCCATTACTACTACTACCACCACCACTACCGCCGCCGCCACCGCCACCACCAAACACTAACCACCGTAGCGTCTGACTCTTGGATCTTGACCAATTATTAATGTTATTATGAAAATCTTTAACGCGCGCAGAGTCAAACAGAAATGCGAATCTGAGGCATGTTAATTTCAGCATTAATTTCTAAATATCTTTGTTTACAGTTATCTTTAATCTAATTTGGCTGAGCATTACTTTTATTCATTATTTAACAGGCACTCAATTCGCCATAACCAGTTAGTTCTCTCGTAAGCAACAGTGCCAACTCAGGCATTTAAATTGGAAAATACTTTTAAGGAATGTTTCCGTGTACCATTGGTTTCTTTCAAATGCTGAATTTAGACCGATTGTCTTCTAGCTTCACTCATCATAAATAAGACTTACACTTAAATTATGGCGTAATAGAAGTTCTAAGATTAAAACAGTATCTTATTTTACTACAAATTTGCCTTTTCATAAAAGTCTGGCAAATGCCTCCAAGAACTAGGGAAGACAAACGCTTTGTCATTCGTTGATTCAAGCACAAACGCTTTGTCATTCGGTGATTCAAGGCATTTATAGAGCACCGCTTTGGGATAAATATCACACAAACGCAGCTAGACATCATTCCCAAAATTCTGGGTAATATTTGATAACTGTCTTAAATAAAATCTGTAATTCATTTGCCTGCAAGCCCTTATAGACATCAATAAAAACAAAAGTGCGTATGCTAATTAGGCCATATGCTTCACCAGCAAGGTCTAGATAAAATAAAAACAGAAATAACCTTGATTGCAAGTTAAAATATTATTATATTTCCCTCATTTATCTAAACTGAAAAATCAAAATTTGTGCATTGTTATATTTCTTCTTTTCAACGTACCTTTCGTTGTTAGCTACAAACAGTCGATTATTTGTCTGATCCAGAATTACCCATGACACTCCTAATGCATGTTTTTCTCTTGAGAGAATTTCTCTCCTAAATTTCAATTCTGAATTCAATAACAAAACTCGATCTGAATCAGAGACTACCACGAATCCATTTCCATCGAGGGCCAAATAATATCGATGATCCATTTGTTTGATGGTCGTTCCACGTTTTCTACTGAATGACTTTTTCAGTTTCCCATCGCCATCCACTACACACACTCTATGCAGATCATCATCATAAAGGCCATGACTGACCAGGAAATGACCATTGGTAAGTTTTAAAGCGTGCCATGGATGACGAAAACCAGAGGCTGCTGCAAGATTTATTTCACGGATCAATTGGCCATCTGGCGAATATTCATTTAATTTATTTTTATTATAAACAGTGAAAATGACATTTGATTCATCCGTGACAGACAAACCCCATCCCCAATCCTCTCCTGTTGACCAACTCTTTATTAATTTTCCATTAGGATCAACTCTCAAGATTTCCTTCGACTGAGCAGATCCTTTGAAAGTGAAGATGTAGAGACATTTATTTCTGTTGCAGGATTCTATATCCGTTGGATTGATTAATTCCTTCAAAATACACCGACGAATGAAACTGAATTTCGTCGAATCATAAACTTCAACTTTTGAGCAGTCTTCACTCACAACAAACAATTCTTTTTCCAAGATCGTCATTCCTCGAATCAATTTATTTTTCTTTTCTGCTGCTTTTGTTCTGATCGTCTGAACTAAAACTGGATCTGATGTGTATTTATCCTGAAGTTCAACTGGAAATAAAAGCATGTCTATCATCTACCTTCAAAAGATATCAAACCTGTCCAAATCAAAGAATTCTGAATTTGAAGAGGAGACGATGACTACAGTGATTACCCCGGACAGTCAAATTTACGCTAACGAAATGGTACAAGCTCCAATCCGAAACACCATCCCCGTTGCCGCCTGACTGTCTATCTCCTTGACTCCAGGATCTTGACCTAGAACCGAACCTTCCTGTCTATCGATTTTGTTTCGAGCGACCGCCTGTGAATACACGGGTTCCAGCAATTTAGCTTTCTTTGGGCGCTCTAGAAATCTCGTGCTTACGATTACTATTTTCTGATAATATGATCATTATTCTTATATTTGCACATGTACAAATAATATGCATTAATATAACTTCCATAAT
The DNA here is from genome assembly GCA_964023275.1 of Norana najaformis. NCBI lineage: Eukaryota > Metazoa > Annelida > Clitellata > Crassiclitellata > Hormogastridae > Norana > Norana najaformis. The sequence continues at coordinate 7,038,715 of OZ029914.1, read as the reverse complement.
AAGCAGGTCTAAACTAATTAATCATTAGTCAACAGGACTGTATCTTGTCATTTCAACACTGATCTCCCAGTCGGGAAAGCAAGTGAAATGATAGCCACACGAGCCAATGTTTTTATTGACTCTTTTTAAAATTTGGGGCCCCCAACTTACTTTACACCCGTCCAACTAACTTTCCTTCATCATCTAATGCAATGAGTTCGCTGGATCATTGAATCACCCGTCCACATTCTTAAATGAATTGTGACGCACAACCTGTGTCCATCAGGTGTGGCGCTAAATAAATTTAGAAACTTTCAATCATAGACCTGCGAGTTGCTGAGGCTTAGGTGACTGTGGTACCTCCAGCGGCCCCCAAATGTCTAGAAGGTGACGCGATTCCTGTCGTTCTTCGAGGAGTTTCTGACAGGCGATGTCTAGCGTTTGATGATGTTACAAGGGTTCTTGGTTTGATTACCAGATTAAAACTGACTTTGGAGGAATAGACTGCGTGTTACCACTGGCATAAACTAGTCAACTTTTCGAACGAAATCGGTTCCAATTTTGGTTGTCTTAGTACACTACACGTGCCACCTTCGATGACGGGTTGCCAACTTGAATTTTTACCCAAATTTGTTGATATTTCTAGAAATTTGCCGTGATATTCAGCGATCAATGCGAGATTCGGACGGTTCCCCGCCTTGTTTCGTGGCAAGCGAGTCCGTCAGAGTTACGTTAATTGAAGAAGATAAACAGGTCGGTGTCAAGCAAAAGGTCAATCGACGGAAGGTTATACCACTGGTGCCGTTAGTGAATAAAATCTGTCTGAGTGCCAAAAGAAAGAAACTGGTCAAAGTCTGAGTAACGTCACAACAATAACAACATCTGTCGGATTCGAAGGCCGAATGAATTGATATCGATTTAATAGAGACAGCATGAATGCACGTAGCGAGAAGATAAGTGATATGTGCGAAACTTGGGAAGACACGCACTATAACATCCAGAGAATTAGTGTTAGTAAGCCGAATTCATTATGAATTATGCAAGGCACTTTGAACTGAAGCATAAAGAAAGAAATGCCTCGTACCTTCTGCTCTGAATTCTTCAGTGGATGTTTGTGTCACTGTTAGCTTTGCTTCAGTAACTTGAATTTTTGTTTCAGTAGCTTTAAGCTCTTCTTCAGTTTCTCTCAGATTTAATGTTGAATTGCGTTCCCTTTCTTCTAACTTTTTTCCAGTTTCTCTTAGCCGTGATTCAGTTTCTGCTAACTTCTTTTCGGTTTTTCTTAGCCGTGATTCAGTTTCTTCTAACTTCTTTTCGGTTTTTCTTTTCTGTGATACAGTTTCCTTTAACTTTTGTTCGTAACGTGTACCCTGGTCTCCGAGCTCTTGTTTGGCTAATGCTATTTCAATGCTAAGAGATTCATTCCTTTCTTTGACCTCAACATTTTCTTGATAATGCTTCTTATCCAATTCTTTATATTCTCTTACTTTACTTTCTGATTCTTCTTGTAGCTGGTAAAGCTTACAAATTTCAGTATCAGATAATCTCAATTTTTCAATCGCTTCATTTAGTTGCATTGAAAGAAGCCTTTCTCTTTGGGCAGTCTTCTGCTGGTTTAACACCTTTAGATTGTCTACCATGAGCTTGCTTTCCTGAAGGTCCTTCCTTAATTCCTCGTTGTCATCTAATGTTGTTTTAAGACTTGTTTCTAAATTATGTACTTTTCCTTGTAGTATCGATATCTGTTTCTCGGAACTAGATTTCTCTTGTTGAGTTTCATTGTGGAAGGTAATGAATTTGCATTTTTCCTGAAGAATTTCTTGTCTTAGTATCTCGCACTTTTCTTCTATGGCTTTATATTGACTCTGACTTTGGACTTTTTTGTGTGATTCTAAAAACACAAATAACAAAATAGTTATTTTGAAATGAAGTTGACTTCAACTACATCTAAAATATCAGTATACAAAATGTCGTTGATTAGACGATAACATTACGATTTGGGTTCGCATTCCATATGGCGCGAAGACGTGTGTACCTCTTGAACAGTCAGCTGTAAGGTTGCTCGGTCTATATTGTGCATACAGTCAAAATATTAGTTAGCTCACAATTTTGAGATTTTGAAGAATAGAGAAAGCAGTGTACGTCGCTAAACTTTCTGAGCGATACGGGAAAGTTTCTTCAAGCAGATGTTTTTTCTCCAGCGCTTTGTTAATGCGTATTACAATGCGCACTCGACTTTCTTGCCGCATGTATCAATGTGAAAATCATCAATACAGCGCTCTCTTTATTTCAGCCACATATATATTTGAACCACATACCCTTATAGCAGTTAGTGATTAATTAGATGACATGTTTGGATAATTTCAACACAAAATTTAAAAATTTGTATCGAAATACTTAAAAATATGAAATTGTACTGTACCTTGAAGAATTTTCTCAACGCATATCTTCCAAATGTTGTCGCTCGACGTCTTCTGACGTAGCAGGGCTATTTTCATTGAAACTTCAGTTTGCAGTTCATTTTGAAGCTTCATGAAGTGAGTTTCCAATTTGGAAACTTGTCGCTTATTCTGAAAGAACGTGTTTACAATTATTATTGTTTCATATCTTTTGCATTAGTAAAAAATGCCAGACGTTTTGTAAGCTTAATTCGAAATTCCCACAAGAAAAGTATGTTACCTCTGTGAAAATATTGAAATGCGGAATATTATCCACTAGTCATTTCGTTGATTTTCAAATGCCTCATAGTGAAAGCCTAGTCTGTAATGCAAATGCTTGCAGCAATCAGAAGTAATGTGGTAAATGTAACTTTAAGCTAAGGTTTTGGAATAATTTAGCACAAATAACATCAAGATATTGCACCACAAAGGTTAAAAGTAGGCCTACATGGTAGCGCCTCAAAATGTATCAATGTTACCATAAGCAAATCAGTACTCATAAATTTGAAATGTGAGAGTTGAACATTGGCAAAAGACTTGAAAATCACAGTCGGACAATTTATTTAGGGTTTTAAGTGCTACAAGAAGGGTTAATTGATTTTTTCATTGCTGAAATTAACTCTCTGTAAAGAAATTATTAAAAATGAAAGTTGATGTTTCGGATAATTTAAAAAAGTTTATTAAGTGTAAGGAAATATACAATTGCCAAGTGGAAATATTTAGTGTGCACATTTTAAAAATTATTCTGGTTTTTCTTTCTTAGCAAGTTCAAAGAAATGATATGAATACAATTTGTAGGTAAATAGAAAAAACGGGTCAAATTCATTACCAGTTGGTAGAGCTAGGAAACGAGTAGTTGTTATGATTGAGTTGTTAATTCGTTACGCGAATCAAACATCGAAATTTTTTATGGTTGCTATTTCCTCGAGTTACAGCTAAGGTATAAGTGGGGTGAAATGACGATTCGAAGGATCGATTTCAGTTGACGAAAAAATACTTTTTTGGCAATTAGGTAAACAATCCCTCAAAGAATTGCATAGTATAACATGTTTTGAGTTCTATGTTTAAATGACAAAGAAAGAAAAAGTGTTACAAGATTACACAAGTACTGCGGTTCATCTGGCTATTGTTGTAAAAGACAAGCCAACATATAAACAGTCGTGTGAACTTTTAAAAAGCTGCATAAAAAGAGAAAGGCCTAATTGTTTTGCTGTCTTCAAAGTACTATTTTTGATTGCAACACCTATCACACAGAATCTTAAACTGTACAGCTTTTTACGAAGTCTAGTTTCTCAAGGAAGGTGAAAGGATATGGCATTGCTATAATAATATTATAACTGACTAGTTCAACATCTTTTTTCTAAATATGCCTCGAAGACGCTCCACGCTAACTCGAGGTATGTTAGATTTGATGAAGAACAAGAAATTCGTCTTGTAAGTAAATTGTACTACATAACGGTCGACATCCAATCGCCAGAAGCAATACAAAAGTTGGAACTTGGAAAAACATGCTTACCACATTATGTTTTGTAGTTCTATGATGATTTACTGCAACGGATTCAAAACGACTTGGGTTAACAGGCTGGGCTGCTGATATCTCTAAACGTTTAGGCTGAGCAGATGTCACAAGCAGTCGTTCCCTCGGTTTAGGTTGAGTCTTTGGAGGAATTATTTTCACATAGGCTTTTGGGCAACTTTCTGTCTTTGTCTTCACTGTTGTTTGCTTATGTTCACTCTCAGTGTCTTTCACTATATAATGACACGTAATGACAATTTGAACACATGCACACGTTAAATTATAGTGTGAACAAATACATTTTTATTTTTAAATTATGCATCTTTGGCCATTGGAAATTAAGCTGTTTCAGAAATAAATTGCATTTAATCCGTGTTTTGGTTACTACGTGATGGTCCGATTTGACACATGAAGGGGAAACTCATAACAACTCAAGCAATTCATTCATAAAAAATAAAGAATCCTACCATTTCATTGGCTTGTATTTAGCCCATCGGTTAGTCTTCTGCTCATTGGATTCTTGCAACTGCTTCCCAACACAAACTGCCCTCTGACTGATCGTCATATGTTGTTGAAATATTGAGAAATTAGGTATTAAAACTAAAATTGTAAGATTTAAAACACAACTCGTCGAAAAGAGGGATGGGTCGCATGATCTGCCGCATACTTTCTAGTCAAAACGGAGAATATGTGGAGCATGATTGTCTCTGTTCAGTGATAACACAGTCATCCACGATAACTTTCTAAAGACCATTACTAGGCTCAACAAGCATCAACTGCGATCTATCGAGCGATCACAAATTCAAGTATACGTTCGTATGTTACACTCACTTCCACTTAACATTATTGCATACCCTAATATTATAGAACATATAAATAAATCGATGTGGTAGAAATTTAAGTGGGTGCAGTCCAAAGTTTGTGAAAGAATGAGTTTTATTGGAGTTTGTACATTATATAAACTGAGGAGTTTATAACCGTCGCATTTTACCAGCGATTCCATTTTAGATACATACATTTCTATAGAAAAATTTACTGAGAAAACGATGCCAACTTTATTTATAATTTTACTTACCAGCTGAAGCGTTTACGAGTTTTTGATTGATATGCGGCTGATGTGTTTCGCTTAAAGCATCCTGAAAATGCTTGAAATTGTTGGAAGATTTCCGGCTGATCAAAGACAGCAACATCTCGTTCTTTTTAAATGTATCCCTCCCAGACCTAATTTCTTCATAGCCTCGAGCGCTCAGCACTCCTCTTTCAAAAAGGAGTGCGAGAAGACCATGATCAGGATCTAATGATTCTGTCAACCAAGCGTAGTTTTGACGAATGAGGCGAGAGTGCTCGGACACGAATTCATCACCTGCATGCAGTGGAAAATAAACATTTTTAATGATATTTTCGAGCATTAAACTTGTGAAGTGATTTAATGTGAAGTGGATGTGTTATAATATATATATATATATATATCGCATCTGCAGAAAGCGTAGAGAATTTGCTTCTTATTCCACTACTTAGTCCTAAAATTAGAGTCCAAATCCTTGATTCTAGAGTCATAATCTGTTGCGATCCTCCCTTTTAATCCGCGTTTGTATTTTTTGAGCTAAGATGAGAACAGCTTAATTACCTACTTAGTTAGTGAAGAGCAGTTTAGTGTAGTTTGTTGTAGTGGTAGATTTGTGTACAAATTTTATAGAAACAATAGATATTTAAGACATTTGTTAACACGCCATATGTCCATCGGCTGAGCGAGGAATCGTAGGCTACATCAAGTGGTGTGGGCGAACTCAACTTTCTACGAACTTTTGTGGTAATAAAGTTTGAAAAGTTTCACGAGAAAAATGGCGAATATCCATCGTCTGCCTACAGCTACCTATATTCGGCGTACGCTTGGAGAATGATTGTGGTAAAGTGCACGGAGATTGTTACTATCTACCGAGAATAACGATTCATCTCTAGGACTGAAATCAAATGTTACTTCTAACGACACCGAACGCATGTATCTGAACAGTTATACAGACTGATGAACTACAAAATTAGTACGTAAACTGTACAGAGTCGATAGGATCATAATATGGTAAAGAATAGGACAGGCCAAAAAGGGTTCATGGATGTGCTACTTCGTCAGCGTCAGGCAACTGGACAAAGCAGCTGACAAGCTGCATAGGATTCTGACGTTGAAAGATCTCGATGAGGTCTGAGGATACGGGTTAGATTTCCATCCTTTCCAGGTGTTGGTACCCTTAGCTAGATTATGGCTGTAGACATATGGCTGTAGACATTTTCACATTATAATGGTGCTCAGTGTCAGCTTAGTAATGGTGTTGAACGTTCAATTTCTGTTATATAATTCTCGTCATTAACCGCCATTAGATACAATGTATTGAATTTACATATAAGATACCTAGATATCTTTGGATCTAAGTATTGAACAGCATATGTTTAAAAATTTATGTTCATTTTGTAAGAGTAGCTTCCATAATACCCAGTTACATGTAATTTGTGCAGTAGGTCTATGTAATAGCTCGGCCCATATTGTTTTTGTATAGTTCTCTCAGCTACCAAACTGTCTTCAAATGTGTCAAAACGAATATGTCCAAATGAATATTCGCGGTACACAACTTGATGTCTCAAAACTGACTATGTCTTAACATGAACAAAACTAAAATTCCCTAATTTTCCTGGCATTCCTATTTTCTTACATGACACACAGATTCTTCCCGTGCTTCAAGTTCGTGAACTACGAGTAACTCTTGATTTCAGGTTGACATTTAAATCTCATGTTACCAACATTAGGTTCAACACGATCCTATAACTTTGGGATGGGTTACGTTTATCTAAGAGTTACGATACTCGCCTGAGTGGTCTCTCTGCTCAACAGAAGTTGTTAGTATCTGATAAACGTGATGTTGATTTGTTTTCTTTAGCGATTGAAGAAAACACTCGTATACATCGCACGCGTTTCTCATAATGATATTCAGTAGTTCTTCACTCGCTCTTATCGGAGTAGAATGAAATTGTTGAATGCTTTCGAGTTCCTGTGCGGTTAACTTCGCATCTTGAATCATCTGAGCGGCGATTTCTGAAACACTCGTTAAGTTGCTCAACAGTTGGTTGTATTTTCCCCGAATAAGTTTTTCATGTTCTGCTGCAATTAAATTGATTTATTATCAAACAGGCTGAATAATAATATGACTTCTAGATTTATGCAAGTTTAGTCAAACTGAACATTTCACCGTCACCTCAAATATGAATTTAAAAGCATATGGAACCATTGACAAAATGATACTATCTGTAGTTCTTTTGAGGCCTATTTATGATGTAGGACTATTTTAACCCAATAAGCAAAGTGCGTTTACTATTAGTGTGACTAACATTAAGAATGAAAAGCGAAAGTAACACTGAATTAGAAATTAATATGGAAGTTGTCGTCTGTTAAAGTGTGTCCTATGAAAAATTGCTTAATTTATATGATATAGACCTGCAGATTCCCATATTTAAATATTATCAATAATATCCAGTTAAATTTGTGACATATGTTGAGCTTAAATGCCTGCAGAATGTAATTAAATATTTCTTTAAATTAAATAAACATTATAGTAAAGATTTCCTCTAGGTAAAATGTCATAATAAAATAAATACCTGCTGGCTTCGATTCTTCTCCTGATTCCGTTATTGCGCGCTGAACCGAATACCAAAAGTGAATTAGTTTTGCTGGAGATGGATTCATTTTGGTACTTTTGGCATTCAAGTTGCAACTGAGTAACTTCTGTGTGTAGCAGCCCCCTTCTGGGTTTATGGGAATATTTTATGTAGTTTTAAACTGCTACGTTATACTTTGTTGGGATGTTTTCTGTTGGGAATGGCGTCGACCTTTAAAGCCATCAAGGTCAGTGTAAGGGTTTTGGTGCGTAACCTACCTTCGGTAATTTGTTGTCGGGGGATCTTATCAATAAAAACATTATCCAATGTTTAGCCAAAATAGCTGTCGTTGTATTTACGCCTCACGTGTAACTCAGGGTGAACCTATGTCTGTTGATGTAAGAAGGGCATTGAAAACGCGTTAATCAAGGAATTTCTTTTGTGCTCTTATTATTATTATACATGTGTAATTGATAAATGTTATTTTCAGAATTTCTTTCAGAAGCAAGATCACAGTCCATCATCCGTAAGAAAACAGTTCGCCGTAGAGACTTAAAGGGTTATTATTCAACTCGAACGCACAGTATGACGAAAAACGCTGAATTATGTAATCGCCGTTATTGCAGTGTTACCAAACTGAACAAAAAATTACAATTAAACTCGATCTGCAATCTTCAGGCACTGTTGGTAAATCAAGTAGAACTTGTATGAACATGAATAAAAGCTATCGACATGAGCACACTAATAAATATACCAGTGTACAGTCGAGTGTTTATCGGCGTACAAGTTAAACGACGTTAAAATTTATATCCCAGTAAGACACCTGCAGGCCTATGCTATATTCATCGTAAAACAATCAGATTAAGTGAGGACAATGACATAAAACGGCATTGAAGCTTGAATCGAGTACTAAAGCGTAAGTTTTGTATTGCACAGTTGAGAAACTAGAGCAATCAATTAACAATATTGCCGAAAAGCTCCCTTGGTTAAATAATTTTACATAAAACTTGCGGACAAATGTTTTGACCAAATTTATATTTTACTCCAAATTTGCAAGACACTTTATTCTTATTTGCACAAAATCGGTACCAAAATTGAAGACCCCATTTTTGACACCATGAACAAATACGTGGCCCCTTTTTCATGTGTCAATGTATCCTATGAGTCTTTATCCTTTCCGATAGCCTGTAGTTTACTCCTGTCCGTGGTTAGATGTTTGGGAGTTTTTACAGTCGTTTTGGTCCAAAATATGACTTTCATGAAACGTGACAGTTTCCAGTCGCTCTGTGGCTGACTGATCTCTAGTAATCTGTGCCCGGAATAAAGAAGCAGGAAGTGGAAAGATTTATGGCAGTTGGACACAAGGAGACACAGATCGATAGAAGATAGAAGCGTAAAGGCCACAAGCGTTAATATATACGGAGATCGTATTTCACTCTCACTCATTAACTTACACATACACTCAATCGCCCACCCACCAAACCACCCAACCACTCACTCATTTCCCCTGGTTTGCTCTGTCTCTGTCTGTCTGTCTCTGTCTTTGTCTCTGTCTGTCTGTCTCTCTGTCTGTCTCTCTCTGTCTCTCTCTGTAGCCCTTAATATCTACCCTTGAAGTGGTAAAATGTCTGCGCTATTGGTTGTTGATTATCAATTTTTTGTTCTTTAATTTTAAGAAAATGAAATCAATTTCAGAAAGTATAAACTTCAAAATTGTTCATCAGCCATGAACAAATGCTCCGTTTAACATATGTATGTATGTCTCTGGACATTTATTAGCGCCATTTGATACCTCTCAAAGCAATGAAACATATGAGCCATACTGTGTTAATTTGTGCAGAGAGTTTTCTTGATATTTTCGTAATATTTTGTGAGTGATCTTTGCATCTTAATACATGACATTTGAAGAGTGATTTTTAATTCTACTGCATAATTTTAATGTTTATCTGACAAGTTTTATTCTAATATGTACATTCTTTGGAATCTACTTTTTATATTTGTGAACTATAAAACATTGGAATAAATCAACACATTGATTTTAATTGGTGGTAACTAATGGCCCGCTGTAGGCTACGCACGATGTGGGCCGAATTGGCGTGGCTGTCAGGGTTCCAATTTTCTAACTTTCTGCTGCATTCCTTCCTTTTAACCTTCAGGATTTCAGTTTTATCAAAGCCTCTAGTTGTTTGCAAGATTATGATTCTTTTCCCTAATGTTTTTAACATCCATGTCTAGAAATATTTTGGCTTTTTGTTTTTATCTCTAAAATAATTGACTTACAGAATTCGTTACAAAAAACCGTAAAAACGTTATCGCAAACTTCATGGTATAATGAGATTAATTCGTCGAATACGTGCTTACTGTTCCTCGCAAAATCCCACTTGTCGCCAAATGTCCACTACCATTTCCTTTATTAACTTTGCGATAGGCTTTGTTTTGGGACTAAGTCTATATTGTGACATTCCCAGACTGCAGCTATTTAATATACAATCTTCTCGTCTATAAGAACAATAGTCTGTCTGTCTGTTTGTCTGTCTGAGTGACTAGACATCTAATATTTTTATAATCAGATAGGTCGACATGTAAGAAAACAGAGAGATCTTGTCAGGCATACCTGCATGTGTAGGCAGATAGACAGTTAGAAAGACAATAAGAAATCGAACAGAGAGACTCTCTCAGGCAGACAAACAAACAGCCAGATACAGCCAGACAGAGAGATAGCAAGACAGAAAGATAGAGCGACAACCAAATAGGTAGACAAACAAAAAGATTGGCAGAAGGTGTGTAACGTTTGTATTTGCACAAACAGAAAACATCTTGTCACCTAGCTATGCTAAAAGGTTATATTATTAAATTAAGAATGCTATTAAAATTAGAGACGGACCTGAGGTTTTGGCGAGTCTGTAGATCTCAAAGATTGGAATACTGAAATTACGAAAAGAGGAAGGTCTTGGTTGAGATTGGAGGGCCATTCGTCAGACACAGCTTCGTCTGATCCAAGCCAAGACGACGACGCACATGGCCATAAACGAGAGAATTGCTAGGAGAGCTAATGAGGATTTGCATAATTGGTCTGTCATGTGCTAAGTTGAAAATTTAAATAACAAATGTTGTTGACAGATTCTTGCGTTCAGAAAATTATGCAGATTCAAATACTGTGGTGACTGAAGTGTTTGTCTTCTCAATTAATATTCAATTTAAAATCAAAGACCGTGTGCTTTTCTTAAATTAACTACACACTACAAATTATGGGTTTATATTATGTAACACACTTGACTTGTAATCATGGTGGCAACTGCTAAACAGTGTCATCTAACACACTCACACTGCCCTATGATCAATAAAATCTAATTCTATAGTACGAAAGCAACATTAATTCATTACGTAAATTACTTTACACGCCTCTAAACTCGACCAATCAAATATTTGCATATTATTGTATGATTGTCATGTGCAATTATTATACCTCTAGTTGGCTACTAAACTCGATAGATCTATCAACTACGTTAAATTCTAACTTTTTAAAGCCAATTGATATTCACAGCATATATATTTTAAACCAACAACGTCCTGTATAAAACGTCGAACACGTTTATTCACTTGATATGAATATCCAAGCGTAACAATTTTACTAACCTATAACTCTCTTCAACAAGCAACCTTTCTGTTTCACCTGATCGTCCTCTTATCTGCCCCAGTCGATACCCAGTGGAAGTTCTCTGATCGATATAGATTTCACAATGCATCAAGTGTGTGGAAAGATCTCCCATCCGAATTCCACAAATTTTCAGTTATTCCACCACTCTTGTCGTTCAACCAGGATAATTTTTCTTAGGCATCTCCATTTTGTCACTACTCAGGCTTTTCCATCAAAATTTAGTCTCATCTCTTCCAGAAATAGTATCCTGGTCCATCGAATTCACTATCCATCAACCACTTTCATCATTATCATAATCGTGGTCGTCGTCATCCTCATCGTCATCATCATGATCATTCTTGAGATGTCATAAACAGTCAACAGAACAAAAACGGAAGAATACTGTCAAAGCCGAGATTGAGAAGTAAAAAGCTGTAAAGTTTGATTAAATTGCTAATGAAGCTGGATAATTAAACAGTTAATTTTCAATATATTTGGTTCATTCGCCAGATGGCTTTCGACTTCTCCAATTGATAAAAGCCAATTCGACAGATGGCGCATTCCTTATCAAACGCTGCTTTTCTGCCCTTTTAAAATGTAGTTTATCTCAACTATGGTAGGCTCTGCATAATCAATTGTCTATGAGGGATTGATCAAGTCAGCACAAATCAGGTCCGCAAGAACCAAGTTGTTTGTCGTTTTTGATCAGTATCGGTGTGAACTCAGGCAACTGAACAGCTAGATTTGAACAGAAAAGGGTCATTTTGAGGATCTTAATTCAGAGTTGTGCTGTTTCAGGGGTCCCATGTACTGTTACATTGTCTCTTCATTTCACTAAACAGTCATTGGAAATATTCTCAACACTAGGTCAGTCGTTATCGAGTTCCAAGATAAACAAAGTGGTGTAATTTTGAAATAAATATAGTCTATCATAATTAAATAAGTGAATGCGTCGGAGATTTGACAGGATTGCTCAAGACAAATTTATACAATTTGAGCAACCATATAGCGCCCCTTTGAAATAAAAACATCGTGGATTGATGAACACAGCTAGACTCGCTTTGATCAATAATTATTGGTATTATGATTTTCTGTCTGAAGTAAAAGAAGCGCAGTCCCTTATGCTAGCTCCAAAAGGCAGCCAATGATATGAAATGTTAGGAACTTCATTTTTTCTTAACCTGCGCAAATGAAGGCAAGTGGCCTCTGCTCTCCGCCTGATCTCCCCATCGACAGTGTACGGCCAGTGTGCTCATTTTTAGCTGGGTTGGATAAGAGTCCAACTGCCATGGAGACGAAATATGAAACAAATTACTGTTGGGCATCGGTTTGAAATTCTAACCTTTTCCGGGAAAACACAACTATTTTCTTAGTATTAGGCCATTTGTTGATGTATTACTTTGCTTTATTAAAAGCCGAAAATCATTTCCTGATAAGAAATGGTTTTGCTTATAAGTTCTCCTAAATAGTTGTAGTATATTTAAAACGTGTAATTATAAAATTCAATGTCAAATGTACTGAAAATAAAAGCAAAGTTCCTTGATTTCAACTGAAATATTATTGTACGTCAAATGATATTTTAAACTAAAAAATCAGCTGTCCAACTTTAAACGTTTTATTCTTCAAATTTGTTGTCAGTCAGAAATACATAAAGTAATTTTTATTATTGTCTATTAATGAATTATTTAAAATCAAAAACCAAAATCCGTCCATCGCCCCAATTGTCAGCCACCAACAGTCGTTTATTTGAAACATCAAAAGGAGACCCCATGGCTTCCGTAATCCGTGCCTGACTCTTGGATCTTGACCTGAAAGCGAACCCCTCCTCCCTATCGATTTTGTTTTGACTGAGCGCATGTGAATAAGCTGGTTCCAGCTGCTTAGCTTTCCTTGGATCTGTAGAAATATTGAGTTTACGATTATAGGCATACCAAAAGTAGGCCTAATTCTAAATTTCATAAATTTCCGTGTTCACTGTCTTTTAAAATTTAATTGAGCTGAACTTCAGTTTTTGTAATTATTTAAACGCCTAGTTCTTTCGTCAGCATCGGTGCCAAGTGAGGCATTTAAAGAAATTAATTCAAATTCGGAAAATACATTTGATGGATATTTCCATGTATATATATATATGTGTGTGTGTGTGTGTGTGTGTGTGTGTGTGTCAATCTTTATTCACTAGACACGGCAGCACACAGAATAAACGAAAAAGCACAAAAAGACCAAAAAAAAAGAAAAAACCTACAGTACTGAGGAGAGTCCCACCTATAACTTAACTGACAAAAGATTAAACAGATAGCATATGCATAACATGAAGATTTTACATGAAAATCACCACAAAATTATCTACAGTTGAACGTTTTATAAAAACCGCATATTTTAAGTTTCCCGACTCTCCCACACCCCACGAGCTTCCGTATATTGAAAAATACTTTCAGCATTTCTAAAGTTAACTCTGAAATTTTACAAACTGCACAATTTAAGGTATAATCAAGACAATTCAAGTCACCATTACTAGGATTCATCGCTTCCATTTCGTGTAATAAGAAGGGCAGACAGTGAGCATTGACAAGATGCAGTAATACAGGCTCACTAAGTTTACAACATTTGCTGTACAATGAATTAAATGACTAATCGAATTTTATTCTCATGTCATGCAGACTGACTTTGACCCTCAACGAAAAACAGCCCAAATATTTGAACTTCCCAACGTAACTAATCCCTAACCCCTTTATGGTAATGTTTCTACATTCACTATTATATTTTGAACCAAATCTAATTATTTGTGATTTTGTGCACTTACTTTCATATCAGTCTTGTCAAGTTCACCTATGCATATAGCAACCATGACCCGAAGGTCACTTAATGATTCTGATACTAAAATGAGGTCATCAGCATACATAATGCAACCTAGAAAAGTTCCACGAATCCTGCAGCCATGCCATGAATCACTGATACAATTTAGGACATCATTTACATAGATAACAAAAAGTAATGCAGATAAGACACCACCCTGCCTCACTCCACACGCAAGGCTTAAAACAGATGACGATATATGGTCCCACCGAACAACAGCCGTACATAAGCGGGACCAGTTTAACAGAGTATCTAAAAGTTCACGAGGAACATTCCTATACATAATTATTGCAAAATTATTAACCTCATCGAATGCCTTGGACATGTCAAGAACACATAAGTTTATGGTGGAATCCCGGTAACAGAAGAATTCGACAACTCATCTAACAACAAAAAGGGAACGAGAACACCCTAATCCGTTTTTAAAACCCAACTGCAGATCAGAGGTCTGTAAGTAATCACCATGTAGTTTCAAAAAAGACACATCTCAAACAATTTAGATATCTCAGAACTTAAGGCAATAATTGGAATTTTCATTAAGTCTATTGTCCCGTGAAGTTCCCTTACTTAATAATTAGAACAATAATTCCAAGACCAAAACCAGATGGAATTCTTCCATGCAGAAGCATGTTAATAAACAAACTGCTAGCATTTTCGCTTCACCTACCATTAACCGACATCTTTATACTATAAACTATTGCGCTGTAGAAGTTCAGTTCTAAGATTAAAACACTATATCACTTTACTACAAATTTTCCCCATCACAAAGGTCGAGGGAGTTGATGGATCAAGAACTGAACAAGACAAACATTTTGTCATTCGTCCATTAAAGACTTTTATACAGCGCCTTATTGGAATAAATATGCCACAAATTTAATCGCAGCTAGACATAACTCTGATATTTCTGGACGAAGCTTAATGACTTTCTCATCTATTGCTGGTCGTAGCTCCCTCCGTTAGGCTGCTCATTGTGCTCATGTTGTCCATCGGGCTCTATCCTCTACTACCCAACATAGAAGCTTTGCTTTCATTGGTTCTGCAACCTGAAACAACCTCCCTTTGCAAAACTAGAAATGAGCTAATCAGCCTGTCGCCTTCTTTGTTCCGGAAGCGTTTGAAATCTGTTCTGTTTGAACGCCGGTCATTTCTGTTATGTCGGGAGCGTTACTGATGAGGTTTTTCTTGAAGTTGCGCTGCATAAATCTTCATTTATGTTATGTTCTTTAAATAAAAACGGTCAGCCTTTACTCGCGATCTCTTGGAGGCATATATAAAAATAATTTAAAAATATTTAGGTTAAGGGTTTCTATATCAAATTATTGATAAAATAAATAGAAAAATAACATTGATTGCAAGTTAAAACATTATATTTCGCTCATTTATCTAAACTCAAAAATCAAAATTCCTGTATCTTTGTATACCTGCTTCTCAGCGTCCCATCCCGTTTCAACCACAAACAGTCGATTATTTGTCTCATCAAGAAGGATCCTCGTAGGATCTTGTAATCCGTGATTTTCTTTTGAGAGAATTTCCCGCTTCAATTTTAAATTTGCATCCAATAACAAAACTCGTCTGTTCCCAGCATCAGCGACCATCACGAATCCATTTCCATCGACGGCCAAAGAGAATGGACAGCTCACTTGTCCCTCGCTCGATCCACCGAATGATTTCTTAAGATTTCCATTTTCATCCACTACACACACTCCATCTGCAGGATTACTGTGCACGCCATAACTGACCACAAAATGACCATTGGTCAGTTTTACAGCGTGCCTTGGAAAACTGATACCTGTGTCTGATGATAGATTTATTTTACGGATCAAATATCCATTTGGTGAATATTCATTTAATTTATTTTTATTATAAACAGTTAAAATGACATTCGATTCATTTGTAACAAAAAGACCGCATCCATACTCGCCTACTGTTGACCACTTATTGATTAATTTTCCATTTGGATCAACTCTAAAGATTTCATTCGACTGTACATTAGATCCTTTGTGATCGAAGATATAGAGACATTTATTTATGTTGCAGGATCCGATGTCATTGGGATTATTGAGTTCCTTCAATTTCAATCGAAGCCTGAAACTGAATCTCCTGGAATCGTAAACTTCAACTTCTGAATTCCCGTAACTCACAACAAACAGATGTTTCTCTAAGATCGTCAATCCAGTGATGCTTTTATATTTCTTTTTTCCGGCTTTAGTTCTGATAGTCTGAACTAAAACTGGATCAGATATGTATTTATCCGGAAGTTCAACTGAAAATAAAAACATATCTGTCATACACTTACAAATGATATCAGACCATACAAATCGTATGATATCAAATCATAGAATGCTTCTGTTGGAGAGGTGACGATGACTACATAGATAACCGCGAAAAGCCAAATTTAGGCCAACGAATTGGAACGCACGCAAACATGCAAAGAATGACCTAAAAACATCGACCAATACAACTCGACAATCGCACAGAGACAAGCAAAAAGACTGAAAGAGACCGAAAGTGCGCCAAGTGCAACATCAAGGCATTCGACTAATAGAGGAGTATGGAACGCCGGTATCTTCGAAAACTCTTCGTCGCCCATAACTGTGCATATAACTGACTACATAAGGTGAGAATATATCTTTTCATTTTGAATTATAAATAAAACACGATACCGTAATCTTCTAAAACTACGCTTCTCAGCTGAACTCAATGACTTAATTTGCTTATCAAGATGCTTCTGCTCTTGATTTATCCCTTAAGGGTTTGAATTGTGACAGCATATGTCTTGTCTGCAACTCCATTTTAGATCTTATTAAATATGTCATGAAATAGATCCATAGGCTATATAGGAAAAATTGCAACTTTAAATATTCAGCAATTTTGAATTGGATAGTGGGTGACAAGCAGAACTTCTATTGACCATTAAATTATTTAAAGGCGTTATCGTATACCGAATAATCTGCGCTGCTCTTGTATCTGGTTGATGAGGTGTTCCTTCTCTCCTATCCATCTATTACGCCCAACTTACTTTTCGCCTGTTCAGTTCATTTTCCTTCATCTTCTAAGGCTATAATTTCGTTGGGTCATTGAATCACCCAATCATATTCATAAAAAATGTAAGGAAAATCTGCGTTCGTCATGTTTGGCGCTAAGTAAAAGCCACTCACTGCGTTATTTGGCTATCTAAATTTAATGTGTTTACTCATTTTTGTAGCAAGTTTTAAACAGTCGAACTGCGAGTTGTGGAGGCTTAACTTACTGTGGCACATCTAGGGGTCCGCAGCTGTGTAAAAGGTGACGCGATTCCATGTGGTTCTGCGAGAATTTTCTGGCAGTAGATGTCTAGCGTTTGTTGAGGTATATGGGTTCTTGGTTCGATTGCTAGATTAAACGGACTTTCGAGATTATTATTTGATCATCTTCCGAAGATTTTTTCGTAAGTCGAGTGGATTGTTAATTGTGTGTTACGGCGGTTATATAAATTAGTCGACTTGTCCATTGAAATTGGTTCCAATTTTAGTTGTCTTAGTACATCACACGTGCGATATTTAACGATCTCTAACTGGTCGCCAACATGGATTTTTAATCAAATTTGTTGTGATTTCGTGAAATTCGCTGTGATTGTCAGCGATCGGTGCGAGATTCGGAGTTCTGTATACTCCTTTCTCTCTGTTTTGCTGCGAAACGGTTCAACATTTCGCGGTGGAATTGTCATGGAGTCATTGAGTATAATGGTGATCATGTTACCGCGTCTGCATGTACTGAGATCGAACAATCAATGACGATAAAGTGTCCTGCTATAGTCGAATTCAGATCAGTAAGTCAAATTCTTCTGTCAATGTGCCCAGTCGAAATGCTCAAGCTCTTAGATATTGAAGTGTTAAGTACTTAGTATTTTAATGGTTATGTGCTAGGTACCTAAAATCGTAAAAAAATAGGAGAATGTGGAGGGGATTGCTGTGCCTATCAAAGTTATGAAGCAATGATAAGCGCAGGTCGGCCAATCGATGATTTAGTTGTAAATAAGGACAAAATTTATGTAAAAATTCGACATGAAATCTAAAGCCAACATATTCTATCCCTGCTCCGAGATCCCATTGGGTGTATGTGGTTAACGCTTTCATGCACTTTTTGAAATACATCTATTGAAAACTTGCTTATAAAGCGTAAATTTTGCGAAACGACTGGAAGTTGCCAAGAAAGTTAACATAAACAAATCTGACTGACCGTTTCACTCAGCCAGGTTCACAACCGACCACGCTGGTCGTTGTATAACGGCTGAATCTTGGCGTTCAAGTTTGTCTCGTGCATAGATCTGTGGCTGTGAGACCACGAAGCTTCGTAAGGGATATTACCTTTATACTGAGTCTCCTCCGCGCTGAGTATCTTCCTCAAAATGTCCTTCTTGGGAAATTTTATGTTGTCAATTTGCTCGTCTTTATTTACCCTTTGCTGTCCCTGGCTCTCCTTATTCTCTCTATCCCACAGTTCATCACTCCATCCCTACTCTCTCCAACTTAAATCTCCTTCCGATAGCCAAGTGGAAGGAAATTGTTTTGTTCTCATATTATTCGCGAGATAGCGCCGGCGTTAATCTGGCCTTGTATTAATATATTTAATAAATCATCTATTTCATCTGCATTCGAGTACATAAAAGTAGCTAAATTTATGGCGCTATAGCATTAAAAATATGCTACACAGGCCTTAGTGCTAGGTCACTCGCTAAAAGGCTGACTCAGGCAAACAAATCGTACGTATGCCAGCGAAGCATAACTCGACTCCAATTCCAATTTCTGTGTGAATGCACGAGTAAAAGTTTTTCGTGATAACAATAACAATAATATAGGAAGAAATTACACTGTATATTGCACACCTTCTCCTTGCCAGAAATGGGTGACATCCAGGCGTTCTAGATATCATTTTTACTAGTCTCCGGAAAATGTTTTTTCCCTTGAGGGATCATACATGTATGTAACTCAGGTACAAATATTAATTATAACAGTAGTAGTAGTAGTAGTAGTATTAGTAGTAGTAGTAGTAGTAGTAGTGGTGGTGGTGGTGGTGGTGGTAATAGTGGTAGTAGTAGTAGTAGTAGAAATAGTAGTAGTAGTGGTAGTGGTGGTGGTAGTAATGGTAGTAGTAGTAGTAATAATAATAATAATAATAATAATAATAAGCCAAGAGGTCGCAAGGATGCGAGTTAATGGGCAGCCAAGCTATCTAACGCCTGCAATGTACAGTGCATTTCTTCTAACATAAAGTGGCGACGAATAAATACACTTTCCTTATTCCCATATAACGGCTAAGCCGTATTCTGCGTATACGCGGACTGGGCCAAATTATGTTTGCTTCCGGTTTATGGTTAGCGAGATATGAATGTTTGAAAGCAATTACATTTTGTAAAATTGTTCGAGAAGACCGTATGGTCAGTCACGATTTACAGCTTGCTCGTTTTTATAAAAAAGTTATACCGTTAAACGGATGGGAGTTTGTTCAGGTAGACTGATAATAAAGAGCGTTTTTTTCAGGTACCAGTAGAATCTTAACCGCTTTACGTCGGTTCCACTTGTTTTGTGGTCGGCAAGTCCTTTCGAGTTACGTTAATGGGGAGGATAAATGAGTCGGTGGTAAGTAAATGGAAAATCAATGGAAGGACACTTCGCTGGTGGCATTAGTGAATTAATTATGCCCGAGCGCCAAGAAAGAGACTGGTCAGAGCCCTCTTGGTTCACATCACAGTCATAATCAGCTTTCATATTCGAAGGCCGGCTGAAAGTATTTACTGTAGATATATGAGGTGGCCGACTTCGTCAGCGAGATGGTATAAATGCATGCAGCGAGTTTATAAGTGGTATGTGGGAAACTTGAGAAAGCCGTGTGCCGTAACATCCAGAGAAGACGAGCAAATAAGTCGAATTTATAATGATATATGCAAAACACATTTAACTGAAATATAATAAAGAAATGTACCATACCTTCTGCTGTAAATTCCTCAACACATATTTCTCTTACTGATAGCTGTGCTTCAGTTTCTTTAATTTTTATTTCAGTACCTTTAAGCTTTTCTTCAGTTTCTCTCAAATTTAATTTTAAGTTGGATTCCGTTTCTTCTAACTTCCTTACAGTTTCTCTTAGCCGTGATTCAGTTTCTTCTGGCTTCTTTTCAGTTTCTCTTAGCCGTATTTCAGTTTCTTCTAAATTATCTTCATTTTCTCTTAGCCATGATTCGGTTTCTTCGAACTTAATTTCATTTTCTCTTAGCCGTGATTCAGCATCTTCTAACTTCTTTTCAGTTTCTCTTAGCTGTGTTTCAGTTTCTTCTAACTTCTTTTCAGTTTCTTCGAACTTCTTTTCAGTTTCTCTTAGACTTGATTCAGTTTCTTCTAACTTCTTTTCAGTTTCTGTCAGCTGTGATTCAGTTTCTTCCAAATTCTTTTCAGTTTCTTTTAACCGTGATTCAGTTTCTTCTAACTTCTTTTCAGTTTCTTCTAACTTCTTTTCAGTTTCTCTTAGCCTTGATTCAGTTTCTTGTAACTTCTTTTCATTTTCTCTTAGCTGTGACTCATTTTCCTTCAACTTTTGTTCGTAACGTGTTGTATGATTTTCGAATTCTTGTTTGGCCAAAGCTAATTCAACTCTAAGAGCTTCATTCCCTTCTTTGACCTCAAAATTTTCTTGATGATGCTTCCTCTCCAAATCCATATATTCTTTTACTTTACTTTCTGATTCTTCTTGTAGCTGGTAAAGGTTACACATTTCAGTATCAGATATTCTCAATTTTTCAATCGCTTCATTTAGTTGCATTGAAAGTAGCCTTTCTCTCTCGGCAGTCTTCTGCTCTCTCTGCTGATTTAGCGCCGTTAGATTGTCTACCATGAGCTGACTTTCCTGAAGACTCTTCCTTAATTCCTCGTTGTCATATTCTGTTGCTTTAAGACTTGTTTCTAAATGATATACGTTTCTTTGTAGTATCGAGATCTCTTTCTCAGTTCTACTGTTCTCTTGTTGAGTTTCATTGTGGAAGGAAATGAATTTGCATTTTTCTTGAAGAATTTCTTGTCTTTGTTTCTCGCACATTTCTTCTGTTGCTTTACATTGACTTTGACTTTGGACTTTGCGTGATTCTAAAAACGCAGATAACAAAATAATAACTACGAAATGAAGTTGATCTCAACTACATCTAAAATATCAGTATACACGATGTCTCTGAATAGATGGTGGCGTTACGGTTAGCGTTCGCATTCGATAAGGCGCCAAGTCGTGTGCAGCTCTGGAACAGTCAGCGCCCTGTAAGGTTTCTTATCAATACAGGAAAGTTTCTTCAGGAAAACTTTTTTCTCCAACACTTTGTTAATGCGTGTTACAATACGCACTCGACTTTTTCGCCGCATGTATCAATGCAAAAAACATCGAGATTGCGCTCTATTTATTTATGCCACGTTTTTTTTAACCATATACCTCTTATAGCAGTTAGTGATTAATTAGATGACATATTTGGGTATTTTCGACACAAAATGTAGTAATTTATATCGAAATATTTAACATTATCAAATTACCATATACCTTCAAGAATTTTCTCAACACATATCTTCCAAATGTTGTCTTTCGACGTCTTCTGACGTAACAAGGCTATTTTAGTTGAAACTTCAGTTTGCAGTTCATTCTGCAGTTTCTTGAACTGATTTTCCAGATTGAAAACTTGTCGCTTATTCTGAAAGAACGTGTTTACAATTATTATTGTTTGATATCTTTTGAATTAGTAAAAAAATGCAAGACTCTTTGTAAGCGTTATCCCAAATTTTCGGAGGAAAGATATGTTACATATGTAAAAATATTGGAATGCCGAATATTACTTGTTAGACTTTTGTTAATTTTCAAATGCCTTATAGTGAAAGCTTAGTCTGCAACGCAAATGATTGCAGCAATTAGAAATAATCTGGAAAATGTAACTTTAAGCAAAGGTTTTGGAATATTTATCACATCACGTCAAAATATTGTACAAACACAAAGGTTCAAAGTATATTGTAACTACTCAAAATGTCTTAATGTTACCATAAGCAAAACATTTCTCAAAAATTTGAAATGTGAAAATTGAATATTGGCGAAAGACTTGAAAATCACCGTCGAACCATTTACATTTGTTTTAAATTATTTAATTGGAAAATTAAAATCTATAATCTATCTATAACAGCAAAATGATACAATTTCCAATTGTATTTTTCTTATTTGAAGGATTAGAATTTTAAAGGCTAATTTTTTATAGCAAAATAATACTAAAATCGAAGAATTGAAGAACGGACTCGTAGTTTCGAACAGTCTCATTGACGAACAAAATGCCTTTGGTAAAATAGGTAAACAATCACTCCAAGAATTGCATAATATCACATGTTTTGAATTCTATGTTTAAATGGCATTTTAAGAAAAAGGGTTTATAAAATTACAGGAGTACTGCAATGCATACGGCTTTTGTGGCAGAAAACATGAAACCATATAAATAGTCGTATGAACTTTCAAAATGTTCCATGAAAAGAGAGAGGTCTAATTGTTTTGCTGTGTTCAATGTAATATTTGATTGGAACACATTTTACACAGAATTTTATACTTTGCAGTTTTTACGAATCCTAGTTTCTCATGGGCGGTGAAGCGGTATGATATTGTTATAATAATATTATAACTGACTAGTTCTACAGTTTCTCTAAGTATGCCTCGAAGGCGCTCCACGCTAACTGAGGGTATGTTAAAATTCATGAACAAGAAGCTCGTCTTGTAAGTTAATTGTATTATATGACGGTCGATTCTCAATCGGTAGAGCCAATACAAATGTCGGAACTTGGCATAATATGCTTACAGCATTATGCCGTGTAGGTTTTTGAGGGTTTTCTGTAACATACTCAAAACGACTCGATTGGGATGGTTGGGCCACTGGTATCAGTAAAGGTTTTGGCTCAGCAAATGCCACAGACAGTTGTCTTTTCGGTTTAGGTGGAATCTTTGGAAGTATTCTTTTCAGAGGAGTTCTTGCATAACTTTCTGTCTTTGCCTTCACTGTCGTTGCCTTATGTTCACTCTCTGCGTCTTTAACTTAAAAATTGACACACAATTGCAATTTGAGAAAATGCATACATTAAATAACAGTGCACAGAAATACATTTTTATTTTATGTCTGAGAAGTAAATTGAATTTTATCCCTGTTGGGGTTACTGCATTATGGAGAGGATCCTCTGTCCCCATCTCCCTCCGGTCTTTTGGCAACCAGACTTTGTTCTCCATATGTTTTCTTTGGATAATCTCTGTGACGTGACGCAGCCCTCTTAGTTTTAAAGTAGCGTTTTAGAAATTTTCGAGATTACGATTACGGTACGATTGGAAGAGTGAAGGGGAACTTCACAATCGCATTTCAACAACTCATTCAAAAAAGTTTACACTTCGATCATCTTACTGGACTATATGTAGCCTATCTGTTGATCTTCTATCCATGTTGACCGAATGTCTGTTTGCTGCTGAAAAAAGTGAGAAATTGTATATTAAAACTAAAGGAAGTGCAAGTTCTAAGCCAAAAGTCGTTCAAATGCAGCGGCGAGCCGCAGGATTTGACGCGAGCCTTAAACTTGAGGCAGGGTTTAATGCCAAGTGGGTTCTAATCTAATATAATGACTTCTATAGCGCCGTTACCAAATCATTAGGCGTTGGAAAAGCCGGGTCAAATTCCGTTAGATCAGAGAAACCAGGAGCCAGGCAATGGTGTGTGAGAAAGTTTGATAGAGAGGGGTCTTTATTTAGACCTGAATGGCATCAAAGAATTAGAAGACCGAACTGAACTGGACAATGATTTTTAAATCTTTGGATCAGCTACCAAGAAGGCCCAAGAGCCCAACATCAATCGAATACGGAGCAGAGCAAGAGCAGCAGTGTCCATTCATCGGGTGTAATAACTATTAGTGCGAATGGTGAACATGGTCGACTGATTTAAATGTAGTACTTTGTGAACTATAAGACACATTTTGAAATGAATTCTTTGTTCAATGGGCAGCCAGTGCAAATAATGTAATATTTTCTTAATATGCTGATATTTTTGGATCTTTGTTATGGTTCTGGCAAGTAAATTTTGAACGATTTGCTGTTTGTGCAGATATCTCTTAGTGATAAAGTTAAAAACTGAGTTCCAGCGGTCAAGTCTCCTGGAAACTATAGCATTAGCAAATTGGATTAAGGCAGTTTGAGGCAAAAGGGATCGGATTCTACTAATTCCCGTTTATGAAACTGAGCTGATCTGCACATGGTCTGAACGTGTTTAGAAACTGAAATGGTGCAATGAAACACTACGTCCAAACTTCGTGCGCATTGAATGTGGTTAATCAGTAAACCTTAAACTAAACAGACGTAAGGCAGTCAAACTTGCGGAGTTGTTGGCTTGTGCCTGGGAGAGGAACATCGGATTTAGAGGGATTCAGAAGAAGTTTGTTACTTGCCATTCAAGATTGAACATTGTTGAAAACAGAAGCAAGTTGTCGAAGGGCAAGATTAGACGTTGAGCTTATCAAACGAGGACTTGTGTATGATATCAAGAGCATACAAATGGTACTCAAGAGAACCATTGATAAACAGTGAAATGAGTGGAGTGAGATATGTTATATAAGCACGAGTGGGCCCAGCACAGAACTTTGTGGAACTCTACAATTCAAAACAGTGGGAGGAGAAGTGAGTTAATTTATATGAATTGAGTATGAGTGTATAGGTAGAACGCAAATCAACTGATAGCAGAGCCAGATATACCGAACCTATGTTCGAAACGGCGAATGATTGTATTTTGATCAACTGTATCAAATGCAACAGATAAGCCAAAAAGAATGAAATCAGTAATTTTTCCTTTATCCATATAGCTGATTATGTGACTGTAAGTGGTAAGTATTGCAGTTAGAAATGGAATGGTATTTGCAGTAGGCAGCTTGGAAAGGAAGGTAGAGGTTGTGGGATGAGTGGTGAGAGCTCAGACAACTGGCAACTTCTTTTTCCTTTCTGAAGCCCGTGAACGAGTTCAGTCTTACACAGTGAATATGCTTTTGTTCCCGATAGAGTAAAAGTTGCAAGGGTATTTCCAATTTTTAAGTCACGATGTAAAGAAATTCTTAGTTAGTATAGACCAGTATCTCTGCTCCCTTTCTTCTCGAAATAGTTTTGAAAAGCACGAAAGTTTGCATATATATATTATTAAAACTAATATATTATATCCAAATCAATTTAGTTTCCAGTTTGATTGCTCAAATTCTGTGGCGCTTCATGGAAACTCATGTTTGCTATGTTAAATTAATTGAACTATTTATTTATACAGGCTTAATTATATTATTGATATTACACTTCGCTGGTTTACCAATTATCTCGGTAATAGACAACAACTGGTTATGTGTAATAGTACTTTATCCCAGATAAGAACCAGTCGATGTGGTGTTCCTCAGGGTTCCAATCTGGGACCCTTGCTGTTCTTACTTTACATCAATGACCTTCCAAATTCATCATCTTCACTGCACTTTATTTTATTTGCTGATGATACGAATGTTTTTTTATCTCATAAATCTTTGGATTCATTGTTAGAGCATGTGAATACCGAACTTAGAGCTGTTGCTGACTGGTTTAGGGCTAATAAATTATCGCTTAATTTGTCGAAAACTAATTATATCCTGTTTCGTTCTCATAAAAAATTAATTCTCAATCAGAATCTAGTAGTCTCTATCGATAACATAACACTTTCGCAAGTTAAAACTTCTAAATTTCTTGGTGTTTATGTTGATGAGCACTTGACATGGAAAGATCATATTAAGAACATATCTACTAAAATTGCTAAAAATATAGGAATATTGTCTCGTATTAGTTATTTATTACCTCGTTATATTCTTATTAATCTGTATTATTCATTTATTTACCCATACCTGGCATACTGTAATATTGTTTGGGCATCAACTTACCATTCCCGGCTTAGGAGATTAATTGTACTTCAAAAAAGAGCCATTCGCATCATCACAGGAAACCCACTATATTCTTCTTCTAATAAACTCTTTTACGACTACAATATTTTACAAATTGAGCAGATAAATATACTGCAAATTAGTGAATTTATGCATCGTTTTGCTCATAACCTACTTCCCTCTGCTTTCATTGGTTACTTCTCCAGTATGTCTGAGCTCCATGCACATCTTACTAGATCTCGGGGTGATTTCCATGCAAGTTTTGCCCGTACCAATACTCGACTGTTTTCTATCAAATGTGCTGGTCCTTCTGTTTGGAATAATATATCGCACGATATTCGTTCTGAGCCTAATTTGATATTGTTCAAGAAAGCAATGCGCGCGTTCCTTAATGATCTAAATAAATAAAAAATATGTTTTTGTTTTTTAGTTTTTCACTAGTTAAGGTTTATTCTTGTTTGGTTCATTTTTTTATATTCCAACTCGTTCAGATTCTACTATGTTTTTTTTTCCAGTTAATGATGCTGTCAATCATTCGTCATTTAGCAATAGCTGTTGGTACAGGGGGGACCCTAATAAGCGGGACTTTGGTCCCTTCTGGGTTCTCCTTTTGTTTCCTAAAACAATTGTGAATATTATGCTTTTCGCTGTTATACTTCTCTTTTTGGATCAATAAAAGAATGTTATGCTATGTTATGTTATGTTATAATATTACTCGCGGACAATTTATTATTTCATGGTTCTTGTTTGTATTCAAACTGTTTGTTGGCCAAATAATTAAGCAGAAACAACTGAAAAACAACTGTGATTCGTGTCTAAATTCGGCTTTATATCATAATGGATGATAAAAGGGTGATAACCGCTGCCCAACTTATATCAACTTGCTGGAAAATGGTGAGGAGTTGGAAAAATTACTGCGAACAAAGACTCATAGGTCAAGGGTATACAATCAAATGAATTTAATCCATAAATTTTATGGCACGATATTTAACATGCAGAAATTTTTATAATAAGCTATGAAATAATTACCAATAAACAGCAAGCCCTGGTGTAAAATTAAAGTTTCTAGGTCTATATTTACTTATGATCAATTTTAACGTGACTCTTTTATAAGTAGTTTCGTAAATTAGCAAAAACTACTTTCAAAAAGTATCGTATGCATTAAATGCACACGACATGAAACATAGCCTACATGGAGAAAGCCATGAATCATTTAAGCAGTAGGATTGCATAAAATATTAAAATGTATATCACTTATATAATCTAATGTCTAATAATATATAATCTAAACTCTTCTTGCCTATCAATTTTGTCTTGACTGAGGGCCTGTGAATAAGCTCGATCCCGCGACTTAGCTTTCGTTGGGCCTTGTAGTAATCTCGAGTGTACGATTACGATTACTATAATCTATGCAATAGGCTTGCTTAAAAGGTAACTGACGATTCTATTAAGCTTTTAGCAATGTTACTGTAGAAACACAGGTAGCCAACCCAAACCAATTCAAAAAAAATTGCCCCTGCCATCCAATCCCTCATCGCGTCTCAAAGAACGTGATTCCCATCCCAAAAGTTATTGTCACTGGACGTTAAAAATAGACTTTTTGAAATAAACATTAACCTTATATAATAGTGTAGAATAAGGGAAATTGATGATATTCGTTATAATATACTTACAATCTGTTCCAGTAAAAATGGAAAGTACATGTTCCTGACTTGATTCTTTTAGGGCTTGCATAAATTTGTCGAAATTGGCCACGCTGAATTTACTGACAAGAGCCAATAATGTCTCGCTTTTCTCGTGTTTAGTTGGCTTCGCATTTAGAGTTGCCATTTCTCTGTCTGTTATTGAACCAGCTTCATAGAGATGATCCAACAATTGGCCGCAGTCAACGTCAAGGTTATCAATCAAGGTCGTGTAGTTCATTTGGATCATAAGCGACTGCTTGTTGATAAGGTATTCGTCTACAAGAAGAAAGCGATATAGGTAAAACTTCTTTGTAGATATGATGTAAGATTTTCTTATAGAAAAATACAATGATTAATAAACAGGTGGAAATTAATTTAATTACTGCCTGCCCAATAACAACTTCAACAAACGTCGTCATTTCGTTTGCACCTTCTCGTTTATCGAAAAAGCGCATAGACCAAATAAAGCGATGAACGTTACAATATAATACGCTGTGTAAGCCTGTAACGGTTGATACAGCTGGTATTATGGTGTCATGTGGCTTATGACATTGCCATTGTATGGTGTCTATCGGCGAGACAAGCTGCAGCCGATAGTAGCTACGCAGCCTTATGAATGCTAGTCACAACAATATAAAAGTTTTGCTTCTACTCGCTTTAGAATGAAACAGCGTTATACAGGTATCCCAATTTACTGATGTACATGGATTTCAAGATAAACAGAAAAAACGTAATACCTATGATAATTTAAATTATTGGGTGGATTGTAAAACAATCAATACAGTAGGCCTATATTGATGTAGACCATGCTGTCTTGCGCCATCGCTTTGAGCACGGGTTTGGTGTATCCGGTCTGGCCTAAACGGGTTCAAATTATGTCCACGTTGGCCTTACACCGATGCGATCCGACCCGACCCGACAGAAAAAATCGAATCAAGTCGGATCGGTGTTAACAGTTTGTCCAAACTGCAACGGCTGCAGTGAGAATTGTTGCTAAACAATTGACACTGGAATTGACACTGATCATATATTCTCAAAACTGAGAATTCTAAGAATAGAATCTTTAAAAAGATTTTAAACTTTTTAATCGTTTAGAGCGAAACTTAATACTTTGTCTTATATTTCTCTAAACTTCATACCTATTCTACCTGATCCCATGGCAATCTCTGTTGCACATTTGGGCGAAAATAAATGCCACGAATATCAGCAGTAAATACACTGCACCATCAACATGGAATGCCTTACTTTTGCACATTTAAAAGTTTGCCTAGTTTGCAGTTATTTATGCTACAAATGTGCAATTTCCTAAATGGTGACAAAAGATAGTACTTTGTGCTTAATTGTACACTTTTAGTTTTAGTTTGATATTTTGTTTAGTAGACCATGTATGTGACCCATTTTCTTTCTTTTAGTTATGATTTTACTACTTAATGGCATACACTGAAGTCTATTCGTTGTCGTCGATATTGCTTAATATCTGACTGCACGAGCAAAGCGGCGCTATGATCTCTTTTGAATCTGCCATTTGTTCCAAAATAACATCTTTATACTTAATGCTAAACTCGTACTTTTGTTCGTTTTTGAGTTCAACAAATGAAGGTGAATGAACGAATGAAATGAATGCACAATAAATTTAACTACTTAAATGTTGGCTGTTTCTTTTTAAACTGATTTTATGCGACATAGACGACCCTATTGTGCGGAACCTTAGTCTCTTCTGGTTTTACCTTTTGTATCCCAATGATATTGTGTGTTCTCCTTTTTATGATATAGTCGTTTGGGAAAACAAATAATACGATGTGCTATTTAAGATACGATAATAGAGACTTTGTCATCGGTTTATGCATGTTTATATATATAGACCCTTTATACAAATAGTTTTCTATTTTTAACATTCTATAAAAGAACAGTACAGGAGTCAAGTTTAATTCAGATTCTCGAACTCAACAAATCTAATAATGCCTTTCAGAGCCTCTCAGAAACGCTGAAATATAGCTTTTGAATTGATCTGAAAAGGTATGTTTCATCACACATTGAAACTGTTTATAAAGCTTTTTTAGGGGGGAGAGTTGTCCGTAAAAGATTGTTCCTTTGAAACAACCTACATATAGATGTAGAAGCACATGGAAATAAGTTGCAGTGTGATGCATTCTACTGTATTATAGCAATGATTTCTTCTAGCAAATTGTTAAGTAAGCAGAACGGTTACAAACTTATTTCTGAGACGTTAATTGCCCAGATAAGGCAATATCTATATGGATTATGTTATATTAAGGAAAGAGTTACTATATTCACCTGATTGGCCGCTCTGCACAACAGAAGTGGCTAACATTTGATATACGTGATGTTGATTTGTTTTCTTTAAAGATAGAAGAAAACACTCGTATACATCGTAAGAGTTTCTAATAATGATATTGATTAGCTCTTCACTGGCTCTAATCGGAGTAGAATGAAAATGTTGAATATGTTCGAGTTCTTTTGGGGTTAACTTCCCATCTTGAAACATCTGAGCGGCGATTTCTGAAACACTCGTTAAGTTGTTCAGCAGTTGGTTGTATTGTCCACGAATAAGGTTCTCATGTTCAGCTGCAATTAAATTGACTTAATATGAAACAGGCTAACTAATAATATGACTTCTAAATCTGTGTAAGTCTAGTAACACGGAAGATATCAGTGCCACTTAAGAAAATATTAATTTAAAAAGCAATTGGAATCATTTGCAAAATGGAAACACAAAATAGTTCTTAAGAGGCCTATTTATAATGTAAGCCTATCGTAGGCCAATAAGCAAAATGTGTTTTCTATTGGCGTGACTTAAAGCATGAACAAGCGGCGAAAATGGCGCTGAATTAGAAATTAGTATGGAAGTTGTCGCCTATAAAAGTGTGTCATATAATAAATGGTCTATTTCTATGACATAAAAATAAAGATTACATATATTTGATTGTATACTATCCAGTTAAGTATGTGAGAAACGTTGAGCTTAGAAACCTGCAGAACATAACAACATTTGTTTAGATTAAGTAAACATAAGAAACCTACAGTATTATAATAAATGAAGTACCTGCTGGTTTGGATTCTTCTCCTGATTCCGATAATATGCGCTGAACCGAATCCCACAAGTGAAGTAGTTTTGATGGAGATGGAATCATTGTGGTTCTATCGGCATTCAAGTTGACTTGAGTAACACCTTTTTGTTACAGTCCGCTTCTGGCTTTATGGGAATGATATTATGTAGTTGTAAACTAATGCGCTACTCTATGTTGGGGTGTTCGCAATTGAGAAAGGCATTGGACTTTCAAGCCAAAGTCACCGTCAGAGTTCTGGTGCGGTGCGTAGCTTTGGTGTCGACAGGTCTTATCTGTACAGAAGCATTTTCCAATATTTGGTTCAAAACGGTTCGTCAGAGGTATTATTCGAACGCACAATCTGACGAATAACGCTCAGTTAATTGATCGTCGTTATTGTATTGTTACCAAAATGAATTAAGAATTACAGTGAAACACGATCTGCAGTCTGTAGGCACTATTGATAAATCAAGTAGAACTTGTTTAAACATAAACAAAAGCCATCAATTTGAGCAAATTAAGCATTTATAACAGTGCACAATCCGATGTTTATTAACCTACGAGTCAACGATGTTAAACGATGTTCCATTAAGACATCTGCAAGCCTCTGAAAAATTCACTGTAAAACATTCAGATTAAAAGACAAGAACGAAATAGAGCCATTCAGGTTTGAAATCAAAAAGTTCTAGAGTGTAAGCAGTACAATTATTAGAGTAATTAATAAAATTGTTGAAAAATTCTTTTAGGTTAGGCCTAATAATTTTATAAGAATTGTGGATAAATGTTTATAACAACTTTATAATATACTCCACATTTGCAAGACGTTTAAATCGTTCACGACCTATCTGGAGTCTTCTCTGCACAAATCTGGAAAATCGGTACCAAATTGAAGGCCTCCTATTTGACACAGTGGTCAGTGGTCAATGGTCTTTTGCACGATCACTACAAAAAGGCAAGACAAATCAACAACTCTGCATAAAATCGGTTAAAATGTAAGAGAGAAAAAGGTAAAGGACCTATAGCTACGATAGGTTTGTAGTGGCAGCGCCAACAACGCGATCGCCCCCAGTCTTTTACTGCGGGTATCCAGTCATCACCCCATCAAAAATAAGTCAATCGCTTTAGCTGCTCAAATAGGGTTAACACCGCTTCTTATAGGTAAATGCATGTTGTCGTTTAAAGTAGAAGGGTGTTTTACCTCCATTAACATGGCAGCTTGTGGGGTAGGACTGACGGTGCTATCAATTATTTAAGATGTAAACACGGGAAAGGGCAGACCGACAGAAACAATGTATCCTACGAGTCCTTGTCCATTCCTATAGCCTATAGTTTACGCCTAGCCACTGTAAGACATTCATTAGTTCATAGTCGTTTTTGTCCAAAGTATGAATCACATGAAACTTGACATTTTCCATTCGCCCTGTGCCTTATTGTTATTTTATAACCCTTGCCACCACCACCACCACCATCACCACCACCACTGCTACTACTGCTGCTACTACTGCTGCTAGTACTGCTGCTAGTACTGCTACTACTACTATTATTGCTTCCACTATAACACTACTACTACTAATACCACCACCACCACTACCACCATCAGCTTTGTCATCTTCACTTTAGTCATCATCATCATCATCATCATCATCATCAACATCATCATCATCACTACCATCAGGTTATTTTAAGTTGTCTTAGAGGTACGATTGAAGCCTATAACAGAATAGTATAGGCCTACATGAGAGAAAAGTTACCTGCTTTGTACAGCAATACGTTGCGATGTGAATAGTGAAATTGAAAATGGGTTATGGGCAATGCACCACGTTGGCCTATTAGTATAATCGCTGTTTGCAAATATAATGACGAAGGGGAAATCCCTACAGTTGAGTGTAGATATTTAAAATATGAAGCCCCAGTGCAAACAGTTACATTACACATTGGCCTGACTCAGGCGTAATTTTCGGGGGGTTGGCCTTCCCCGAATTTCCTATCGTCATTATATTTGCAAATAACTGTTACCCTGATATGTGGTGAATTGTAATAGCGCGGCCCATGGCTTGTATAGATGATAAAAACTAATGTACGGACATCGAAAATAATTAGAGTCTCAATTGAGATTTCATGATGTGGGTTACTTATCACGCTAATTTGCATTAGATTTCATGATGTGGGTTACTTATCACGCTAATTTGCATTAGAATGCAGATAATTTCAGTAGTGTATCGAACTCTGCATACTATGTGACAATTTAATCAGACTCATCATTAGTCTCAAACATCTTCATTTCTCTCTTCTCAGAGTTTTCATTCAAAATTTAATTCTCAACTCTTCCAGAAATCTTACCCTGATCCATCCAAGCCGCTGTTTTCCCATTTCTCACAATCCGATTTCTCCAAACCTACACTCAACGCACAATAACGGTTCCTCTGTGGCTTCCTCACTCTGGTCTCCCCGGCAACCGGATCTTGTTATTCACGTAGGAGTATCTGTGGACAACCTCTCTGACAATGGCGGATTTACCTATAGGTGTGAGGAATTGCTCTCGTCTCCCCACGCAAGCAATCCTGGAGCCGTCACTGCTCTCGGACTTGACGCAGCGCTCGTTAATAAGATGGTACAGTACGGTAGCGGAGCTATAGAAGGTATTGGATTAGATTAGATTCGCCTGCGGTTTGCTGCGAAGAAGCGCTATTTTCGAGTGCACGATTTCACGAGTCGTTATGTGGTCTAAATCCTAATGTCGATAGCTCGATTTCAATTTCACTTTTCACATAGCTACGCAATTGCTATAAAAAGCATGATCTCTAGTGTAAGCCGATATTATTGTTTAAAGGCTTTAACTGTTCCTTTAAGACATCTTAAAAACTATGATAAATCAGTTTAATTGACCTGCATTGTAAGATAGAGGTATTTGTTCATATGTGTTTGTGCCGTTTGTGAACCCAATATTAGAATGTACTGGCACAACAGTTTGAAACAATAATAACTCGAAGGCCAACTGAGGACCCGAAAGTTAGAAAGTGCAGTATTATAACACCCTATTACAGGAATCTCCACCTAAAATATCTTGAAGGCCAAGTGAAGACCCGGACGTTAGCGAGCGCAACGCATCACGTAATTTTAATCATTCAACGACACAAAAAATTAAGAGTAACACATTCAAAGTCAACTCATTGTCATTTTTAGAAACTATGAAGTGATAATATATGCTTACGTTTGTTTTGTTATTCCTTTCAGCACTAATGGCAGAGGCCTGCATCAGTCTGAGCATCAATGTAAAGACCTACATTCTGATTGCTGTGGGTCTAATCACATTCTGTTTCCCTTCCGATTTAGGCTGTTGAGGCTGATATTGCGGTGTTGTCCTAGTGCGTCCGGTAACTTCTGTTTAACTACTATACTTGCTATTGCGTATACAGATTATTTAGCGCAAAATTTGAATCACCAGTCCAATCCGCAATCTTAAATTAAAATATGATGATTGATTTGCTGAAAAATATTTGCTGCAATTCGAGATTTTACTAAGGAATGAAAGCAAGATAAATGAAATACGACATCAATTTTATTGAAAAATCAACTGGCTCATCCCTAAATTTGAAAGCCATATCGACTTGCTTTTCCAGTTTTAAAATGGAGGTTGCAGTTTAAAGGTCTAATGTGGCGATTTATTTAGTTAATACTTGTCATAGAGCAATACTGAGGGAGTTGACGGAGCGACAAATAAAACGGAGACAGGCAGGCATACAAGGTGGACGAGCTAGCAAGTAACTAAGAGAACTTCTTATTGTGTTGCAAAAAATGCAGAGGAAACATTGTTGTCAATGTTGACGTTGACAACTCTAAGAGGAAACCTGCCTTGTCATGGGTGTCGTTAAGTGACATTCTTTGTCAAGGCAAACATGGGGATTATGCAGAACTCCCAAGTTTAACAACTCTAGTGTATAGCATTCCAAATAGGCTTCTTTGGGGGACATACAAGATCCATTAAGCCTCCACATATAAACTTCAAGAAAATCTAAAATATTATAGTGCATAAAGTTTGAGATAATTCTTGGTCTAAATCTATTGGAGGGACTTCTGAGTTTCTTTTATGCCTCCACATATAAACTCCAAGAAAATCGAAGTCGATAATATTTTAGATAATTCTTTATCGAAGTCGACGTTAAAAATAAAAAGTATATGCACGTGGTTTTCCATAACAACCGTATGGTCTCGATCCTGCTCATTTTGCAATGAATTGATCGGGTGAGATCCTTCACCACCGATGCCCGTTTTAATGGGCGCCACACCATTTAAGGTCTCCGTGTACGGACTGTGTTGCCCGAGAATAGAGGACATTTAAAAACTAAATTCTGTTTGTAGACTTACAAAGGTGTACATTCGTATACTAGGCTGAACAAACCAATCTAATGATATTACCTGCTCGTAAATTTAGTTATAAACTAAACAATCGTTAAGAGTTTCCTCTCTGGAACTAATGTCAGTGGTTCTAGAGAAAATAAATTAGTCAATTCTCAAATCCACTATCCATCAACCATTTTCATCATTATCATTGTCGTCGTCGTCATCATAATCATCATCAGCATTATCATCATCATCATTGTAGAGACGCTATAAAACTGTCATCAGAAATAAAAATGGAAGAATACTGCTAAAGACAATGTTTACAAATATAAAGCTGCAAAATTTTGATTAAATTACGAATTAAGTTGAAATAATCAAATAATTTTTAATATATTCTGCTTATTCGCAGATGGCTTCCGACTCCCCGAACTGATTCAAGACAAATCGTTAGATGGGCCATTCCTTCTACAACACATGCTTTATTAATAATTATCTTCAGTTAGCAAGAGCCATCGAACATAGACTGCGTCGTAGAAGACGAACAAATTAACTTTTTCTCAGAGGCGACTTGGAGATTTCTAGTTGTTTAAAATTATCTGCTCGTTTAGTGTTGCATTCTAAAATGTAACTGATCTCAACTTTTGAAAACAATTAAACATTAACCGGGGCTCGATCAAGTCATCACAAATCAAATCCGCAACAGCCAAGCTGTTTGTGATGCTTGATGAGTTTCGGTGCCAACTCAAGCAAACGAACAGCTAAATTTGGAGTGGAAAACGGTCATTTTGAGGTTGTTAATTCCATAAGGATCTTAACTAGGAGTTGTGCTGTTTCAGTGGTCCCGTGTGGTGGAGAATTGTCTCTTCATTTACTAAACAGCCATTGGAAGCATTCTGTCCACTATGTTGCTATCGAGTTCTAAGATAAAAAAAGTTGTGCAATTTTAAAAGAAATTTCGCCTATCACAATTATAGAAGTAAATGCGTGGCAGAAATTATAGACCTGCACAAGACATATAATTCATTTATTCAATCTGAGCAATCATATAGCGCCGCTTTGAAATAAAAAAAATAGTGGATTGATGGACACAGCTAGACTCGCTTTGATCAATTGGCGTTATGATTACCAGTCTGAAGTAAAAGAAGTGCAGAAGGGCTTAAGCTAGCTCCAAGAGGCAGCCATTGGTATGAAAAGTTAGCAATTTAATTTTTCTTAACCTGGGCAAATGAGGGCAAGTGGCCTCTCCTAGCCGTCTGATCTTCCCATCGATAGTGTACGGTGAATGTACTCAGTTGTAGCTGGGTTGAATAAGGGCGCAACTGCCATGGAGACGAAATATTTAAACAAATTTCTGTTGGGCATCGGTTTGAAATTCTAACTTTCTCTGGGAAAACACAATTATTTTCTTAGTATTATGTTGAAGTATCCCTTTACTTTTTAAAAACCGAAAATCCTTTCCTGGTAAGAAATGGTTTTGCTTATAAGTTCTTCTAAATGGTTCTAATAAATCTTAAAAACGTTTATTTATAAAATTTAATATCATATTTGCTGAAAATAAGAACAAAGTTCCTTGATTTCAACTGAAATGTAATTGTACATCAAATGATTCTTTAAAATCAAAAATTAGCTGTCCAACTCTTAAGGTTTTCTTCTTAGAATTAATTGTCAGTCCACACTTTGGTTAAAGGAATTTTTATTATTGCCCCTTAATTATTTATTTAAAATCAAAACCAAAATCCGTTCATCGCCACAATAGTCAGCCACAAACTATCGATTATTTTAAACATCAAAATGAAACCTCCATGGCTTTCGTAATATGTGACTGATTCTTTGATCTTGACCTGGAACCGAACCTCTCCTGCCTATCGATTTTGTTTTGACTAAGCGCCTGAGAATAAGCTGATTCAGCTGCTTAGCTTTCCATGGATCTGTAAAAATCTCGAGTTTACGATTATAGGTATACCAAAAGTAGGCCTAATTCTAAATTTCATAAATTTCCGAGTTCACTGTCTTTTTAAATTTAATTGAGCTGAACTTTAGATTCATTCTTTATTAAACAGGCTAGTTCTTTCGTCAGCATCGGTGCCAAGTCAGGCATTTGAAGAAAACAATTCAAATTCAAAAAATACATTTGATGGATATTTCCATGTTCATTGGTCTGCTTCAAATATGTATATATATATCTTTATTCAGCAGACACGGTAGCACACAGAATAAATGAAACAGACAAAAAGACAAAGAAAAACCTACAGGAGGAAAGTCCCACCTATACCTTAACTGACAAAAAATTAAACAGATAACATATGCATATCATGAAGGTTATACACGAAATTCACCGCAAAATAATCTAAAGTTGAACATATTTTTGAAAACCGCATATTTTCAATTTTCCAACTCTCCCTCAACCTATGAGCTTCCATATATTGAAAAATACTTTCAACATTTCTAAAGGTTGCTCTGAAAATTTTACAAACTGCACAATTTAAAGCATAATCAAGAGAGTTCAAGTCACCATTACCAGGATTCATCGCTTCCATTCCATGTAATAAGAAGGGCAGACAGTGAGCATTGACAAGATGCAGTAATACAGACTCATTAAGTTTACAACATTTGCTGTACAATGAATTAAACGACTAATAGAATTTTATTCTCATGTCATGCAGACTGACTTTGAATAATTGACCCTCAACGAAAAACAGCCCAAATATTTGAACTTCCCAACGTAACTAATCCCTAACCCCTTTATGGGAATGTTTCTACATTCACTATTATATTTTGAACCAAATCTAATTATTTGCGATTTTGTGCATTTACTTTCATATCAATCTTGTCAAGTTCACCTGTGCATATATCAACCATGACCTGAACGTCACTTAATGATTCTGATACTAAAATGAGGTCATCAGCATACATAATGCAACCTAAAAAAGTTCCAAGAATCCTGCAGTCATGCCATGAATCACTGATACAATTTATGACATCATTTACACAGGTATCAAAAAGTAATGCAGATGAGACACCACCCTGCCTCACTCCACACGCAAGGCTTAAAACAGATGACAATACATGGTCCCACCGAACAACAGCCGTACATAAGCGGGACCAGTTTAACAGAGTATCTAAAAGTTCACGAGGAACATTCCTATACACAATTATTGCAAAATTATTGACCTCATCGAACGCCTTGGACATGTCAAGAACACAAAAATTTATGGTGGAATCCCGGTAACAGAAGAATTCGACAACTCATCTAACAACAAAAAGGGCACGAGAACACCCTAATCCGTTTTTAAAACCCAACTGCAGATCAGAGGTCTGTAAGTAATCACCATGTAGTTTCAAAAAAGACACATCTCAAACAATTTAGATATGTCAGAACTTAAGGCAATAATTGGAATTTTCATTAAATCTATTGTCCCGTGAAGTTCCCTTACTTAATAATTAGAACAATAATTCCAAGACCAAAACCAGTTGGAATTCTTCCATGCAGAAGCATGTTAATAAGAAACTGCTTGCATTTTCGCTTCACCTACCATTAACCGACATCTTTATACTATAAACTATTGCGCAGTAGAAGTTCAGTTCTAAGATTAAAACACTATATCACTTTACTACAAATTTTCCCCATCACAAAAGTTGCGCAAGAACTGAACAAGACAAACACTTTGTCATTCGTCCATTAAAGGCTTTTATACAGCGCCTTATTGGAATAAATATGCCACAAATTTAATCGCAGCTAGACATAACTCTGATATTTCTGGACGAAGTTTAATGACTTTCTCATCTATTGCTGGTCGTAGCTCCCTCCGTTAGGCTGCTCATTGTGCTCATGTTGTCCAACGGGCTCTATCCTCTACTACCCAACATAGAAGCTTTGCTTTCGTTGGTTCTGCAACCTGAAACAACTTCCCTTTGCAAAACTAGAAATGAGCTAATCAGCCTGTCGCCTTCTTTGTTCCGGAAGCGTTTGAAATCTGTTCTGTTTGAACGCCGGTCATTTCTGTTATGTCGGGAGCGTTACTGACGAGGTTTTTCTTGAAGTTGCGCTGCATAAGTCTTTATTTATGTTATGTTCTTTAAATAAAAACGGTCAGCCTTTACTCGCGAGCTCTTGGAGGCATATATAAAAATAATTTAAAAGTATTTAGGCTAAGGGTTTCTATATCAAATTATTGATAAAATAAATAGAAAAATAACATTGATTGCAAGTTAAATATTGTATTTCGCTCATTTATCTAAACTCAAAAATCAAAATTCCTATATCTTTGTATACCTGCTTCTCAGCGTCCCATCCCGTTTCAACCACAA
Source organism: Norana najaformis (assembly GCA_964023275.1). NCBI lineage: Eukaryota > Metazoa > Annelida > Clitellata > Crassiclitellata > Hormogastridae > Norana > Norana najaformis. Next base: position 6,999,297 of record OZ029914.1, on the reverse strand, counting down.
ACAGTCGATTATTTGTCTCATCAAGAAGGATCCTCGTAGGATCTTGTAATCCGTGATTTTCTTTTGAGAGAATTTCCCGTTTCAATTTTAAATTTGAATCCAATAACAAAACTCGTCTGTTCCCAGCATCAGCGACCATCACGAATCCATTTCCATCGACGGCCAAAGAGAATGGACAGCTCACTTGTCCCTCGCTCGATCCACCGAATGATTTCTTAAGATTTCCATTTCCATCCACTACACACACTCCATCTGCAGGAATACTGTGCACGCCATAACTGACCACAAAATGACCATTGGTCAGTTTTACAGCGTGCCTTGGAAAACTAATACCTGCGTCTGATGATAAATTTATTTTACGGATCAAATATCCATCTGGTGAATATTCATTTAATTTATTTTTATTATAAACAGTTAAAATGACATTCGTTTCATTTGTAACAAAAAGACAGCATCCATACTCGCCTACTGTTGACCATTTATTGATTAATTTTCCATTTGGATCAACTCTAAAGATTTCATTCGACTGTACATTAGATCCTTTGTGATCGAAGATATAGAGACATTTATTTATGTTGCAGGATCCTATGTCATTGGGATTAACGAGTTCCTTCAATTTCAATCGACGCCTGAAACTGAATTTCATCGAATCGTAAACCTCAACTTCTGAACTCCCGTGACTCACAACAAAAAGATATTTGTTTAAGATCGTCAATCCAGTGATGCTTTTATATTTCTTTTTTCCGGCTTTAGTTCTGATTGTCTGAACTAAAACTGGATCTGATGTCCAACTCTGATATCCAACTGAAAATAAAAACATATCTGTCATATACTTAAAAGTGATATCAAACCATAGAATCATTGATATCAAATCACCGAATGCTTCATTTGAAGAGGTGACGATGATTACACTGATAACCGTGTAAAACCAAATTTAGGCCGACGAAGTGGAACAAACACGCAAATGTGCATAGAAAACTAGAGTGATCAAAAAAGACATCGAAAAATGCAACTAGACAATCGCACAGAGACAGACAAAGAGACAGAAAGACACCCAAAGTGCATGCGTCAAGTGCATCACCAGGGCATTCGACTAGAATAGAGGAGTAAGGAAAGCCGTTATCTTCGAAAACTTTTCGTCGCCCATAACTGTTCATATAAATGACTACAAAATGTTAGAATATATCTTTTCATTCTGGATTATAAATAAAACGCGATATCGTAATCTTTTAAAACTACGCTTCTCAGCTGAACTCATTGACTTAATTAATTGCTAATCAAGATTCTTCTGCTCTTGACTTACCCCTTAATGGTTTGAATTTATTGTGACAATTTATGTCTTCTATGCAGCTTCATCTTAGATCTGACTAAATATATCATGGAATATGATGCATAGGCTATATAAGAAAATTCACAGCTTTAAATATCGAACAATACTGAATTGGATTGTTGGTGACAAGCGAAGTTCTGTTCACCATTAAATTATTTGAACGCGCTATCGTGTACCGATTAATCTGTGCTGCTCTTGTATCTGGTTGATGAGGTGTTCCATCTCTGCTATCCATAACGTCCAACTTACTTTTCGATGGTTCAGCTCACTTCCCTTCATCTTCTTGAGGCTATAATTTTTATTTGGATCATTAAATCACTCACCCACATTCATACAGAAATTCTAAAAAAACCTTTGTTCTTCATGTTTCGCCCTAAATAAAAACCACCCACTGCGTTATTTGGCTATCTAAATTTATTGTGTTTACTCATTTTTGTTGCAACTTTTAATTAGTCGACCTGCAAGTTGTGGAGGCTTAGCTGACTGTGGCACCTCTAGCACCCGCAACTGTGTAAAAGGTGATGCGATTCCATGGAAGGGGATATTGTCGTTCTTCAAGAAGTTTCTGGCAGTGGATGTCGAGCGTTTGTTGATGCTACATGGGTTCTTGGTTAGATTGCTAGATTAAGCGGACTTTCGAGATTATTTGATCATCTTCCGAAGATTTTATCGTAAGCCCAGTAGATTGTTAAATTGTGTGTTACCTCGGGTATAAATTAATCGACTTGTCCATCGAAATCGGTTCCAATTTTTGTTGTCTTAGTAGGCCGCATCATACGTTGCGACCTTTGACGATCTCTAACTGGTTACCAACATGGATTTTTACGCAAATTTGTTGAGATTCCTAGAAATTCGCTGTGATTGTCAGCGATCGTTGAAAGATTCGGAATTATGTATACTCCCTTCTCTCTTTTTTGCTCCGAAACGGTTCAAAATTTCGCTGCGGAATTGTCTTGGATTCGTTGTGTCTGATGGTAATCATGTTATCGCGTCTGCGTGTACTGAGATCGAACCATCAATGACGAAGATGCCTCCTGATGTCGCTAAAGGGGAACTTCTATAGTCGAATTAGATCAGTGAGTCAAATTCTTCTGTCATTGCGCCCAGTCGAAATGCTCAAGGTCTTAGATATTGAAGTGTTAAGCACTTAGTATTATAATGGTTATATAGTATGGAACTAAACTCGTGAAAATTAGGAGAAGGTGGAGGGGATTTCTGTGCCTATCAAAGTTATGAAACACTGAAGAGCGCAGGTCAGTCAACGGAACGTTTATGAACGGCATGCGGAGGAACCCGAAAAAGAAATAATTAGGCCTGAAATTTATCACTAAACCATAAGAAAAGAAAAAACCTAGCCCTAGAATAAATTTTAAGACCAAAATCGATGATATAATTGTAAATAAGGACAGAATTTATGTACAAATGCGATATAAAATTTAAAGCCAACATATCCTATCCCTGCTCCGAGATTCCATACCTTCTGCTGTAAATTCCTCAACACATGCTTCTCTTACCTCTTACTGGTAGCTGTTGTTCAGTTTCTTCAAACTTATTTTCATTTTCTATTAGCCATGCTTCAGTTTCTTCTAACTTCTTTTCAGTTTTCTCTAACTTCTTTTCAGTTTTCTCTAACTTCTTTTCAGTTTCTCTTAGCCGTGTTTCAGTTTCTTCTAACTTATTTTCATTTTCTATTAGCCATGATTCAGTTTCTTCTAACTTCTTTTCAGTTTCTCTTGGCTGCAATTCATTTTTCTTTAATTTTTGTTCGTATCGTTTTCCTTGGTCTACGAGTTCTTGTTTGGCTAAAGCTAATTCAACTCCAAGAGCTTCATTCACTAATTTGACCTCAAAATTTTCTTGTTGATGCTTCCTCTCCAATTCCATATATTCTCTCTCTTTACTTTCTGATTCTTTTTGTAGCTGGTAAAGCTTATGAATTTCAGTATCAGATAATCTCAATTTTTCTATAGCTTCATTCAGTTTCGTTGAAAGTAGTTTTTCTCTCTCGGCAGTCTTCTGCTCTCTCTGTTGATTTAGCGCCGTTAGACTGTCTACCATGAGCTGACCTTCCTGAAGACTCTTCCTTAATTTCTCGTTGTCAGTTAATGTTGCTTTAAGACTTGTTTCTAATTGATATACGTTTCTTTGTAGTATCGATAGCTGTTTCTCAGTTCTACTTTTCTCTTGTTGAGTTTCATTGTGGAAGGTAATGAATTTGCATTTTTCTTGAAGAACTTTTTGTCTTTGTTTCTCGAACTTTTCTTCTGTAGCTTTAAATTGACTTTGACTTTGGACTTTGTGTGATTCTAAAAACGCAAAACAACAAAATAGTAACTTCGAAATGAAGTTGATCTCAACTACCACTAAAATATCAGTATACTCGTTATCGCTAAATAGATGGTAACGTTATGTTTTGCGTTCGCATTCGATAAAGCTCGAAGTTGTGCGCAGCTCTTGAACAATCAGCGCCTTGTAAGGTTTCTTATCAATACAGGAAAGTTTTTTCACGCAGAAGGTTTTTCTCCAACGCTTTGTTAATGCGTGTTACAACATGCCCTGGACTTACTCGTCGCATGTATCAATGCAAAAACATCAAGACAGCGCTCTATTTATTTCATCCAAATAGTGTGTGAACCACATACCACTTATAGCAGTCAGTGATTACTTAGATGACATGTTTGGAGATTTTCGACATAAAATGTAGTATTATGTAACGAAATATTTAAGAGTATCAAATTTTCCCATACTTTCAAGAATTCTCTCAACGCAGATCTGCCAAATGTTGTCTTTCGACACCTTCTGACGTAACAGGGCTATTTTCGTTGAAACTTCAGTTTGCAGTTCATTCTGCAGTTTCTTGAACTGAGTTTCTAGATTGAAAACTTGTCGCTTTTTCTGAAAGAACGTGTTCACAATTATTATTGCTTTAAATCTTTTGAATTAATAAAAATGCAAGACGCTGTGTAAGCGTTACCCAAATTTTTAGAGGAAAGTTATGATACATATGTGAAAATATTGACATGCCGAATATTACCTATTAAGCTTTTTGATTGATTTTAAAATGCTTCAAAGTGGATGCTTAGTCTGTAACGCAAATGGTTTAATCAAAAACAGATAAGCTCGAAAATGTAACTTTTTGAGCAAAGGTTTTGGAATATTTTAGCCTATTACGTTAAAATATTGTACCAACACAAAAGTTCAAAGTATGTTGTAGCAACTCAAAATGTCTCAGTGTTACCATAAGCAAACCAGTTCTCAAAAATTTGAAATGTGAAAATTGAACATAGGCGAAAGACTTGAAAATCACATTCGGACGATTTATATATGTTTTCACTTATTTAATAGGAAAATTAAAGGATGTGAGAATAGCAAAATGATATCCAATTATATATTTTTAGTTTCAAAGATTAGAATTTCAAAGGCTAAATTTTTACAGCAAAATGATTCTAAAACGAAGATTTGAAGAACGCATTCGCAGTTTCGACAGTCCCGTTCACGAACAAAATGCTTTTTGACAAAATAGGTAAAAATCGCTACAAGAATTGCGTAATATCAGATTTTTGAATTCTATGTTTAGATGGCACTGGAAGAAAAAGGGTTTATAAAATAAACAGGAGTACTGCAGTACATACGGCTATTGTGGCAGAAAACATGAAACCATATAAACAGTCGTATGAACTTTGAAAATGTTCCATGAAAAGAGAGAGGTCAAATTGTTTTACTGTGTTAAATGTAATATTTGACTGGTACACATTTCACACAGAATTTTATACTCTGCAGCTTTTACGAAGCCTAGTTTCTCGTGGGCGGTGAAGCAGTATGATACTGTTATAGTAATATTATAACTTACTAGTTCTGCAGTTTTTTCTAAGTATGCCTCGAAGGCGCTCCACGCATACTCAAGGTATGTTAGATTTTATGAAGAACAAGAAGTTCGTCTTGTAAATGAAATGCATTACATGACGGTCGATTATCAATTGGTAGAGCCAATACAAAATTTAATGTCAGAACTTGGCATATATGCTTACAACATTATGCCGTGTAGTTGTTTGATGGCTTCCTCTAACAGACTCAAAACGACTCGGTTGAGGAGGTTGTTCCACTGGTATCAGTAAAGGCTTTGGCTCAGCAAATACCACAGGAACTTGACTCCTCAGTTTAGGTGGAATCTTTGGAGGTATTCTTTTTCCAGGAGTTCTTGCGTAACTTTCTGTCTTTGCCTTCACTGTCTTATGTTCACTCTCTGAGTCTTTAACTAAAAAATGACAGATAATAGCAATTGAGAAAATGCACACACGAAATAAAAGAAGACAAAGATCCTGAGAATAAGCAAAGGAGAAGAAAGAGTAGTAAGAATAAACATCAGTGGAGAAGAAATAAAACAAGTAAAAGAATTCTGCTACAAAGGAAGCGTTGTCACGCAAGATACCAAGTGCCACAAGGAAATTAAAAGAAGAATAGCATTGGGCAAAGACACATTTTCAAAACAAAAGAGTTACTGAGAGGAAAAATGAACAAGAACTTAAAGAAACGAGTGATTAAAACTCTGATATGGAGGGTGGTGCTGTATGGATCTGAAACATGGACCATGAGAAAGGAGGACATCAAGCGATTGGAGGCCTCCGAAATGTGAATTTGGCGCAGGATGGAAAAAGTTAGTTGAATGGAGCACATAACAAATAAGGAGATGCTGAAAAGAGTTGAGGATGAAAGATCTGTGATAGCTACAATGAAGAGCCGACAACGAAAATGCATTGGTCACATACTGAGAGGGGAATCACTCTTGAAAACCGTAATTGAGGGCAGAATGGAGGGGAAGAAGACAAGAGGAAGACCCAGACAGATGCTGCTCTATTGGATGATGACAGACGGATACACAAGGTTATAAGAAGAAGCTCAGCACCGACAGAAGTGGCGTCATGGGACGTTTCAACCTGCCTGAGGGCAGAGAACCAGAAGAAGAAGAAATAACAGTGCGCAGAAATACATTTTTATTTCTAAATTAAGCATATTAGGCAAGATGGAAGTTAAGCCCTCTCAGAAGTAAGTTGCATTTATTCCATGTTGGGGTTACTGCATTATGGAGAGGATCCTCTGTCCCCATATCCCTCTGGTCTTTTGGCAACCAGACTTTGTTCTCCACATGCTTTCTTTGGATAACCTCTGTTTACCACATTATGCCGTGTAGTTCTGTGATGGTTTTCTACAACGGACTCCAAACGACTTGGGTTAGTTGATTGGCCCATTGGTATCACTAATGGTTTAGGCTGAGCAGATATCAAAGGCAGTTCTTTCCTCGGTTTAGGTGGAATCTTTTGAGGTACCCCTTTAGCAAAGGTTCTTGGGCAACATTCTGTCTTTGTCGTCACTGTTGTTAGCTTATTTTCACTCTTGGCATCTTTCGCTATTAAATCACACATAATGGAAATTTCGGCAAATCCAATTATTGGATTACAGTAACGGTCTTCTCGCATATTAATTTTTACTACATTGTGAAGGTTTTCTCATACACAGTCGCAAATAGTTAGAACTTTTTGCTTCATTAATTATTCCTAAGATAATTGTATAGATGGTAAAACAAATTCTTTTTTTCGAAATGTCTATGAATATTGCTACCTTCTTTTACTGTATTCATCTGTAAAATAGGAGTCCCCACTGTAAAAGCCAGAAGCTTCATAAGGAAACATGTTTGCGGTCTTAAATAAATTGAACTATTTAACTATTTCTCCAGTCTTAAATATAATATGGCCTTTTAGTAATTTTATATCGTATGGAACTTGTTTGTATTTTAACTGTATGTTGGCAAATAAATTAGGGAAAAACAACAGAAAAACGATGGCAATTCATGTCTTACTTCCGCTTTATATAATTGTCGACGATAAAATGGTTGTAACCGTTGCACATCTTATTTCAAGATGCTGGCAATCTTCAGGAGTTGGAAAAATAACTGTGATCAGAGGTTTGCAGGTCAAGGATATACAATCAAATGAATTTCATTCATGATTGAAAAGCGCGATCTTCGACATACAGCAAATATTATGCTAGATCATGAAATATTTTGAAGAAAAACAGCGAGCATTGGTGAAATATAAAAGTGGCTAGGTCTATTTTAGCTTGTGAACAATTTTGAATTCACCATGATGTAAGTAGTTTCGTCAGGTAGAAAAAAAAACTAGAAGAAAGAAACAAAAGAATTATGTCCTTTAAAATGAGCATTTGATATGCAACTAAAAATATCTGGGAAAGCCATGTATAATTTAAACAATAGGGTTGCATAAGTAATAGGCTATATACTGCTTATGTACTTTAAGCAATAGGCTTGCTAAAAAAAGATAATAAATAATTTTATTAAGCTTTAAGCGATGCTATTATAGACAAAGATATGTAACGGGTCTCAAATCAATTAAAAATTAAGCTGTGCCTGCCATCCAATCCTTCATCCCTTCTCGAAGAAAGTTATCACCATCACTAAAGTTAGACGGTTAGAACAGACTTATTGAAATAAACGTTAAGTTTAGGTAACAATCTGGCACAAGAATGTAGACTGATGGAAATCGATGTCTTTTGTTGCATATATACTTACAATATTTTCCAGTTAAGATGGCAGCTACATGTTCCTGACTTGATTCTTCTAGGGTTTGCATAAATTTGTTGAAATTATCAAGGCAGAATTTACTAACAAGAGCCAATAATGTCTCGTTTTTCTCGTGTTTAGTTGGTTTCGCATTTATAGTCGCCATTTCTCGTTCTGTTAATAAACGGGCTCCAAAGAGACGATCCAACAAATGGCCGCCGTCAACATCAAGATTATCAATCAATGTCTTGTAGTTTCTTTGGATCATAAGCGAATGTTCAGCATCCAGGTATTCATCTACAAGAAGAAAGCATTAGGCTAAAGGTAAAACTTCTTTGTAGATAAGATGTCACATTTTCTTCAGAAAAGCAATGATTAATAGAGATTTATTTACTTGTAACCGCTCCACCGACAAACAACATCGTCGTTTCGTTTGTATCATCTCGTTTATCGAAATAACGCATGGATCAAATACAACAACGAACATTATTATATCCTGTGTAAGCCTCTAACGGTTGCTAGAGCTGGTATTATGACGTCATGTCGTATATACCACAATAAAGTGTTCATGGGTGGGACTAGCTGCAACAGTTGGTAGCTAAGCTGCCTTAAAAATGTTATTCACAAGAATCACAACAATATGAAATTTCACTTCTACTCGCTTCCGAATAAAATTGCGCTATATAAATACCAACATTTTCAGATGTATATGGATTTCAAGATAAGAAAAAACGTAATATATATGGCAATTTAAATTAATGGATGGATATTTGACAATCATAAGATTAGGCCTATGTTGATGTCGACCATGCCATCTTGCTCAGTTGCTTTGAGATCCGGCTTCGTGTATCAGTTCTAAACTGGTTCCAGTAACATCTCAAGGCGGTCTTACACCGATGCGATCCGACCCGATCCGACTGAAAAAATCGAATCGAGTCGGATCAGTGGAAACTGTTAAACAGAATCGTGGAACTGACATTGATCATATTTTCTCAAAATTGAGAATTATATGAATAGAATCTTTAGAGATTTCAAAGTGCTGAATCGATTTGAGCGAAACTTATCACCTCGCGTCTTTAACGACTTTGTCTTATATTTTTAATTCTCTAAACTCCATTCCTATTCTACCAGTTCACATGGCAACATTCTGTAGCACATTATGCGCGAAAACAAATACCAGGAATTTCAACAGGTCACGCAGCAATTGCGTAGCATAAATATCTATCTGAATCTGTTCTTTTGTCCCTCCTCTCGGACATTTATTCAGCCATTGATCAGTCTCACATTACCCTCCTTGCACTCTGCGATGTCTGCGCTGCCTTTGACACGGTTGGTCATAATATTTTGTTACACTATCTTGAGCTATCTTTTGGCCTCCATGGTCCTCCTCTTCAAGTGGTTTCGTTCTTATGTTAGCGGTCGAACACAGATGGTTTTTCTTGGGGACTCCCGAACATCGTGGGTTAAAGTTGATATTGGTGTTCCCCCAGGGCTCGGTCCTTGGTCATCCTTTATACATTTTATATACTGCTGATATCCCTTCCCTCTTTACTAAACACTTGGCTGTTGGTCACTTGTACGCTGATGATATCCAGGCTTTTGTTCAGGGACCTCCGTCTGCGCAGCCTGTTCTTGTTGAAAAGATTGATGCCCTGACTCATGATATTCAACATTGGATGTCCTCGTCTTAATCCTGCTAAGACTCAGTTGATCTGGTTTGATTCTAAATACCGTCTCGCTCAGATTGACTACTCTTGCCTATACGAAGCGTTCCCCTCTTTTATGTTTTCTTCTAGTGTTCGTAATCTGGGCGTTATACTTGACTGTAGCTTTACCTTCGCAAAACATGTCTCTAGTTTGACTCGGTCTTGTTACTACCAATTAAGGCGCTTAAGAGTTGTTCGTCGTTCTGTTCTTCCTCCGTCTTTACTACTATGATTCATGCCATGATATGTGGTCGCATTGATTACTGCAACTCTGTACTTGCTGGTTTGCCTAAGTATCGGCTGTCTTCTTCAATCAATGCTAAATTCTGCGGCCAGGTTGATATCACGTCTTCCTCGTTTCTCTCGTATCTCTGATTACATCATTCAGCAACTTCACTGGTTCCCTATCCAATCTCGTATTCAGTTTAATCTATTGTCACTGGTAATTAGAGCTTGCATGGGCCAGGCTCCAAAATATCCGTGTGATCTTATTCTGCCTGCACACTCTAGTACCTCATCCCGCCCTTTACATTCTCTAGATCGTCTGGATCTATTTGTTCCTCGTGTTAGGTCCTCGTTAGCTCAGCAGAGGGCTTTTGCTGTTGTTGGCCCATCTCTATGGAATGGACTTCCGCTATCGCTTCGTGCAACGGTCACTGTTGTTGATAGAGCTCAGTTAGCTCGTTGTTTAAAGACGTTCTTATTTCCCAGGGGCTCTCACGCTGGAAGCGTCTCTGAGTAGTTTGTTCTGTACGAAGCGCTATATAAGTTATGAAATACAATCTATCATCACATGGACAAGACCAAAGTGCATAGTTTATTCAGATAAAATGAAACAGAGGCCGCCAGATAAACCGCAGCATTTAAAATGGAATATAGAAGTAAGGAGTACATGGAGAGAAGTTGTAGTGTGAAGCATTCTACTGTATTATAGCAATGTTTTGTGTTAACAAATTATTTAGTAAAGGAAAACGGTTATAAATTTATTCTTGAATCATTAAATGGCCAGATAAGGCAATCTCTATGGATTGTGTTTCATTAATGGAAAAGTTACTATATTCACCTGAGAGGTCGCTCTGATCAACAGAAGTTGTTAGCATTTGATATACGTGATGCTGATTTGTTTTATTTAGCGATTGAAGAATACACTCGAATACATCGCAAGGGTTTCTTATAATGATTCTCAGTAGTTCTTCACTCGCTCTTATGGGAGTCGATTGAAATTGTTGAATGTGTTCGAGATCCTTTGCAGGTAACTTCCCGTCTTGATACATCTGAGCAGCGATTTCTGAAACACTCGTTAAGTTGTTCAGCAGTTGGTTGTATTGCCCTCGAATACGGTTTTCATGTTCAGCTGCAATCAAAATGATTTATTGTCAAACACGCCAACTTATAATACAACTTCCAGAGATATGTAAGTTTAGTAAAACGGAACATTTCAACCTCACCTCTATTGCTATAGGCCAATAAGAAAATGCGTTTTCTATTGGAGTGTGCATTAGCACGAATGAACGGCGGAAATAGACATTTTACAAAATAGCGCTGAATTAGACATTCTCGGAGGGTGTCGTCTGTTAAGGTGCGTCCTATGACAAATAGCTTATTTATATCAAATGGGGCTAAGGATTATTTATATTTGGTTCTCTAATATCCAGTTACATTTTAACAAATGCTGAACTTAGATGCTTAACAAATGTTATGACGATATTCGTTGAAATTGACTAATATAAATTTCTTCTAAATAAACGGTCATAATAAATGAAATACCTGGTAGCTGCGATTCTTCTCCTAATTCCAATAATGCGCGGTGAACCGAATACCACAAGTGCATTAGTTTTGAAGGAGACGGATTCATTGTTGTCATGCCGGCTTTCAAGTTGAAACTGAGTAACTACTGTTTGTCACAGTCTGCGTCTTACTTTATGGTAATGACGTTATATAGTTGTAAACTGATACGTTTCACTGGGTTGAGATGTTCGAGCTTGGGAAAAGCGTCGACCTTTCAAGTCAAGATCAGCGTTAGAGTTCTGGTGCAGAGCGTACGTTTGGTAATTTGTTGTCGACAGATCTTATCAGTAAAGGAACATTACACATTATTTTAGAGTAGGTATTGTATTTTCGCTTCACATGTAACGTAGGATAAACCTATGGCTGTTGAGTTGAGATGGGCAGCGCATATGCGTTAATTGAAGAATTTCTTTAGTGCCATTATTATTATTATACTTGTATAATCGGTAAATGTTCTTTTCAGAAGTTCTTTCAGAAGCAAGATCACAGTTCATACGCCGTAAAAGAACATTTCGACGGAGAGACTTGACGGGTTATTATTCAACTCGAACGCACAATATGACGAATAATGTTCAGTTAGTTGGTCTCCGTCAATGTAGTGTTTCCAAACTGAATAAAGAATTAAAGTTAAACTCAATCCGCAATCTGGAGACGCTGTTGGTGAATCAAACAGAACTGGTTTAAACACGAGATATTTATCGAATTGAATAAAGTAATAAACATTTATAACAGTGCTTAGTCCAACGTTTATTAACGTACAAGTCAACGATTTTAAACTTTATGATCCATTTGGACAGCAGGGGATATACGTATACTCGACGCAGGCGGTCGTGCCAGAACCAAACTAACTCCGGCATACGCCCCACAAATGAAGTTGCTCAGTATGCACGACGATGTCCTGGCGCCACGTCTGAGCTAACCCTAGTCCACTTCTCAACCAGGCGTAAAGTGGGCTCGTCCGAGTTTAGAGAGAGAAAACGAAATGGCGGCTGTCACAATTCGTCGCCTTAGACAAAGTTCTCGACGTCACAGAGTATTTAGGGATCGTCGTTATCCACTCAACTCGTTCTCGTACGGTGGAATTTGTTATCCTTTTTGTTTTCACAGTCACGGGTTGCTAAAAAATTTATGACAAACTGGCTGTCATTGTTGCATTCACTACGCCACGTCAGCGATTCCTGCCTTCCGTGATGCAGGTACGATAAATTTAAAGTTAGGGCCTACATTTATTGTCACTTAGTTGGTTCTCACAGTAACAGCAAACGTGTACAGGAGATTTTTAATTAAAACCCAAGCCATGTGTAGGCCTAATTGTACACTGAACCGGATAACAATAAAATAGCCTAAGTAGGAATTTGCCAGGGAAAGTGTTTATATACAAATTGAGTTTGCCACGTTTTACTGAGAAATTTGTATAGGTTTGTTTTGAAGGCATTGCTACTCAAACAATTAACTATTTGTTTTAATATTTTTATGTCTAATATTTTAGTATTTAATAATCCATTGTTTTGTGTGACATTTATAGTGCCAATAATACGAAATTTTTCAGGTATTTCTCCATATCATTCATGTAAGCAGATGACCGCCATTATAAACCTTTAGCGCATGCGCGATTTACCAAGTCACGTCAATAGAGAACCCTCCGTTAGCAAAATTACCTCGCGAATCTTAATCCAGGACTAGCTAGTCTTTTGCTTAAGTCAGACCCATGCAAACCACTTGTTGAAGGCTGCTAGCCAGAGACTAGCTAGTCCGGGCAAGACGCTAATCGGCGACTAACTTAAGCCCTGCTCAGTCAGTCAGTCAGTCAGTCAGTCAGTCAGTCAGCTATATCCATCCATCCATCCACCCATCCATCCATCCATCCATCCAGTAATTCAGTCCTTAACTCCATCTATATGTAATATTAGGTGCATATATCTTATGCATGTACTGTGTATATAGTCAACTGCAGTACACGTGCCTATTTGTGAACGAAATGTCAAGTTAGCAAACACAATGCTGTTGGCAAAGCCATTCACGACCCATTGCCCTGCGCTGCAAGCATACGAATGTTAAGCCTGCACATATTACAATACATATATACATCCATATATGAGCGTATATGTATATATGTGAGTATGCATAAGGCGGAAGGATATGCGCATACGAGGACAGGATAGAGGTTTGACAGAGGCGACTATATAGCAATTCTTAGAAGCATTGCTGTGGCCATTAATGAAATGTCACGACCATTGAACAATATTTTCGGCAAACATTAGATTCTTTGTGTGTGTGTGTCTGTCTGTCTGTATTTGTCTGTCTTTCTGTAAGTCTGCTTTTGTCTCTCTGTCTGAATTTATCTGTCTGTCTGTATGTCTGTCTGTTTGTCTGTCTGTCATCGAGTGAAACATAGCACAAACTCTGTTAAAACCTTAGTTATCTATAACCATGTTTATTGACGTACAAGTTAAAGATGTTAAACTTTATAGCCCTTTAAGACATCGGCAAGGCTATGCAATATTCGTCATAAAACACTCAGATTAAGTTATAACAACGAAAAAACGCCATAAAGGTTTGAATCGGAAATCTCCTAGAGCAGAAGTGTTGTTTTACACAGTAGTACAATTTGACCAATTAATAAATAAAATTGTTGAAAAGATCTTTTAGGTTAATAATTTTATGTGAAACTTGTGGACAAATGTTTTGACCAAATTCATATTTTGCTCCAGGTTTGCAAGACGTTTCAATCGGTCATGAGCTTTTTGTAGTCTTCTCTGCACAAATATGGAAATCGGTACCAAACTGAAGACCCCGCATTGAACAAAATGGTCAACTAAGTGGAGTTTCTTGAACGATCGCTACAAAAAAGCAAGGAAAAGCAACAATTGTGCGTAAAATCGGCTAGGATGTGCTTTGTAAGAGAAATGCAAAAGGTACAAGAAACCGACCTATAGCTCTCATGGGTTCGTTGGGGCAACACCAACAACGCGATAGCCCTCAGTCTTTCAGTGCGGGTATCCATTCATTGCACCATAAAAAAAGTTTACCGCTTTAGTTGCTTAAATAGGGTAAACACCGTTTCTCATACAGTACATATATGCAAGTCGACACTAAAACTAGCAGGGTACTTTTCCTGCATTATCATAGCAGCTTGTGGGGTAGGACTGACGAGGCCATCATTTATTTTGGATGCAAACATGAGAAAAAGAAGTCGCACCGAAACAACATGTCCTACAAATCTTATCGTTCCCGGTAGCAAATAGTTACATCTATCCACCGTAAAATGTTCGGGAGTATACAGCCGTCCTGGTCCAAAGTATGACTCTCTGGAAACTAGACAGGTTCCAGTCGCTCTGTGCCTGATTGTTCTCTAATAATCCATGCCCGAACGAAAGAAGGAGGAAGTGGAAAGATTTAAGGTAGTGAACACACTGAGACGACGGTCGATAGAAGATGGAAGAGTAAAGGGATCACATATGAGGAGACCGCACGAGCTGATATCACACACCCACTCACCAACCCACCAACCCACTTACCCGCTTACTCGTTCGTCTGTTTTTTCCTCTCTCTCTCTCTTTCTCTCTCTCTCTCTCTCTCTCTCTCTCTCTCTCTCTCTCTCTCTATCTATCTATCTATCTATCTATCTATCTATCTATCTATCTATCTATCTATCTATCTATCTATCTATCTATCTATCTATCTATCTATCTATCTATCTATCTATCTATCTATCTATCTATCTATCTATCTATCTATCTATCTATCTATCTATCTATCTATCTATCTATCTATCTATCTATCTATCTATCTATCTATCTATCTATCTACCTATCTGTCTGTCTTTCTATCTATATATCTATGTGTCTGTCTGTCTGTATGTATGTCTGTCTATATATATAGCTATCTATATAGCTGTCTAGCTATCATCTAGATCGATCGACCTGATGATGCTTTTGCTTATTTAAGATGCAGACTCGAGAAAAAGCAGTCGTACAGAAAGCAGTCGTACATACACTATATATCCTTTACATCGCACCCTTTCCGATAGCTCATAGTTACGCCTATCCATCGTGACATATCGGAGTTTACAGTTTGACTCTTGGGAAACCTGACAGTTTCCAGTCGCTCTGTGCCTGTTTGGTCTCTAATAATGCCTGCCCGGACGAAAAAAGGCGGAAAGGTTCACGGCAGATGGACACACTGAGGCGAAGATCAATAGAGGCGTATGAGGATTATATATGAGTAGGCCACATGAAATAATATCAGTTCTCTAAGTCTTACTTCTGGGATGTAGAATATTATTTCAGCACATATTGTATTTACATTGTGTAGCCGTTAAAACCTACTCATAAGCTGATGTGACATTTTGCTCTTTTGATTGCTGTTTTTGAAATTGCTTTTCTTTGATTTTTCTTTTTAAAAAAATCAACGTGAAAAGTATAAACTTTGAAACAGTTCATCAGCTACAGGTCCGTGTAATATACATATATGTTTATATGTATCTGGACATTTAATTAACGCATTTGATACCTCTCAAAAGCATTTAAGCATGGCGATCTAACAGTTCTAATAAGGTTCGTCTTAAGGTTCGTTTTAATGTGAGCTATAAGTCATGAATTTTTACTTAGAACATCTTTTATAAATAATTTTTAAGAGTGCTTTTTACATAATTTTGTTTAGCTAACAAGTTTTTCTAATAGGCCCATATATATTCTCCTTAGAATTTAATTAACTTTGTCTTTCGTATGAGCTATAAAACATTGACATAAATCAGTGCTCTAATTTTAATTCGATATTGGTAACTTCAAATTAAATTTTCAAGATATAAAAAGGTTTTTCAGTTCTTCAAAGTTTTTAGTAATAACTGATTTCCAGTTGCATCGTGGAATAATTTCAGCCATTCGCTGTTATAATTGCTGAAAAGATCATTTAGATGAATAATTTAGTTAAACTTTGTGGACCAATAGTTTTCAACAAATTTATATTTGATTCAAATTTTTAGCATATTATAGTTGTTCATGGGTTTTGCCCCGTTCTATGCCTATATTCGAAAAAAAATCGATTCTAAACTTAATTGAGACAAATCTGACATTTTTTAAAATTTAAAGACAGTGTCATTCCCTCAGAAGATGTACGTAAAAATCGGACAAAATGTTTTGTCACCACCACCACCACCACCACTACCACCACCACCGATATCATCAACGTCATAATCGTCATCATCAGAAGCAGCAGCAGCTTTGTCAACATCACTGAAGTCGTCGTCGTCGCCGCTTTTGTCCTTGTCATCATCATCATCATAATTACCACCATCATCATCTAACATGATCACTTTTTTCATTAACTTTTGAAGTCATTGGGCTTTGGACTTTAAATAAATTGGATTTATTTAGGGTTAGGGTTAAACCCGGTTTCCTGTGCTTTTGGCTATGAACCTCTTAAACATCTAGTGCAATACTCTGCGATGTTTTTGTACAAACTTAAAATTAACCTGAAACTTCTCTTAGAGTAAGACATGTGTTTTTCTGATATTGCTCTTTGTAAATATTGATTGATCGGTGTACTGAAAGAAGAGTTTTGCTTGTGAGTCCTGCGCATCAAGGGTCGCTGGCGAACACAAGTCTCCTTTCAGGATATGGTGGCGAGCGGTGCTATTGATCAGAGGCTTTATCTTCGGGGGACTTTAGGCCTTCAACAGTACGCGGGTTCGTGAATGGATCAATCCGACCGTTCAGAGACGTAACGACGATTATTTCTTTCACACGTATATTACAAGTATATACAACCTATATACAGCAAAATCAGCAAAATCAGAGTCTGTGATTCGCATCGGCCAATTAATCTAGCGTGGCTGTTTAAGAGATGCAATATTATTATATTTCTGCTCTCCAGACTTAAAGCCTCTTCGACCGTTACTTAGCGAACGCCTTCCTCTCCGCTTCGCACCCTTCCTTAACTTTCTCCTTCGTCTGTCAATCATCCATCTTCTCCCTTTCGCCATCGGATCAGCGTCTCTCTGTTCCGACTCTCTCTCTCTCTCTCTCGCTCTCTCTCTCTCTCTCTCTCTCTCTCTCTCTCTCGTTTACTTCCACCTGTCAATCACGGGCGTCCTATCCGCCTTTCGTTAATGACATCCTCGCCTAACTGTTCTCCAGTGTTCCGTACAAATTAATTACACAAATCCATAAGCTAAATTATCCGACATAACACAGTCCACAATATGCAAAAACTAAAACCCTCATTGTTTTTACAACTTTTCACTACTCCATTTTGGATTCCGATTTCGGACCATGCCAGAAATGTAGACCCTACAGGTCTACACTTACAAATTTCACAAATCCATTATTTTATTTTATCATTGTTATTGTTATAGTTGTTGTTATTATTATTATTATTTGTAGTAGTAGTAGTAGTAGTAGTAGTAATAGTAGTGGTAGTGGCGGTAGTAGTAGTAGTGGTAGTGTTAGTAGTTGTAGTGGTAGAAGTAGTAGTAGTATTTAAATTAGTATTATTACTATGATTATTATTTCTTCTTTTACCACTTCCGCTACTAACACCACCGCCGCTGCCGCCACCACCAAACACCATCCACCGTTGCCGTCTGACTGTCTGCCTGCCTGACTTTTGAATCTTTACCTGGAACCGAAGCCTTCTTGCCTATCGATTTGGTTTTGACTTAGCGCCTGTGAATAGGCTGGTTCCCGCGATTTAGCTTATTTGGGCTTTCTAGAAATTTCGACTTTACGATTTCGAATATTATTAATACGAAAATTTTTAACGCGCGTGAAGTGAAACAGAAATGCGAATCCGAGGCGCATTTGTAAATTTTCAGTATTAATTTCTAAATATACGTGTTTACAGTTTTCTAAAACTCAATTGAGCTGAACATTAGTTTTATTCATTTTTCCTCCGGCACTCAATTTCTCAAGAACCAGCTACTTCTTTCGTAAGCAACGGTGCCAAGTCAGGCATTTAAATTGGAAAATACTTTTAATGGATGTTTCCATGTTCCACTGGTTTGTTTCAAATGCTGAATTTCAACCGATTGCCTTCTAGCTTCACCTATTATGAATAATGTTCTAATATTAAAACAGTATATTATTTTACTACAAATTTGCTTGATCATAAAAGTCTGGCAAATGCCTCCAAGAACTAGACAAGACAATCATGTTGTCATTCGTTCATTCAAAACATTTATACAGCGCCGCTTTGAAATAAATGTAACACAAACGCAGCTAGACATTACTGTCAAAATTCTGGATAACATTTAACAACAGTGTTAAATGAAAGCTGTAATGCATTTGCCTGCAACCTCTTATAGACATCTACAAAAACAAAAAAACGTAATTAGGTTATATGCTTCACTAGCAAAGTCTTGATAAAATAAGAACGAAGGTAACCGTGATTGCAAGTTCAAACATTATTATATTTCCCTCATTTATCTAAACTCAAAAATCAAAATTCGTGCATAATTGTATATCTTCTTTTCAGCATCCCATTCGTTGTCAGCTACAAACAGTCGATAATTTGTCTGATCCATAATCATCCATGTCTCTCTTAATCCATGTTTCTCTTTTGAGAGAATTTCTCGCCTAAATTCCAAATCTGAATTTAATAACAAAACTCGACTGTTCCCTGAATCAGCGACCATCACGAATCCATTTCCATCGACGGCCAAATATAATGGATAATTAATTTTTTCGACTGTTGATCCACGTTTTCCACCGAATGAATTCTTCAGTTTCCCACCTCCATCCACTACACACACTCTATGCAGATCATATTCCTTCCAGCCATGACTGACCAGGAAATCACCATTGGTCAGTTTTATAGCGTGACATGGATGACGAATACCAGAGTCTGTTGCAAGATTTATTTCACGGATCAATTGTCCATCTGGCGAATATTCGTTTAATTTATTTTTATGAAAAACAGTTAAAATGACATTTGAATCATCCATGACAGACAGACCGAATCCCCAATCGTCTCCTGTTGACCAACTCTTTATTAATTTTCCATTTGGATCAACTTTCAAGATTTCCTTCGACTGAGTTGATGTTTTGAAATCGGCGATGTAGAGACATTTATTCCTGTCGCAGGATTCTATATCCGTTGGATTAATTAATTCCTTCAAAATCCATCGACGACTTAAATTGAATTTCGTCGAATCATAAACTTCAACTTCTGAACTTTCGTCACTTGCAACAAACAATTCTCTTTCTAAGATCGTCAATCCACCGATGAATTTCTTGTGTTCTACTGCGGCTTTTGTTCTGATCGTCTGAACTAAAACTGGATCTGATGTGTATTTATCCTGAAGTTCAACTGAAAATAAACACTTTTTATCATTTTTCGACAAATGATATCAAATTTTCCTAATCATAAAACTCTGAATTTGAAGAGGACACGATGACTACAATGACAACCAAATTCACGATTATGAAATGGTACAATCAGACACAAACATGCAGAGAAAACTATAGTGACCGAAAACACATCGACCATTACAAATAGACAATCGCACAAAGAGAGGCAGAAAGGCAGAAGGTGGATACAAAGTTCAGCAAGTGCATTGCATCGTCAAATTATATCGATGTATGAAACGCCGATATTTTCGAAAACGGTTCATCGCATTTAATAACTGTACACATAACTGACTGTATAAGGTGATACAATAACCTTTTCACTCTGAATTCTAAATAATACGCGATACCGTAATCAACTGAAACTACGCTTCTCAACTGAACTCAGTGACTTAATTGCTTATCAAGATTCTTCTGCGTTTGATTTCTCCCTTACGAGTTTTGACTCCGACAGCATTTATCGCAACGCTTATGTCTAGTCTGCAACATTGTTTTAGATATTACTAGATATATCATGAGACTTGATGGATACGAAACAATTTTCACAACTTTAGAAAAAGAAAAAAATTGAATCGAATATTGTGACCAGCAGAACATCTGTTGGCCGTTAAATTATTCAAAGACGTTATCGTGTACCGATTAATCGGCGCTGCTCTTTTATTTGGTTGATGAGGTGTTCCTTCTCTTCCATCCATTTATTTCTGTCTTGTTCTTGTTTCTGATCGTGGTCCAAAATCTCGGCTCTGCAATCTGCAACAATTTTCCGATGAATATCTTAGTATGTGCGTATATTTAGCCAAAGGAATAGACTCCCGCTAGAATTACGGCAAAATATCTGACCCATCATAAGAACTCACCAACACTTCACCCTTTGTAATTTCTGCGCAGATCTTTCACTCAAAACTGAAAACAGTCCTCTTCCGCAAATTCTAATCTGAATCTTCCTCTTCCCCTTATCTCTCTCTCCGCTCCAATCAGAAACACCATCGCCGTAGCCGCATGAGTGGCTGCCTGCCCGACTCCTGGATCTTGACCTGGAACCGAACCTTCCTGCCTATTGATTTTGTTTTGAGTGAGCGCCTGTGAATAAACAGGTTCCCGCGATTTAGCTTTCTTTGGACGCTCTAGAAATTCCGAGCTCACGATTACTATCTTCGAATGATCTGTTCATTATCATTATATAGGTACATGAACATACAGTATGTATTTATATGTATTCCGTAATAATCAGGTCTAAACTAATCAATCATGGGTCAGCAGGACTATATCTCATCATTTCAACTCTGATCTCTCAGTCGTGAAAGCGATTGAAAGGATAGCCATGCGAATCAATATTTTTATTGGTGCATTCTAACATTTGGGGCGCCCAACTTACTTTACCCCCATCCAACTCACTTCCCTTCATTTTCTATTATAATAAGTTCGCTCGATCATTGAATCCACATTCTTAAATGAATTGTGACGGACAACCTGCATCCATGATGTTTGGCGCTAAATAAATGTATCAAATTTCAATCAATGGACCTGGAAGTTGGGGAGGCTTAGCTAACTGTGGAACCTGTAGCGGCCCGCACTTGTCACCTAAGAGGTGACGTTATTCCATGGAGAGATGGAACACTGTCGTTCTTCGAAAAGTTTCTGTCAGTCAATGTCTAGCGTTTGATAAGGTTACAAGAATTCTGAGTTGGATTGCTAAAATTAGACGGAATTTCGAGATTTTTGATGATATTCCGAAGATTTTATTGTAAATTGGGTGGACTGATTGCGTGTTACCGCGGGTATAAACTTGTCGACTTTTCGATCGAAATCGGTTGCAATTTCGGTTGTCTTAGTACACCACACGTGCGACCTTTGACAACCTCTAACTGGTCGCCAAATTGGATTTTTACGAAAATTTGTTGAGATTTCTAGAAATTTGCCGTGAAATTCAGCGATCGGTAAGAGGTTCAGAGTTCTGAATACTCTCTTCTCTCTTTATGGCTCCAAAAAGGATGGAAATTTAGTGTGGTTGTCAAAGATTGCTACCGTTTGCCCGAAACAGATGTGGACGCGCCTTGTTTCGCAGTAAGCAAGTCCGTCAAAGTTACGTTAACTGAAGAAGATAAACTGGTCGGACTCAAACAAAAGGTCAATCGACGGAAGCTTATACCACTGCTGCCATTAGTGAATTAAATCTGTCTGAGTGCCAAGAGAGAGAAACTGGTCAAAGCCTTGGTAACGTCACAGCAATAACATCAGCTGCCGGATTCGAAGGTCGGTTGAATTGATATCGATTTAAGAGGTGGCCCACTTCGTCAAAGATACAACATAAATGCACGTAGCGAGAAGATAAGTGATATGAGCGATAATTGGGGAAGCTACCCCCGCCATAAAGGTTAATTCTTCATGAATTACGCAAATCATATTTAGCAGAAACATAAAGAAAGAAATACACCATACCTTCTGCTCTGAATTCTTCACTGAATGTTTGTATCTCCGTTAGCTTTGCTATCGTTTCTCTGAGTTTCGTTTCTTCAGTTTCTCTCAAACGTAATTTTAAATTTGGTTCCGTTTCTTCAAACTTCTTTTCAGTTTCTCTCAGCCGTGAATCAGTTTCCTTTAACTTTTGTTCGTAACTTGATGCTTGACCCCCGAGTTCTTTTAAGCGGCAGTTCGCCAAAGCCAATTCAGTGCTAAGAGCTTCGTTCCTTTCTTTCAACTCACAATTTTCTTGATGTTGCTTGTTTTCTAACTCCATATATTTTCTTACTTTGCTCTCTGATTCTTTCTGTAGCTGGCAAAATTTACGATTTTCATTATCACATAATCTCAATTTTTCTATGGATTCGTTCAGTTGCTCTACAAGTAGCCTTTCTTTTTCGACAGCTTTCTGCTCTTTTTGTTGATTTAGCGCCTTCAAATTGGCTAACACAAGCTGACTCTCCTGAAGTCTGTTACTCAGTTTCTCATTCTCATTTTCTATTGATTTGGCACTTGTTTCTAAATTATATACTTTCTCTTGCAATACAGATAGTCGTTCCTCTGCTCTAGTTATCTTTCGCTGAAACTCGTTCTGAAAGGTAATGAATCTGCAGTTTTCCTTAAGAATTTCTTTTCTTATTTCCTCAAACTTTTCTAAAATGTGTTTATATTGACTTTGACTTTTGAGATCGTGTGATTCTAAACGCACAAATAATAAAATATACGAACTTTGAGATGAAGTGGATTTCAACTTAATTTGAAACATATCAATATAAATGAGGGTGTGAAGCACATGGTGACATTACGTTTGCGTTCGGATTCGACAAGGCGCGGAGACATGTAGCTCTTCAACAATCAGCATCGTGTGAGGTTGTGTGGTCAATATGCGCATATAGCCAAATTATTTCGTTACTTCAGACTTTCCCGATTTTGAAGAACCGAGAAATCAATGTACATCGCTAAAATTTCTTAGGGCCACACAAAAGTTTCTTCAGACACTTTTTTTATTCGCCAACGCTCAATTAATGCATGAAACTACACGCACTGAACTTAGTCGCAGCAAGCATCAAAGTAAAAAGCATGGAGACGGCTTGTTTATTATTATATAGTGACTATTTGGATGACATATTGGCTATTTTCATCACAAAGTGTAATAATGTTGTATCGAAATATTTTACATTATGTACCTTGAAGAATTTTCTCAACACAAATCTTCCAAATGTTGTCATTCGACGTCTTCTGGCATAGCACGGCAATTTTTGTTGAAACTTCAGTCTGCAGTTCATTCTGCAATTTCCTGAACTGAGTTTCGAGACTAAAAACTTCTCGTTTATTCTAAAAGAACATACTTTAAAATGAAATTACTTGACACTTTTTCCGTATTAATAAAAAAAGAAAGACACTTTCTAACTATAACGGCGAATTTTTAGGAGAAAATATGTTACTCATAAGAGAATATTCAAATGCTGTTTATTACGCAGTTGTCATTTTGATTTATATTCAAATACTGTATCGTGCAAGCTTTGCTTATTGTGGAAATGCATGTGGCAGCATGAAACAGTCTGGAAAATGTGACTTCAAACAATGTTTGGTGTAATTTTGGCACAGCTTACGTCAAAACATTTGAACTAACGCATCAGTTTAAATTAAATTCTTGCTAAATCAAAATGGCTGAATGTTATCATAAACAAATCAGTTGTAAAATATTTGAAATATGAAATGCTGAACATTGGCGAAAAACTTGAAAGTGAGGTTAGGGTATTTTTACACGTTTACCTATGTGATAGGAAAAATTAAAAGCTTTTAGAAGAGCTAAATGATATTTTTCAAGGTTATAAATTTTTAAGTCAAAGATTGGAATTTTAAAGGCTAATTTTATTTTAGAGTAGTGATATTAAAAATAAGAAAAACATCAAATATGATTTGAGATCTTTTAAAGTTTTAAGTGTTATAAGAAGAGCTAATTGGTTTTTTATAATTCTTAAAATTTACCATTTATGAAGCTTCTATTAAAATTGAAAGTAAAATCTTGCTTTAAAGAATTAATAAAAAACGTTTATTACTCGTAAAGTAAATTGAAAATAATTATAAGTGGAAATATTATAGTCTGCATAATTTTTAAGTCATTGTTTTTATCTTTCTTAGTAAAGTTTTACAGAATCACGCTTAGAACACTGGATCACAACGATTTTGCTACTGAAAGTAATGCATGTGCTTTATATTGATTCAAATGTGCTGATTCCAAATATGAAGTCAGAATCTGCCCAGCACGTCTAGATTTTAAGTTATGCATGCATTCAAGTAATGACGTAAGGACTCGTTTTCGGTTATGTCTGTACATTCTGTTGTATGTGTCTCCACGATTGCTGCCAGTGATACGTGCATGCCTGCAAGTGTCGCCTGAAATATTCCTAACAGCAAGCCTGCAGCAGCCGCTAGACATGATTGGGCATGTCAGCGAGCTGACGTCAGCATCAATACCAGTATATAAGGCGAGATTGCGTAGAAAGAAGGTGAAGTTTTCTTATATAGCTGTAGCTAGTGTGTGAGATTTAATTTTGAAATGAATAGGCGAGGCTGTGTTAACCATCCAGACAATTTTTGCTATGTTTGTGGTAAATATACTCTTTGTGACCAGCGCAAGAAGTTAACTAAGAGAGTGATGATTGCTTACAACTATTATTTTGGATGTCAAATCGGAGACCAGGATAAAAGTTGGGCACCTCATGTCTGCTGCACTCTGTGCTACTCTGGGTTTACACAGTGGTTGAATGGCAAAAGGAATTCAATGCCGTTTGCTGTGCCTATGGTGTGGCGCGAGCCAAGAAATCATCATGCAGACTGTTATTTCTGCATTACTAAAGTTGCTGGATTTTCAAAGAAAAATAAGTCTAAAATCGTTTATCCTGATTGCGAGTCCGCTCTAGTGCCGCATGATGAAGAGAATCCAGTATCATTTCCGCCTGCTGCGGGTGCTGATGAAACGGACAGTTCTGATGGTAATACAGAAGATGACGTTACTGTTTATGAATCCAGTGATCAAGATTTGGAAGAGGGTAGGCCGCCGCATTTGATAAGGCAAGGTGAGTTAGATGATCTGGTGAGGGACCTATCTTTGTCAAAGGAGAAATCTGAACTGTTAGCCTCCAGACTAGGGGAGTGGAACTTGCTTCAAAAAGGTACCACAACATCACACTTCCGTTATCGTCACAAACAGTTAGCTACATATTACAAACTGGAAAATGATATCTGTTTCTGTACTGACGTGAACGGTCTCATGCTGAATTTAGGTTGCGAATACGTTCCTGATCAGTGGAGACTGTTCATAGATTCCAGCCAAGCGAGCTTGAAAGCTGTGTTGGTGCACAATGGTAACGAAAAGCCGTCTGTTCCTATAGCCCACGCTGTAGGCCTCAAAGAGACATATGATTCAATTAAACTCATTTTGAACGTGATCAACTACACAGACCACAAATGTAACATCTGTGCGGACCTCAAAGTGGTAGCACTTATTCTAGGCCTACAGCTGGGGTACACAAAACATATGTGTTTTTTGTGCTTGTGGAACAGTCGTGATGACAGCAACCATTACAAAGTGAAACTGTGGCCTCCTACAGTAGATCTGAGCACATTGTTGGTCGGCACAACGTGCAACACGAACCATTGGTTGATCCATTGAAAGTGTACTTACCACCACTTTACATTAAACTGGGCCTCATGAGGAATTTCGTAGTGGCAATGAATCGTACTGGACAAGGCTTCCAGTATCTGAGAGATAAATTTGGAGCCGTCAAAACTGATGCTAAGCTGAAGGCTGGAATTTTTATAGGGCCAGAAATCCGCGAACTAATGCGTGATACTGTATTTAGAACCAAGCTCAACCCACTGGAATTTGCCGCTTGGGATGCATGTACGTTGGTGGTGCAAAACTTCCTTGGGAATCACCGAGCTGAGAACTATGCTGAACTCGTTAGCAACATGCTAACAGCATATAAGCAACTCGGCTGCCGGATGTCACTAAAATACATTTCTTACATTCCCATCTGGATTTTTCCCACCAAACTTGGGTGATGTAAGCGATGAGCATGGAGAGAGATTCCATCAAGACATCTCCACTGGCTTTGAAGCAAGATATCAGGGCCACTGCAATTCCAACATGATGGGCGATTACTGGTGGTTTCTGCAGCGGGCAACAGCGGCCACTCACAAGCGCAAGAGCAAGTGTCTAAAGCACTTTTGAACTCGTATAGAGTTAAGCTAGAGACAAAATTTCGAAATGTATGCTTTCATCTGAGTAACATACATATATTTATATTACATTTTAAAACATATTTTAATTTCAAGTTATAAAAGAATAACATTTTGTTTCTTGTTATGAATACTCTGAGTGTGCATAATTACACAGTTATAAGGAAATACTAGTTCTGTAAAGAGTTTGCATAATTATTAGCATGTATGCTGCATATCTTAAGATCCTGACGTGCTACACAAAATCTGACTTCAGATTTGGAATCAGCAGATTCGATTTAGTGTAGTACACATAACATATGCCTAGTACCAGGCGAAAAAATTGTTCGTGTGATCCAGTGGAATTTGTAATTAAGTGAAAGAAACGGACCGAATTGATAACCAAATGCTTCTGTTTGTAGATCTATGAGAGGAGTAGCTGTTGCATAAGAAATGTTGTTAATTCGTTATACGAATCAAAATCGCAAATATTTTGTGTATTTTCTCAAGTTATAGCTAGGCTACAAGTTGTGCAAATCCAAAATTTGCAGATCAATTCGCAAATTCGGACAGTCCCGTTGACTGAGAAAATACACTGGACAACAAATTTTTACAAAAGTCATGTTACTGAAATGAAATTAGTCAGTTCTTATCAATTTGTATGTGCTGAACACGAATATGACAGTGAAAATGCCGAATTGGCTCTAGTTTTTTTGTAATCTGAAATGAAGTAATTTTATATCGCACAATGCATGCCAATAGTGATACACTTACAGTTAATATTTGTAAAAACCAGGTCATAGACTAGTTCTTAGATTTTTTGCCTGTCTATTGTACAGCTGTTCGGGAGCATCTCTGCGGAGTGTCCAGCAGTAGTCAGCCAACATTGTAGTGGACCATTTTCCCTGGTACCTTTGCTCCATTGTTGCGATATCTTGATGAAAACGTTCGCCATGTTCGTCACTAACCATACCACAGTTGTCAGGGAAGAAATCCAGATGGGAATGAAGGAAATGCATCTTCAGAGACATATTGCAGCGAAATTTCTGGTACTGCTTGAGCATGTCTTCTACTAGTTCCTTGTAGTTTTCTGCCCTAACATTCCCCAGAAAGTCTGTAGACACTAGACGAAAAGCATTCCATGCTTGTTTCGCATCACCCTCCAGCAAGTTGTTGAAGCGGTCATCTTTGAAGAGTTCTCTAATCTGAGGACCCACAAAAACTCCCTCTTTAATCTTTGCTTCGCTGAGTCGAGGGAATTTTTCATGCAGGTATCGGAAAGCTGGCGAAGTGCGGTCCATGGCTTTCACGAAGTTCTTCACCAAACCTAGTTTGATGTGAAGGGGTGGTAGTAGGATTTTGTGAGCCTCGACCAGAGCTGGGTGCTGGATATTCTTCTGTCCAACTGCCATGTTTTGTCTGGGAGTCCATTCCTTCCGCACGTAGTGCAACTCTCTTGCTCGGCTATCCCACTCACACAAGAAATACATATATTTTGTATATCCTTGCTGCAGTCCCATTAAAATGGCAACTACCTTCAAATCACCACACAGGTGCCATTTGTACCTGTTATAGTCAATGGAATGCAGTAGCTGTTTTAGGTTATCGTATGTCTCTTTCATGTGGACAGCATGCGCTAATGGAATAGATGGAAGACGGTTTCCATTGTGCAAAAGCACAGCCTTAAGACTCAGTGTTGAAGAGTCTACAAAGAGTCTCCATTCTTGTGGGTCATGAGTGATCTGTAAGGCATTCGTGAGGTCGTCAATAATGGAACAGAATACCAGATTACCTTCCTTCATAAAGAAAGGTTCCAACTGCTGATGGCGCTTTCTATATGAAGTAATTGTGACATCTTCTTCTAGAAGATTCCATTGTTGGAGTCTTGATCCTAGCAATTCTGCCTTGTTTTTGGATAAGTCCAAATCACGAACAAGGTCATTTAGTTCTTCCTGTGTTATTCTGTGTGGGGTTGATGATGCACCACAGTGAAAAACGGGATCACTGCACGCTGACGGACCAGGAGAAGAACATGTCGGCTCACCCTTGTCCTCATCAGATGAATCAAGGAAAATATATTCTGCTGGAGGTTCTGGAATAGGAAGTCCATCACCATGTGGAACTGGTCTCAATGCTGACGGAATGTTTGGGTAGACTATTGTCGACTTCTTTTGCTTCGTTATTCCACCGGAAAGAGGAGGAACCAAGCAGAAGTAACAGTCATCTACGTGGTTGCTTTGCTCTCTCCACACCATGGGAACTGCAAACGGCATTGATGGTCTTTTGCCATTCAACCACTGTGAAAGCTGTGTTGTACATGTAGCGGGGCCCATGGCTTGTCTTGGTCACCAACCTGGCATTCGAAGTAAGCATGATATGCCTTCTTGACTTGATAAGTGATACTTTTCTTCTGGTTGGCAAATGTCACTTCCCCACAAATGTAACAAAAGTTGTCCACAGTATTTACGCACTTCCGAGGCATTACTGTTCTGTATTGTATCTAAATGGATAAAGTAATAATAGTTTTATAAAACAGTAACTTAAACTGTCTCGCACAAAGTCTGTAATATTGTAAATGCTCAACCGTTCCGACTCGCTTTATATAGTACACTGCTGACGTCATCTTACGTCAGCAGCCGACTGGCTGTAGTTTTACATTGCATCAGAAAATGACATAATCAACTGTGCATGATGTGTCCATGATGGGATTATGCAATGAGGTGGAATATTACATCATTCTAGACTTATTTAGGATATTGTCGCAGTCCTACTGCATAAATTTACATGGTGAAACATAAAAAATGAACTATATGAAATATTTTCAAAACGAGAGCCAATAAAAATTTTTTATGGTTATATTCGTGTTCAACACACCAAGATGCTACACATTAGGGCCTTTTCCAGTCAGTAACGATTTCTATGTTGACCAGTGATATCTTTTTGATGAAATAGAAAAACGAGTTGCAAAATATCAAATCTATTGAATTTTATATTTAACTGGCAAAGAAAGAAAAAGAATTTATAAGATAAAACTAGTACTACAGTTCATGCGGTTATAGTGGAAGGAAACAGAAAACTATATAAGCTATAGGATAAACTTTTTAAAAGTCGCATAAAAGATACAATTATTTTGCCGTGTTAAGTATAACATTCGATTGCAGCACATTTCGCATAGAATCATATATTGTGCAGTTTTGTACAAAGCGAACCCAAAGTATGTTAGATTTTATAAAGATTAACAAGTTCCTGTGAAAGTCAATTGTATTACATAACGGTCGATGAACAATCGTTATAGCCAATATAAAAATCGGAACTTAGTAGAACATGCTTACCACATCATGCTGTGTAGTTTTTTGATAATTTTCTGTAACTGGTTCAAAACGATTTGAGTTTGGTTGGATTTCTGGTATCTGTAAAGGGTTAGACTGAGCAGATGTCACAGGCAGTTGTGCCCTCGGTTTAGGTGAAATCTTCGGAGGGATTCTTTTCGCAGAGATTCCTGGACATCGTTCTGTCTTTGCCTTCGCTGCTGCTAGTTTA
Source organism: Norana najaformis (assembly GCA_964023275.1). Lineage (NCBI taxonomy): Eukaryota > Metazoa > Annelida > Clitellata > Crassiclitellata > Hormogastridae > Norana > Norana najaformis. The sequence continues at coordinate 6,969,327 of OZ029914.1, read as the reverse complement.
TATTCACTCTCAATGTCTTTCAATATAAAGTAACATACAAATGCACCCGATAAATTAGAATGTGCATAAATACATTTTTATTTTTAAGTTAAGCATTTTTGGCCATAGGGAGGTTAAGCTGTATCAGAATTAAGTTGTATTTAATCCGTATTGGGGTAACTATATGATGGTCCGATTTCAAGGGTAAAGGGGAAGTTCACAACAAATCGAGCAACTATTTCATAAAAAGTATAGACTCCCGCCATCTCTTTGGTTTGTATTTGGCTAATCCGTTAATCTTCTGCCAGTAGGTATTACCACAACTACTTCCCCCACAAATCGCCCTCTGACTGGATACCATATGTTGTTGATATGTTGTTGAAAAAGTGAGAAATCATGGACAAGACTAAAAATTGTAAGATTTAAGCCACAAGTTGTCGAAACAGAGCGGAGGGTCGTATGATTTACCACGTATTTTCTAGTCTTAACAGAAGACTTGTGGTGACGTATAATCATCTGTGTCCAGCAGCAAAACAATAATGCAAAAATTACCTATAGACGAAAGGCGAAATAAGGCGAAAAGAGAAGCAAAAATTAAGGAAACTAAACGGTACCGTGAAATGAAAATGGAGGTTCAGAGAAAGCTGCGGGAAAGTAAAAAAAGTGCAGCTCGAGGGTCTGTGTGAGGAGCTGGAGGAACAAATCGCAAGGGAAACATGCGTCATTTTTTCCAAACAGTCAGGGCAATCACATGGAAATTTAAACTTTTGGTGTTTTGTATCCAATCAGCATCAGGTGAAATTATCATGGAGAATTGAAAATCTGCAGAGCGTTGGAGTGAATACTGTGAAGAATTACAATTACATGATGACAATGAGGCGAAAGACATCGACAGGCAGTTTACACGCGAATCAGCTCCACTAAAATCTAAAGTGGCTCGTGCAATTGGTCAGACAGCTAGTGGCAAGAGCACCGGGTGCAGATGAGGTTTCAGTCGAGTTGTTCAAGTTTGTTGGAGAAACAGCAGTGGAATGGATGCATTGAATATGTGAGGCATTATGTGAGACATTGGAAATGGCCAAAAGATTGAACAAACTCATTCTTCATTCCTCTTTCAAAGAAAGGCGATATGAGACAATGCACGAATTAGCGAACCATAGCCTTGGTCTCGCACGCCAGTAAAATTATCCTAAAGGACGAAAACAAAATCTGAGATGGCAGATGAACAAACTCGATTTCGCAGAGGAAGGAGGATACGAGTTCAAGTCACAAATCTTAGAATCATCTTTCAGAAAACTATAGAGCATCAGTAGCCCTTCTATCTGTGCTTTGTTGATTTTAAGAAGACTTTTGATTGTGTCTCACATGAGCACTGGCTGGCCATGATAAACATGGGTTACTCTAGTTATATCGTCAACCTGCTTTCTGAGCCCTACTGGAAACAACAAGCAAGAGTGAGAGCAGCCGGTTTACTGTCACGAGGGTTCCCTGTCAAGAAATGGCTTCGACAGGGCTGTGCGATCTCACCACACCTATTCAACATGACAGAGATGGTCATGAGGGAAGCATTGGAAGTTTATGATGGTGGCATTCAAATAGGAGGGAGAAGATTTACAAATCTCCGATATGCTGATGACATTGTTTTGTTGGCAACCTAGGAAGCAGAGCTGCAGGAGATAGTGGGATCGTGTTGATCGGTTAAGAAGCAACCAGGATCTGTTGATTACTATGGACAAAACGAAGATCATCGCAACAAATGGTACAACCTGCAGCATCAGAGTACAAGGTAATCAGCTGAAGAGTTTTGTTTAAAGCATCCTGAAAATGCTTGAAATCAATTACAGATTTTCGGCTGATCAAAGACAACAACATCTCATTCTTTCTAATTCTATCCTTTCAGGAGTTAATTTGTTCATAGTCTCGAGCGCTCAGGACTCCTCTTTCAAGAAGAAGTGTAAGAAGACCATGATCTGGATCTAATGATTCTGTCAACCAAGCGTAGTTCTGACGAATGAGTCGAGAGTGTTCGGACACGAATTCATCACCTGCATGCAGGTAAGAAAAGCATTTTCACTGATTTTACTCGAGCCCTACACTTGTGGTGTGAATTAATTTAAAGGGGATGAGTACCATATATATATGCACTAGTTTTATAGACAAGCTCGTTAAATGATATATGCCTATACATACATGTATATGTGTATATATACATGTACATAGCCAGAGACCGAGTTCTATTCCAGATGGCCTGCTTCTTTTGCAGGTGGTTCAAAAATCGCCATAAATTCGGATGATAGCACTTATATTGAGAAGGAAATAATATTACACAAGTGATTGAGCAGAACGAATAGATGCAAAGAAAGAATTCTGATGTGTACTTTAAGCTGCGGTGCCTTTCTTCAATGAAATTGTTTAAATTGCAACTTCTATAGCGCCCATGTCCAGTGCACGAGACATCAGCCGATGACGCGCCAAAAACAAACCATACTGATGTCAATAAGTATGGAGGTAATTGAATGCTACTCAACCTTCTTATGCAAGCATTGATTCTTGATAAGCCTTACTTGATGTCAACCGACTTGATTTGATAATTTGCATTTTAGTGATACATACTGTATTGATAATCTGTTGTAAATTGATAGTTTGTAATGGAATGTTGCATACTTACGAAAGGAAGGCTGTAGATTATTTTAGTAGCTATTAGGTTATCAATTGATCAGTCACTCAGTTAGAGTTGTATTCGCAAATAAGATTATTAGCCGGTGGTTTTTCTATACATTTAGTTGACTAGTTGAATAATTAATATTATTATAGCGTGGATAGATGGCTTGATACTTCGGAGAGAGAGAGACATAGAGAGAGGAAGAGAGGGAGAGAGGGAAAGAGGGAGAGAGTGAAAGAGAGAGAATGGAAGACAGTGAGTCAGATAGAATGCCAAAACGCTACTCTTACGAAAAAATGCAAGCGGTAATAACATTACCATACATGGTCATGCTTGGCACAAACCCAGGGTAAGAAAACATCCTGAAAACCCTATATAAAAGCCGGCTTTTAGCATTCAAAGGGTATTCGTGTATGGCTGTGCATCTGGTGTTGAGTAAACGACTACAACTGAGTTCGTTCTACTGCTGGTCGATTATTCCGACATCTCGGGCGGCCATAGACAACATCGCACGTACAACACTACATCTGGAGGAGAACCGGGTCGACACCCTCGTACAGCGACATCTACATCCAGGCCGTCTCTACATCCGGGTCGTCTCTAGCACAGCCGATGAGCCAACCCAACAACCGCACAATCGAGCGATATCACTTACGTTCTTATAAGAACAGTGCTTCTGTCATTCATCATTCGCTGCCTCCCTCTTCATCCGGCTCTGCAGTTATACTACCATCACCTGTCATCGTAGCACCGACTTCGTCTTTTCGACCTCTTTCTCCGCCATCTTACGGTCTATCAAACGAGACCTCTAACACGTCGTCATTTACTACAACTCCACCGCAAAACACAAATCTCTTTCTCAACTACGCCGTCGCCATCGCCATTCGTTGACTCCGATTCAGAGATAGACATGCCTTTCTCTACCCTAACACCTCGGTTCATCGGGCGCCAGCAAGAGGACGTGATTGAATTCTTTAAAAACTTTGAACTCTGGGCAACGTTTGGCAAGATGGACGCTGAGTCAAAAGGTTCCATATGTCTAGTGCACAAGGCATAAACGATTGCGCACCAAACCCAATACACAGTAAGCAGGTCAGAATAGAGAAAATCAATCCATTAAGATAAAGACAGCCTATAGTGGATATGCATTTTGATAAAGATCACTCTTATATTGAGAACAAAATTATACAAATGAATGAACAGAATAAACAGATACAGGGAGAGAATTCCAAAATCGCGGCCCAGCAACCAAAAATGCTTGTTCACCATGAGCAGTTCGAATTTTATTCATGACCAGAGAAATGCAATCAAACAACCTAGTTGAATAATGGTAAGCTTGGGAAATAAGCAAAAGGGTTTAGATACTGTGGTTGGCTACAGTTCAATGTTTTATAAAACATTAGCCCCAACCTGAAACAGATTCTGTGTTGAACAAGAAGCCAATGCAATGATTTAAGTCTACATGCACATGTCTTGAAGTACTAGTTACGACTCGAGCTAAAGAGTTCTGAAAAGACCACAATGGCTTAATACTGTTAAATCCCTTGAATTCTTCAATTCCAGCTTCATTGTTTCTACCAAATCATCAAAGCATTGACTCGGCATGCACGCCATTAATTTAGCACCTCTTTGATGGAACTCCTCAGAGGCGCTCACTACCTAACTGCACGAACTACGATCGAACAAAATGATTTCAATGACTGATGGAATAGAGAAAGCGAGACTCCAAGAAGCTGACATCCCACTTGGTTGGGTAACTCTATGCTGCGCTACTGGAGGGAAAGCCTCCAGGTCACGTTGCATTGCGAAGCAAAGACAACTACAGTGCGACACAGATAAGTCGAAATTGCAAGGTTCCTCCGTTAAATAAATGGAAATGTATACTTTTTGCTATAGCGACCAAATGGCCTCGTCTGGCCTGCCCATTGTTTATTGAATGAATTGGGTGAGATTCTACTTCACCAAAGACGGAACAGAGGCAGCCCGAGAAACAGCAACATTTGCACTGGAATGTAGATGCAAAGGGCACCTGGCAATAAGTTGTGGTGTGGTGCATTCTACTGCATTGTAGCAACGTTTTCTCTTACCAAAGTGTTAAGTAAGGAAAACGGCCAAAAATTTATTTCTGATACACTAAATGCCTAAAAAAGTCAATGTGTAAGGATTGTTTTACATTTGTCGAAGAGTTAGTATATTCACCTGAGATATCGCTCGGTTCAACGGAATTTTTTAGCATCTGATATACGTGATGCTGATTTGTTTTCTTTAGCGATTGAAGAAAACACTCGTATACATCGCACGAGTTTCTAATGATGATATTCAGTAGGTCTTCACTCGCTTTTATCGGAGTGGAGTGAAATTGTTCAATGTGTTCGAGCTCATTTGCACTTAACTTCCCATCTTGAAACATCTGAGCGGTGATTTCTGAAACACTCGTTAAGTTGTTCAGCAGTTGGTTGTATTGTCCCCGAATAAGGTTTTCGTGTTCAGCTGCAAATAAATTGATTTATTGTCAAATATGTTAATTCATAATGCAACTTTAGCTATACGTAGGTTTAGTATAACGGAACGTTTCAGTGCTACCTAAAAAATTGAAATAAAAAATGAAAATGGAACCTCTGACAAAACGAAAACATCTGCAGTTCTTAAGCCGCTATGTATGATGTAGGCCTATTTTATACCAATAAGCAAAATACGTTTTATATTTTCGTGACTAACAGTATGAATGAAAGGTAAGAATGGCGCTGAATTAGAAATTAGTGTTGAAGTTGTCGTCTGTTTAGTGTGTCCTATAACAATTGGCTTATTTCTATGATATAGGCTTAAAGTTCACATATATTTGGTTCTGTAATATCCAGTTAAATTTATAACAGACGTTGAGCTTAAATGCCTGCAGAATGTAACAACATTTGTTTAAATCAATTGAAACGTAATAATTTAAATTTCTTCTAAGGAGACTGTCATAATAAATTAGGTACCTGTTAGCTTCGATTCTTCTCCTGATTCCATTATTCTGCGCTGAATCGAATCCGACAAGTGCACTGGTTTTGATGGAGACGGATTCATTGTAGCCATTTCAGCATTCAAATTGAGATTGAGTAACTTCTGTTTCTTACAGTCTGCTTCTATCCTCATAGAATGCTTTTATATAGTTTTAAACTGATACGTTATACCATGTTCGGGTGTTCTCAGTTGCGAACGGCGTCGACCTTAAAAGCCATCAAGGTCAGTGTAAGGGTTCTGGTGCGGAAAGTACCTTTGGTAATTTATTGTCGTGGAATCTTATCATTAAAAAAACATTATCCAATGTTTCAGTCAAAATAGCTGCTGTTGTATTTACGCCTCATATGTACAGTAACTCAGAATGAACCTATGGCCGTTGATGTAAAAAAAGGTTATGGCAACTGCGTTAATCAAAGAATTTCTTATGGTGCCATTATTATTATTGTGCTTGTGTAATCGGTAAAAGTTCTTTTTCGAAGTTTTTTCAGAAACGAGACCACACTTCATAATCCGTAAGAGAATAGTTCGTTGGAGAGACTTAACGGGCAATTATTAAACTCGAAAGCACAATCTGACGAATAACGCTGAACTAGTTATATCGCTCTGATTGTAGTGTTGCAAAACTGAATAAAGAATTACAGTAAAACTCGATTCGCAACTGCAAACACTGATGGTTAATCAAGTAGAACTTATTTAAACATGAATAAAACCTACCAATATGAGCAAACTGATCGACATTAACCTGTGCAAAGTCCTATGCTTATCGACGCACAAGTTAACGATGTCAAATTTTTGACCCATTACGATATCTGCAGGTCTATACATCAATCATTGTCAAACAGTCAGATTAAACGACAACAATGTGATAATTGTTTTGAATAGAGAAAGCACTAGAGTGTACGTTTTGTACTACATAGTTGTACAATTTGAGCAGTTTTTAATAAAACTGTTGAAATGATCTTTTAGAATTATAACTCTACATAAAACTTGTGTACGAATGTTTTAACCAAATTTATATTTCACTCCAAATATGGGGGATGTTTTAATCGGGCACGCGTTTTGCATTTTTCTCTGCACGCTTTTGGAAATTCGGTACCAAATCGAAGATTCCATATTTGACACCATGATCAAATATATGGCTCTTTTTGAACAATCGCTTTAAAAAGGCACTAAAAATCAACAATTGTGAGTAAAATCTGATAAGATGTACGTTGCAAGAGAAAAGAAAATATGAAAGAAAGAGACCTAAGGCTGTGATAGGTTCGTTGGGGTAGGTTGGGGTAGGTTGTTGGCACCAACAACGCGATAGCTCCCAGTCTATCACTGCGGATATCCATTCAACACCTCAACAAAAATACATCAATCGCTTTAGTTGCTCAAATATGGTAACACTGGTCAACATAGAAATTGTTACTGACTGGAAAAGGCCCTAATGTGTAGCATCTTGGTGTGCTGAACACGAATATAACCATAAAAATTTTTTATTGGCTCTCGTTTTGAAAATATTTCATATAGTTCATTTTTTATGTTTCACCATGTAAATTTATGCAGTAGGACTGCGACAATATCCTAAATAAGTCTAGAATGATGTAATATTCCACCTCATTGCATAATCCCATCATGGACACATCATGCACAGTTGATTACGTCATTTTCTGATGCAATGTAAAACTACAGCCAGTCGGCTGCTGACGTAAGATGACGTCAGCAGTGTACTATATAAAGGGAGTCGGAACGGTTGAGCATTTACAATATTACAGACTTTGTGCGAGACAGTTTAAGTTACTGTTTTATAAAACTATTATTACTTTATCCATTTAGATACAATACAGAACAGTAATGCCTCGGAAGTGCGTAAATACTGTGGACAACTTTTGTTACATTTGTGGGGAAGTGACATTTGCCAACCAGAAGAAAAGTATCACTTATCAAGTCAAGAAGGCATATCATGCTTACTTCGAATGCAAGGTTGGTGACCAAGACAAGCCATGGGCCCCGCATATATGCTGTGCTACATGTACAACACAGCTTTCACAGTGGTTGAATGGCAAAAGACCATCAATGCCGTTTGCAGTTCCCATGGTGTGGAGAGAGCAAAGCAACCACGTAGATGACTGTTACTTCTGCTTGGTTCCTCCTCTTTCCGGTGGAATAACGAAGCAAAAGAAGTCGACAATAGTCTACCCAAACATTCCGTCAGCATTGAGACCAGTTCCACATGGTGATGGACTTCCTATTCCAGAACCTCCAGCAGAATATATTTTCCTTGATTCATCTGATGAGGACAAGGGTGAGCCGACATGTTCTTCTCCTGGTCCGTCAGCGTGCAGTGATCCCGATTTTCACTGTGGTGCATCATCAACCCCACACAGAATAACACAGGAAGAACTAAATGACCTTGTTCGTGATTTGGACTTATCCAAAAACAAGGCAGAATTGCTAGGATCAAGACTCCAACAATGGAATCTTCTAGAAGAAGATGTCACAATTACTTCATATAGAAAGCGCCATCAGCAGTTGGAACCTTTCTTTATGAAAGAAGGTAATCTGGTATTCTGTTCCAATATTGACGACCTCATGAATGCCTTACAGATCACTCATGACCCACAAGAATGGAGACTCTTTGTAGACTCTTCAACACTGAGTCTTAAGGCTGTGCTTTTGCACAATGGAAACCGTCTTCCATCTATTCCATTAGCGCATGCTGTCCACATGAAAGAGACATACGATAACCTAAAACAGCTACTGCATTCCATTGACTATAACAGGTACAAATGGCACCTGTGTGGTGATTTGAAGGTAGTTGCCATTTTAATGGGACTGCAGCAAGGATATACAAAATATATGTGTTTCTTGTGTGAGTGGGATAGCCGAGCAAGAGAGTTGCACTACGTGCGGAAGGAATGGACTCCCAGACAAAACATGGCAGTTGGACAGAAGAATATCCAGCACCCAGCTCTGGTCGAGGCTCACAAAATCCTACTACCACCCCTTCACATCAAACTAGGTTTGGTGAAGAACTTCGTGAAAGCCATGGACCGCACTTCGCCAGCTTTCCGATACCTGCATGAAAAATTCCCTCGACTCAGCGAAGCAAAGATTAAAGAGGGAGTTTTTGTGGGTCCTCAGATTAGAGAACTCTTCAAAGATGACCGCTTCAACAACTTGCTTGAGGGTGATGCGAAACAAGCATGGAATGCTTTTCGTCTAGTGTCTACAGACTTTCTGGGGAATGTTAGGGCAGATAACTACAAGGAACTAGTAGAAGACATGCTCAAGCAGTACCAGAAATTTCGCTGCAATATGTCTCTGAAGATGCATTTCCTTCATTCCCATCTGGATTTCTTCCCTGACAACTGTGGTATGGTTAGTGACGAACATGGCGAACGTTTTCATCAAGATATCGCAACAATGGAGCAAAGGTACCAGGGAAAATGGTCCACTACAATGTTGGCTGACTACTGCTGGACACTCCGCAGAGATGCTCCCGAACAGCTGTACAAGAGACAGGCAAAAAAATCGAAGAACTAGTCTATGACCTGGTTTTTACAAATATTAACTGTAAGTGTATCACTATTGGCATGCATTGTGCGATATAAAATTACTTCATTTCAGATTACAAAAAAAACTAGAGCCAATTCGGCATTTTCACTGTCATATTCGTGTTCAGCACATACATATTGATAAGAACTGACTAATTTCATTTCAGTAACATGACTTTTGTAAAAATTTGTTGTCCAGTGATTATAATCAATGCATTTTGATGTTGGTGTTTTACCTGCATTACCACAGCAGGTTGGGACGTAACACTGACGAGGCTTTCGCTTATTTAACATGCAAACTCGGGAAAAGGGAGTCCAGCTTAAACAGTATATCCTATGAGTCTTTTTCTATAATTTACGCCGACCCATCATAAGGTGTTTCGCAGTTTTATACCCGTCTTGATTGAGAGCATGACTCTCATGAACCGTGACAGTTCTAGTCGTGTGCATGATTATTCTTAATAATAATACTAGCAGCAACTACTACTCGCTATGGCTGACGTTGTTGTGCTGACGTTACCATCGACTCTGTCTTACTATCTACCTTTGTTCCTATGTCTGTTTGTATGTCTCTCTAGCCGTTCGTCTCTGCTCTTGATCTCCATTATCTTCTCATTTATTCGTCCAATTCTCATTAGTTGATGATGCCGGTGTCCTTTGAAATCGAGCTTTATCTATATCTTTCGTCTATGGCTTGTGGGGACTTGTTCAGACTGTGGGGAACTTGTTCGGCCTAGCTGTCGGATCTTCTGTATGAGGTAGTTTATCTTTGGCTGTCCGGGGGACTTTCCTGCACTACATCTACTGATTTATGGGGTTCCTTATCTTGCTCATGTCTGATATCAGTGTCTAGTTCTGAAGTTCAACATGTGGTTTCTGTTAATATACCATTGCCTGTACCATTACGTATTACCTTACTCAATCCTCTTAGCTATATGACTTCTATTGTGCTTACATGTCCTCTGTCATAGTCCGTCCAGTCCTGAAAAATTGGAACTTCCATTCGAAGCTAATATGGCAAATATTATAATATTATAGTAGAAAGCAGTCCATAAAATTATCGACTACGAAAAATGATAATGTTCGTTTCCGTGTAAAGCAACTGAATAAAACCTAAGAATGTTCGATAGTTTAAAAACACGCATACGTTTAAAAAGAAAATGAACCCTAAAGTGCAGAATAATAACTCTAAGCTAATTCAACACAATTAAGCGAACATAAAAGTCACTGAAAGCGAACTCAAAATACTTGTAATATAAGCTACATAAGGTACATAAGGTCAAGACTAAGTTGATAAGATGACATGATTAAGCGTACACACGCATCGGAGATGATTGCTATGTATCACTAATGAATATTTGACTATGACAAGAGTATCGAGACAAAAGGTGGTGCGTATAAAATTTTAACGCTTCCTTTGTGGTTGACATTTTTGATCGAGAAGGCTTCTCGAGTATGATCTGTTTGCGTGGTCGTAACGGGTTTTGGACTTGAATGGAGAGCCGTTATCAACCCTTGTCGTCTCGTTCAGAGCGATACATAGGAAGCATGCAATGACAGAGAACATTTAGGCACAATAGAAATCATACATCTATGCCCACTTTGGAAATTTCGTTACCCAACTTAAGTGAGATAAGTTTGAGATTCTTTTCACTTAACGGACAGATATATTTAAATTTTGAATGTTCTCTCTGAAGGCACACTTTGAAAATTAGACAAAATGTTTTGTCGCCACCACCATCTCTGCCACCGCCAATAGTACCACCAGCACCATCAACACCATCAGCAGCGGCATAATCAGCAGCATTGTAATCATCACTGTAGTCTTCGTCGTCGTTGTTGTCGTTCTTATCATCATCATCATCATCATCATCATCATCATCATCATCATCATCATCATCATCATCAGAGCTACCACCATCCCAGTCATGCGTTGATTCAATGGGTTTTTATATCGCCTCTTTGGGATAAACATGTCACAGGCACAGCTAAACATCACTCCGATACTTTTGGACAAGATATAGTAACTTTATTAAATAAATGAAAGTGGTAATCCATATGCTTGTAACTTTTAATAAAGATTTTAGGAAAAAACCTTGACAAAAGTTTAATTAGGCCACGAAATTCTATTTACTGTTAAAATAAGAATAAAAATTAGCTTGATGGCAAATTAAAATATTATATTTCGCTTAATTATATAAACTTAAAAATCAAAATTCGTCAATTTCTGTTATCTGCTTTTTAGAGTTCCATTCGATCTCAGCCACAAACAGTCGATTAGGCTATTTGTCCGATCCAGAAGAATCCTAGCTGCAAATTGTAATCAGTGTTTGTCTTTAGAGAGAATTTCTCTCTTAAAATCCAAATTTGAATCTATTAACAAAACTCGAGACCATCACGATTCCGTTTCAATCGATGGCCAAATAGACTGGAAGACTCATTTATCCGATGGTTGATCCAAATTCTCCACCGAATGACTTCTGAAGTGTTCCGTCTCTATCCACTACGCACACTCTGTGTAGATCAGAAGTCTAATCGCAATGACTGACCACGAAATGACCAATGGTCAGTTTCATAGCATGCCTTGGATTAAGAATATCTTTGTTTGATGATAGATTTATTTCACGGATCAAATGTCCATCTGGCGAATATTCATTTAATTTATTTGTATTATAAACAGTTAAAATGACATTGGATTCATTTGCAACAGACAGACTGAATCCGTCATCGTCTCCAGTTGACCAATTCTTTATTAATTTTATACTTGAATCAACTCTTTAAGATTTAATTCGACACAGCATAAGACCCTTTGTAATCGGAAGATGTAGATACATTTATTTCTGTTACAGGATCCTATGTCCCAAGGATCAAATAATTCCATTAGATTCCAACGACGACTGAAACTGAATTTCGTCGAACAGTAAACTTCAACTCTTGAACTGAATTGACTCACAACAAACATTTTTTTAAGTCTAAGATCGCCAATTGGACGGGCGCTTCTCTCCTTCTCTCCCTCCCTCTTCCGTAAGCGCTTGAAGACCGTATTATTCTCCAGTTCTGGGATGATGGGCCGGGAGCAACTCTGATGAGGCTACCTTGAAGCGGCGCTTTACAAATTTACGATAACAATTAACGATTAACGAAGGATCAATTTCTTTTCCTCTTCTGCGGCTTATGTTCTGATCGTCTGAACTAAAACTCGATCCAATTTGTATTTATCGTGGAGTTCAACTAAAAATAAATACGTATTTATCATTTATTTAGAAATGATATCTAACATTTCTAAATCACAGAATGGTGCTTTTGAAGAGGCTACGATGACTACAGCGATAACCGCGAACAGCGAAATTCAACCTAACTAAGTGTTACAAGCACACATACACGCACAGAAGACTAGATCGACCGAAAAACACATCGACAGACACAACTAGACAATCGCACAGAGAGAGCCAGAAAGACAGAAAGAGACACAAAATGCGTCGTGTATTGGCGAGGCCGACGGCGAATAAAGGAGTATGGAACGCCGATCTCTTCGAAAACGCTCATTCGCACATAACTGTCCATATAAGTGACTGTATAAGGTGAAATGATATCTTTTTCACTCTGGATTATAAATAAATCACGATACCCTAATCTAGTAAAACTACTCTTCTCAACTGAAATCACTGAATAAATTGCTTATCAAGATTCTTTTGCTTTTTATTTCTTTCTTAAATGCTTGGACTTTGACAGCCTTATTGTTTCATAAAATATAGGCCTAATGTATTCCTAACAAAATGCAGAATTGTGAATTGGATAATGATGAGCACATCTTCGGTTGACCGTTAAATTATTTAAAGACATTGTGGTGTACCGATTAATCTGCGTTGCTCTTGTCTCTGGTTGAAGAGAATCTTCCTCTTCTATCCAGGCATTCCTGCCTTGTTGCTGTTTGCATTCGAGGTCCATAATCATGGCTCTGCAGTCTAGAACAATATTGATTTTGAATATCTTAAAATGTGAATAAAATTTGTCAACGATAGTTACTTTCCTTCGAAAGAAGTCATCCTGCAACGCCTTTTAATGAACTTATTCTCTTAACTTTCCAGCGCGCGATTTACGAATTACAATTACAAATCTACGATCTTCGGATATGCTCATTAAATAAATGTATATATATATACTCACTGACTTAATTGCTTATCAAGATTCTTTTGCTTTTGATTTCTTTCTTAAGAGTTTGGACTTTGACAGCCTTATCGCCTATTACTTAGGCCTATGTCTAGTCTGCAACACCATTTCTTACACAACATCAGATCTTACTAGGTGTTTCATAAAATATAAGCCTAATGCATTCCTATATATATATATATATATATATATATATATATATATATATATATATATATATATATATATATATATATATATATATATATATATATATATATATATATATATATATACATAAATACTCCGTAATAAAAAGGTCGCCAAGACTATATTAGATCATTCCAATATTGATATCCCAGTCGTGAGAGCGAATGAAAGGACAGCCGTGCGTGCCAATAATTTTTAATCATAAGATCTGGGGCGACCGAGTTACTTTCTACCCGTTCAGTTCACTTCTCTTCATCTGCTAAGTTAATACGTTCGCTGCATCATCAAATCACCCGCCCCTATTTTTCAAGGAGTTCACTGTTGAAAATACTGGTGTTACTTAAACCGTGACAAGTATTGCACTTAAGCTCATGGAAGTGTGTTTTAGCCTTACAGAAATTTGCGTTTACGCATTCATACCAAAGGGTACGTGCAAAGTTTTAATTAAATGACAAAAAACGCATATATAGCAAACTACTAAGCAGTCTGATGCGTTATAACCAAAATTTATAGTTCACTTGCACAAGAAAAAGAAACATTGACTCATCAAATCTTAACTAAAACAGAAATTTAAGGTAGACGACTTCATAAGCTCTCTCCTCCTATAATCTTTGCGTCAGGAAATAGTTTGTCGACTGCAGTTCAATTAATTATGTCACAGATCAATTGCATCTTCAGAACACCGTTTTCTTAATATTACTTTAAAACACTTTTTAGAGAAGTCCGTAAAGGGCTTGACTCAAACAAGAATCGGACTAAAAGCTAAATTGTCTGGATTATTCTAGCAATGGGCTTTGAAAATCGGTTTGGACATTTTTGCAGATCAAATCATATCGTGTCTTACTTTACAGACCTAAAGAAAAATATCCCAAGATTACACGAAAAACATTGAATCAGAAAAGCATGATTCGTCTGAAATGAAAAAGTGGGCGTTCTAACATAATGAACATACTATAATTAGCAATTGGTTTTTGGGCCAAAATTTCAGTTGCCACTATTTACACAACGCATGCGAACTGTGGAGCCAGTGTACATGGCTGTGTGAGCATGAAGGGCCAATTGGCAATTGGTCCTGAAACATGAACGATGTTTCTCTTTTATCTCCCGTAAGGTTGGATTGATAAAAGGCAGGCTGACAATGACAATACAGGTATAAAATCTCGAAGGCTTGCCAAGCTCTCAAAGTTCGCGAGAGGGGCTCTATGAAACGCAGTAAGCTCACTCAACTGGGTTCGAATGTGACCTAAGCCATTTAAAAGCTTAATAATTATATTTTAGCTTCCATTCAATTTTTTTAAAATGGTGATCTCTACATAAACCACTGGCATTGCTGGGTGGACTAAAACTGATCGCCGACATGAACTTTTCGTTCAAGACTGTGACTCTAACATATGACTCTGTCAATAAGTTACCCAAAGGGATTAAGAGCAGCAGTGGCGGCTCTAGGTGTTCTCAACAGGGGGCCCAGAAGGCCACAGGACCTGAAGGGGGCCAGTTGGATGCTAACATGTGTACAGTAAATTTCGATGCGTTTTGACAAGATCTTTGAATTGGAGCTACCAGAATCAATTTATTTAAAACATACGAAATATAAGCAATACACAGACTTAATGAAGTGCAAGTTTGCGATTGTCATGCCTAGAGTCAAACTCATCTACAAAAGCATCCATATTAATCAACTCTGCACGAACAGATTCAATCGAGAGCATTGCTATACTGCTTAAACGGATGTCGGACATAGTGCTTCGCAGATAAGTTTTAATTAATTTTAGTGCAGAAAAGCTTCGCTCACAGGCTGCTGATGTTACAGGTAAAACAATGACAATATTCAACAGTCTGTACAATTCATGGAAAGCAAGCTTATATGGTTCTAGAAAACAAGCAAGGTCTAACATTGTAGCCACATTGGTTGCACTTGAACCTGAACGCTGTAACAAACGCCTCATTTGGGGAATTTCATGGCCGAGGTCTTCAATGTTACTGCGATACAGATGTGCAAAAGCCTCAATGTTATCATAATTAAAAAAAGATGCATATTTTGGTGTTAATGCTTGTAACAGTAAGTGAATGATTAGAGAATCGTCTCTCTAATTCAGAAATGATAAATCGATAACCGGATAGTAGATATGTTGCCTAAATGCATTTTGTGTGTCCACTTCTGAACGGTGTCCCACAGTTTCATCAACAGCAGAACTGGAAAAGCGTCTGGGAATTTTGCGGATGCGCTGTTTGGATAACACTGGGTCAATGCCACAATTCTTACTTTGCTCTTCTGCCTGTGAGAACAGATTGCCTACAAAGGCATCTGTTTTGTCTCTATTTTCCTTAAAAGAGGCAGTTAAAATTTTGACAAGGTCTGCAGCTGCTGATAAGTCAACCTGACGATGGGCCATCTCAACCCATGTTACGATTGTATCCCCTGAAAGAACAGACTGGTCGTAAACGCTGTATTAGATCTGACTGGTTTGCATTGTATCCATGGTTAGAATATTCACAAATAACAGGTGCTGCCTTTTGCTTTGTATGCCGCCATTGCAGCTGAACTCGAAGATTGGAACTGAGCTGATACAACATGTATCTTTCCAAGAATATCACAAAATAGGTGTAAAAACAGCACAAATTTAAAGTCAAGCAAGGACAACAATCCCCTTGCTTCAACTGCCCTATCAGCATTTTGTCCCCCCGCAACATTCTCTAACATATATACCAACGCATCTAACCGATCACGAATATTACGGCAAGCAACTACACTTCACGCCCATCTAGTGTCACTGAGCCGCTGGAGTTGCCTCAATGGTTCACCTGGATATAATTCATCTTGTGCTTCAATCCATTTCTTATGCATAAGAGAACTTGAGGTAAAAACATATAACTTTCAGGTAATGCAAAAAATCCCTAGATTCTGAAACAGATTTACAAGCATCAATTAAAATCAAATTCAATTTATGTGCATAACAATGAATTTAAGTGGCTAATGGAGCTGATTGCCTTACCAACTGCTGAACACCCTTATTTAAACCGCTCCATCATAAGTACTAGCACCATCATGACCTTGGCCTGCTAAACATGAACTGATGTTTAACCCATATGACTGCAAGGTCATCATCACAAGGGATGGTAGCTGCGACAAGAAGGTCAGATGCAGGCTAGGAAAGGCCAACGCGGTATTTGGAAAACTAAGTAACATATGGAAAAACAAGGGACTAAGCCTACACATCAAAATAAGACTATACAAGGCCATAGTCCTATCTACCCTGCTATACAGCTCCGAGACTTGGCCGATGACAGTTGCAAACCTGAAGAGAATGGAGGCAGCACATCACCGCTGGCAGCGGAAGATCTTGGGAGTCACGTGGAGAGACATGGTGAGGAATGAGGAGATCAGGAGAAGAAAAGGAATGGAGAGAATTGAAGAGATGATGAAGAGAGCAAGACTGCGTTGGTTGGGACACCTGCACCGCATGGATGAGGACAGAATCCCGAAGCAAGCAATGGACTGGGCCCCAGGCGGGTGGAAAAGGAAGAGAGGAAGACCAAAAAAGAGCTGCAAGAGCACGATCACAAAAGACCTCACAGATGGAGGACTGACGTGGGAGGAGGCTGCCAGAGCTGCTCAGGACAGAGAAGGATGGAGAACCTGTATCGCCCAATATGCGTCGGCACGTGGAGGGACTAAGGTCTAAGGTAAGGACTGCAAGGTATCTATAATAAGCCCTGACAATGACTGGGCATCTAATCCATTTGCAGGTTTGAAATCAAGAAAGCATTCGTTAACTTTCTTATTCGCAAAAAATCGTATGACAAAAGATAGCTGTTCCTTGTTGCTAATATCTTTGGTTTCATCGACAAGGATAGAAAAATAAACAGATTCCTTAACCTCCTCAATTATCTGTTCCCTAACCATGTCTGCCAGTGTAACCAAGATTTCATTTTGGATGCCTTTGCTAGTGTAGCGATTTACTAATGACCCAACTGTAAAACGTTCCGATATTGAATTGTCATGTCTTATAACTAGCTGTAAAATTTTCCTAAAATTACCAGGATTTTCGCCAAGTCTAACAGCTACTTCCCTGTGTCCTCTTTGTCCCATATTTTGTGTAGCAGTAAGTAATAAAGTCTCAGCAACAGTTTTGACATAATGCCTATTCTCGCTTATTTGTTTAGCAGCGGTTTCACTTTGCAATTGAATTACACTGACAACATTTCTACTTTTGAATGCTTTAAACTCAGTCCACATAATCATAGAGTTAACATGACTGTCACACTTACCATGTGCTTTTTTCCAGTTAATAAACCCTACTGAACTGTATGCTGCTTCAGTTTCTTTACCTAAAACTGGAAAATGGCGGCATACAAAGCAAAAGGCAGCATCTGTTATTTGTGAATATTCTAACCATGGATACAATGCAAACCAGTCAGATCTAAAACAGCGTTTACGACCAGTCTGTTCTTTCAGAGGATACGATCGTAACATTGGTTGAGATGGCCCATCTTCAGGTGTTGAAGACAAGTCACTGGGACCAGAAGGCTTGCGTCTTTCATCCTTGGTCTGCGTTGGCAACGAAGTTCCGGGATGTTCTTTCATCTGGGAAAATGTCTGCAGTTAACAAAGAATTATAGAATTATCATTTTTGCAGTATGCTTAATTTTAATGCAACAACTCAGCAAACAGAATGAAATGCATCCATGTACATTATTATTGTGAAATATGTAACAGTCCATATCACTCTCCCCCATGGCTCTGTCACTACCTGGGATCTCGGAAATATGACGCAAGATACTTAGATATATCTAATTCAAATGTTTTCCCAAAACGTTGACGCCTCATGAATTCGTTCAGATAGCTTAGAACCAATTCCTTTTTGCGTGCCATTCATTCTCTTGAACATCGGTTTGCCTTTACCCAGTAACTTTCGATATAATTAATCGTTGCAAATGGTGTTTAACTCGAAGAGATTCATCTTAGCGGCAACTACAACCAATCACAGTAGGTAGGGCAATAAAAGACCAAAGCCACACCCAAAAGAAAGTGGTCTCTGATGCTACATGTTTGCCTTAGGGCCTATGGCTGTTGGTTGTGTGTGATGTCGATTACGGTAATAATAAATTTTCGATTACTAACCTCCGACTCATCAGTATTTTCTGCAGTCATTTCTAATTCTATGATGTCTTCAGGAAGATCGTCCATTGGCGTGACTGCGCATTTTGGGTTCTCTGACATAGTAGAACGCTCATTTGCGAAGTTGGACTCGGCTAAAGATTCATCTGCAAATCTTGCCCTTTTTTCAGATTATTAAACGTTTGCTAAATATCGCTCATTTTGCAGCAAATTCACTAAACTGATAAAGCAGAATTTGCGCGTGGGATAATCGCCCTTATATCGTCAGCTTTCTGATCGGACAAGGCTGAGCTGAAGTCGTCATACGTCAGTTAATTATAGTATTAAGAGCATAGACATTATATCATTATAAGAGGTTAGTAAGCGCCTACGCGTAAATCGTGCCTGTGAAAATATCAAAATTAAATATCTGATTTTAAAACTGATCGGGTTTAATTTTGGGGGGCCAGGCACTCAGCTGGGGGGACTGGCCCTCCTGGCCTCCCTGTAGAGCCGCCACTGTTCTAAGATAAACAAATTTGTGTACCTTTAAAATAAATTTGGCGTATCATAATTAACTAGTTAATTGATTGAGAGAACTGAAAGAACTACACAAAACAAATCATTCATTTATTCATGTGAGCGTGCATATAGTGCCTCTTTGAAGTAAATGCATCGTGGACTGAAGGACATAGCTAGACCCCCTTTGATCACATAAGGTTATGATTTCCAGTCTGATGCAAAAAGAAGAAGCGCAGTCCTTTAAACTAGTCCCGAGAGGCAGCCGTGAGTATGAAGTGTTAGCAAATTAATTTTTTTATATATCGACATATGAGGACGGGCGGCTTCTGATCTTCCCATCAACAGTGTAGGGTCAATGTGCTCATTCATAGTTGAGATGGATAAGGGCACAACTACCATGGAGTCGAAATATTGAAACGAAATTCTGTCCAGGAGTCGGTTTAAAATCCTAACCTTTTGAAGGAAAATACAATTAATTTCTTAGTTTTATGTTGATATATTCCTTTGCTTTATTAAAAATAGAAAAGCCTTTGCTGGCAAGAAACCCGTTTGCTTATAAGTTCTCCTAAATAGTTCTAATAAATTTTAAATCCGTTTATTCATAAAATTCAATATTTAATTTACTGAAAATAAAAACGTAAAGTTCCCTTGATTTGAAATGAAGTATAATTGTATTTCAAATGATCCTTTAGACTCCAAAGCAACTGTCCAACTTTAAACGTTTTCTACTTCGAATTCGTTGTCAGTCAGAAATATATAAACTAATTTTTATTATTGTCTTTTACTTGATGTTTTAAAATCAAAAACCAAATTCCGTCCCTCACTCCAGTTGTCAGCCACAAACGATTGAATATTTTAAACAATCAAAATAAACCTCCGTGGCTCCCGCTACCCGTGTTTTCTTTTCAGAGAAATTCTCTCTTGAATTCCAAATCAGAATCCAATAAGAAACTCGACTGTTATTAAAGAGTAGCCGCCATTAAAAATCCATTTCCATCGACGACCAAATGGAATGAAAGCATAAGTCCGATGGTCCTTCAACGTTTTCCACTGAATGACTTCTTACGTTTACCATCTCCAAATACTATGAATACTCTATTCATATCATATTAGTCGAAGGACATAATTGTGGCATTTTGACAAATGCTTTACTTACTTACATACTTCGTTACTTACTTATATTCACATAAATGTCATGACTACCCATGAAATCACAATTTGTCAGTTTAATAACATGCCACTCTAATTTGGATTCCGTGGTACACGGACCATGCATGCCAGAAATGTAGACTCCAAAGGCTTACACGTACACCTACCTTCTAGCCTCACTTATCATAAGACTTTACACTTGTTTCCATGTTCGATTGGTTAGTTTAAAATGCTGAATTTCGACCGATTGTCTTCTAGCTTCACTTATCATAAATAAGACTTACACTTAAATTATGGCGTTATAGAAATTCTGAGATTAAAACAGTATATTACTTTACTACAAATTTGCCTTATCATAAAAGTCAGGCAAGAACTAGACAAGACAAACATTTTGTCATTAGTTCGTTCAAAGCATTTTAAAGCGCGGCTTTGTGACAAATATGACACAAACACAGCTAGACATCACTCAGATAATTCTGGATAATATTCAATAACAGTCTTAAATAAAAGCTGTAATGCTTTTGCCTGCAAGCTCTTATAGACATCTAGAAAAACAAAAAAGCGTAATTAGGCTATATGCTTCACTAGCAAAGTCTTTATACAATGAAAATAAGACTAACCTTGATTGCAAGTTAAAATATTATATTTCCCTCAGTAATCTAAACTCAAAAATCAAAATTCGTGCATTTTTGTATTTCTTTTTTTCAGCGTCCCATTTGTTGTCAGCCACAAACAGTCGATTATTTGTCTGATCCAAAATAACCCATCCCTCTCCTAATCCGTGTTTTTCTTTCGAGAGAATTTCTCTCCTAAATTCCAAATCTGAATTCAACAACAAAACTCTACTGTTCCCTGAATCAGCGACGATCACGAATCCATTTCCATCGACGGCCAAATATAATGGATAATTCATTTTTTCGATGGTTGATCCACGTTTTCCACTGAATGATTTCTTTAGTTTCCCATCGCCATCCACTACACACACCCTCTGCAGACCATCACCATAAAAGCCATGACTCACCACGAAGTGACCATTGGTCAGTTTTATAGCGTGACATGGATGACGAATACCAGAGTCTGTTGCAAGATTTATTTCACGGATCAATTGTCCACCTGGCGAATATTCATTTAATTTATTTTTATCAAAAACAGTTAACATGACATTTGATTCATACGCGACAGAGAGACCAAATCCCCAATCGTCTCCTGTTGACCAATTGCTTATTAATTTTCCATTTGGGTCAACTCTCAAGATTTCACTCGACTGAGTAGAGCCTTTGAAAGTGAAGATGTAGAGACATTTATTTCTGCTGCAGGATTCTATATCCGTTGGATTAATTATTTCCTTCAAAATCCATCGACGACTTAAACTGAATTTCATCGAATCATAAACTTCAACTTCTGAACTCTTCCAACTTACGACAAACAATTCCTTGTCTAAGATCGTGATTCCACGGATCTCTTTCTCTTCTTCTGCGGCTTTTGTTCTGATCGTATGAACTAAAACTGGATCTGATGTGTATTCATCCTTAAGTTCAACTGAAAATAAAAGCATGTCTATCACCTACCTACAAATGGTATCTAACATTTTCAAAACATAGAATTCTGAATTTCAAGAGGAGACGATGACTACAATGATAACCCCGGACAGCCAAATTCACGCTAACGAAATGATGCAAGCACACAAACATGCAGAGAAAACAATAGTGAAAGAAAAAGACATCGACAAATAAAACTAGACAAACGCACAAAAAGAGACGGAAAGACAGGAGGAGATCCAAAGTGCAGAGAGTTCATTGCATCGTCGAGTTATATCGGTGTATGGAACGCCGATATCTTGGAAAACGCTTTATCGCACATAATAACTGTGCGTATAACTGACTACACATTAAGGTAATACGATATCTTTTTAACTATAGATTATCAAAAAGCATGGTAGCGTAATCTACAGAAACTACGCTTCTCAATTGAACTCATTGACTTAATTGCTTATCAAGATTCTTCTGCTTTTAATTTCTCCCTTTGGGCCAACGAGTTTGGACTGCGACTGCTTTATCGCAACGCTTTTGTCTTGTCTGCAATATCATTTTAGATATTACTACATGTACGGTTAAATTTGAATCATATATAACAAAATTGAGTACTTTAAATAACGACAAATTTTGAATCGAATAGTGACAAGCAGAATTTCTGTTGACTGTTAAATTATTTAAAGGCATTGTCTTGTACCAATTAATCTGCGCTGCTCTTGTTTTTGACTGGTAGGCTGTTCCTTCTCTTTTATTCTTGCAATTCTCTCTTCTTCTTGTTTCTGTTCGTGGTTCAAAATATAGGCTCTGCAATCTGCAACAATTTTTCGATGAATAACTTAAAAAGTGCATATATTTAACCGACGAGAATTACCCTTCTGGAATAGACTCCCGCTAGATTTACGACAATTATCTGACCCATCATAAGCACTCACCAACACTTTACCCCTTGCATTTTCTGCGCAGGTCTTTCACTCAAAACTGAAAACACTCCCACAAATCCTATCTGATCCTTCTTCCCTCTATCTCTCTCTCCGCTCCAATCAGAAACACCATCCCCGCAGCCGCCTTATTGCCTGCCTGCCTGCCTGACTCCTGGGTCTTGACCTGGAACCGAAGCTTCCTGCCTATCGATTTTGTTTTGGGCGAGCGGCTGTGAATAAACAGATTCCCGAGACTTAGCTTTCTTTGGACGCTCTAGAAAATTCGAGCTTACGATTACTATTTTCGGATAACATGCTGATTAATCTCATTTATGTACATGTACATGCAATATGTGTTCATATATATTCCATAATAAACAGGTCTAAACTAATCAATCATGAGTCAGCAGGACTAATTTCGATCATCCCAATCTCTACAGACTGATCTCTTAATCGGGAAAGCGAATGAAAGGCTAGCCATGCGAACCAATATTTTTATTGGCTCTTTTTAAAATTTGGGACGCCTAACTTACTCCAACCACTCCGTTCAACCCGATCCTCATCTGTCCTAACACTTCTTCGCCCTCCCGTCACCTCATCCTTAAAATTTGGAAATCGCTCCATAGCCATAGCTGCCCCACCCCTTTGGAATAAACTCCCGCCAGAATTGCGACAGTTGTCTGGTCAATCATACGAACTCACCAACACTTCACCTCTTTCAGTTTCTGCGCAGGTCTTTCACTCAAGACTGAAAACACTTCTTTTCCAAAAATCTTATCCTGATTCTTCCTCTTCCCCTTATCTCTCTTCTCGCTTCAATTTCAAACACCATCCACCGTAGCCGTCCGACTGTCTGAATGCCTGACTCCTGGATCTTGACCCTTTTGCCTATCGATTTTGTTTTTACTGAGCGCCTGTGAATAAGCTGGTTCCCGCGACTTAGCTTTCGTTGAGCGCTGTAGAAATCTCGAGATTACGATTACGATTCCACCCGACCAAATCACTTCCCTTCATCTTCTAATGTAATACGTTCGCTGGAACATTGAATTCACATTTTTAAATGAATTGTGACGGACAACCTGCGTCCATCATGTTTGGCGCTAAATAAATGTAGCAATATTTAATCAGTGGACCTGGTAGTTGCCGAGACTTAGCTGACTGTGGCACCTCTAGCGGCCCGCACTTGTCTAGAAGGATACGCGATTCCATTTGAGAGGGAACACTGTTGTTCTTCGGGAAGTTTCTGGCAGTCAATGTCTAGTGTTTGATAAGGTTACACAGATTCTGAGTTCGATTGCTTAATTTAAGCGGAATTTCGAGATTTTTGATGATATTCCGAAGATTTTATCGTAAATTGGGTGGACTGATTGCGTGTTGATTGATTGTTATTGTATAAACTAGTCGACATGTCGATAAAAATCCAATTTTGATTGTCTTAGTACATCACACATGCGACCTTTGACGACCTCTAACTGTTCGCCATATTGGATTTTTACGCAAATTTGTTGATAGTTCGAGAAATTCGCCGTGATATTCAGCGATTGGTGAGAGATTCTGAGTTCAGAATACTCTCTTCTTCTTTTATCGCTTCGATAGGGATCGAAATTTTGTGGGGTTGTCAAGGATTGCTACCGGTTCCTCGAACAGGCGTGGACGCGCCTTGTTTCGTGGTAAGCGAGTCCGTCAAAGTTATGTTAACTGAAGAAGATAAACAGGTCGGTCAAACAATAGGTAAATCGACGAAAGCTTATACCACTGGTGCCCATTAGTGAATTAAATCTGTCTGAGTGCCAAGAGAGAGAAACTCGTCAAAGCCTGGATAACGTCACAACAATAACATCAGCTGTCGGATTCGAAGACCGGTTGAAATGATATCGATTTTAGAGGTGTCTCACTGTGTCAGAAAGACAGCGCAAACGTACGTAACTAGAAGCTACTGTAAGTGGCATGTGCGAAACATAGGGAAGTTGCGTGCCGTAACATCCAGAGAACTAGTGTCAATAAGCCGAGTTCTTCATGAATTACGGAAAGAGCATTTAACTGAAACGTAAAAAATGTATCATACCTTCTGCTTTGAATTTTTCTTTGGATGTCTGTGTTTCTGTTAGCTTTGCTTCAGTTACTTGAAGTTTTGTTTCAGTAGCTTTAAGCTTTTCTTCAGTTTCTCTCAAACTTAATTTTAAATTTGCTACTGTTTCTTCTAATTTCTTTTCAGTTTCTCTTAACCGCGATTCAGTTTCCTTTAACTTTTGTTCGCAAGATGTTAGTTGATCCCCAAGTTCTTTTAAGCGGCAGTTCGCTAAAGCCAAAAAAGTGTAAAGCATAAAGAAGCGCTTTATTTATTACTTATTTATTGTTTATTATTATGTAGTGACTAATTGGATGACATGTTGAAAATTTTCAACACAAAGTGTAATGATGTTGCGTCGGAATATTTTACATTATGAAGTTAATTTCTGCATTTGTTAGGCGTCGCTATCTAATGCCTTGGCATCAATCGATGGCGCCGAGCAATTGTGAGTAAAGGACTTGCTCAGGGTCCCTAAACAATAACCGTTTCGGAGGAAGCTCGAACCCGTCCGTACTCTCCGCGTTACAAACCCAGCGCTCTATCCAATATGCTACCGTGCCCCTACAAACCTCATCTGGTGCTCTTGTCTCAACAATTGCACGAGCCACTTCAGATTTTAGTGGAGCTGATTCGCGTGTAAACTGCCTGTCGATGTCTGTCACCTCATTGTCATCATGTAAGTTATCATGTACCTTGAAGAATGTTCTCAATGCAAATCTTCCAAATGTTGTCGTTCGACGTCTTCTGGCATAGCACGGCTATTTTCGTTGAAACTTCGGTCTGCAGTTCATTTTGCAATTTGTTGAACCGAGTTTCAAGATTAAAAACTTCTTTATTCTAAAAGAACATACTTTAAAATGAAATTACTTGATACTTTTTTTGTATTAATAAAAAATGAAAGACACTTTCTAATCATAACGGCGAATGTTTAGGAGAAAATGTGTTACTTATAAGAAAATATTCAAATGCTGTTTATTACGCAGTTGTCATTTTGATTTATATTCAAATGCTGTATAGTGCAAGCTTAGCTTGTAATACAAATGCATGCGGCAGTAAGAAACAATCTGGAAAATGTTACTTCAAGCAATGTTTGATGTATTTTGCCACATATTACGTCAAACCACTTACTCAAAAGTTTAAATTAGATGGTTGTTAACTCAAAATGACTGTTATCATTATCAAACCAATGGTAAGATATTTGAAATGTAAAATACTGAAATTGGCGAAAAAGTTGAAAGTGATAGTGTGGTATTTTTATGTTTACATATGTAACAGGAAGAATTAGAGGCTTGTAGATGATCAAAATGATATGTTCAAGATCATAATTTTTTAATTCGGACATTAATTTTAAAGGCTAATTTTATTTTAGAGTTAAGAGATATTAAGCTAGAGAAAAATATCAAATATGATTTGAGATCTTTTAAAGTTTTAAGTGCTACAAAAAGAGCTAATTGGTCATTTTATAATTCTTAACATTTACTATCTATTAAACTTTTACTAAAATTGAAAGTAAAATCTTGCTTTAAAGATTTAAAAAACCTTTATTACCAGTAGAGTAAACTGAAAATTATTATACGTGAAAATATTTTAGTGTGCATAATTTTTAAGTCATTGTGTTTTATCTTTCTTAGCAAAGTTCTATAGAATCACGCTTAAAATTTCTAGCTAAGTATAAAGAAAACGGACCTAATTCATTACCAAATGCTTCAGTTTGTAGATCTAGGAGAGGGAGAGGAGTAGCTGTTGTATAAGAAATGTTGTTAATTCGTTTTACGAATCAAAATCTGACAGATTTTGTTTATTTTCACAAGTTATAGATAAGCTATAAGTTGTGCAAATCCAAAAATGTAAAGATATATTCGCAACGTCGGTCAGTTCCGTTCACTAAGAAAATACATTTTGGCGAAATAAAAAAACTATCACCTTGAGTTGCAAAATATCAAATCTTTTGAATTCTATATTTAATTGGCAAAGAAAGAAAAATAATTTATAGGATAAAACGAGTACTGCAGTTCATTTGGCTATTGTGATTGAAAACAGAAAACCATATAAACTATCGTATACACTTTTGAAAAGTCGCATAAAAAGAGAATTATTTTGCTGTGTTCGATATAACATTTGATTGCAACACATTTCGCATAGAATCTTATATTGTGCAGCTCTGTACGAAGCTAACCCAAGGTATGTTAGATTTCGTGAAGAATATCAAATTCACCTGAAAGTAAATTGTATTGCACAACGGGCGATACCCAATCGCTAGAGCCAATGCAAAAGTGGAAATTTGGCATAATATGCTTACCACATTATGCTGTGTAGTTTTGTGATGAATTACTGTAACGGGTTCACGACGATTTGAGTTTGGTTGGGTTTCTGGTATCTGCAAACGCTTAGATTGAGCAGATGTCACAGGCAGTTGTACCCTCGGTTTAGGTGAAATCTTTGGAGGGATTCTTTTCGTAGAGGTTCCTGGATATCTTTCTGTCTTTGTCTTCACTCCTACTAGTTTATATTTTGTCTTCACTCTCAATGTCTTTCAATATAAAGTGACATACAAATGCACCCAATAAATTAGAATGTGCATAATTACATTTTTATTTTTAAATTAAGCATCTTTGGCCATTCAGAGGTTAAGCTGTCTCAGAAGTAAAGTTGTATTTAATCCGTATTGGGGTCACTATATGATGGTCCGATTTGAAGGGTAAAGGGGAACTTCACAACAACTCGAGCAACTTTCATAAAAAGTATAGACTTCCGCCATCTCATTGGTTTGTATTTGGCTTATCCGTTAATCTTCTGCCTGTAGGTATTCTCGCAACTGCTTCCCCCACAAATCGCCCTCTGACTGGATGTCATATGTTTTTGAAAAAGTGAGAAATCATGGATAAGACTAAGCCCACAAGTTGTCGAAACAGAGCGGTGGGTCGTATGATTTACCGCGTATTTTCTAGTCTTAACAGAAGACTTGTGGTGACGTATAATCATCTGTGTCCAGTAGCAAAACAATTATGCAAAAACTACCTAAAGGCGAAAGGCGAAATATTAAACGAAAAGAGAAGCCAAAATTAAGGAAACTAAACGGTACTGTGAAATGAAAATGGAGGTTCAGAGAAAGCTACGGGAAGGTAAAAAAGTGCAGCTTGAGGGTCTGTGTGAGGAGCTGGAGGGAGCAAATCGCAAGGGAAACATGCGTCATCTTTTCCAAACAGTCAGGACACTCAAGCGGAAATTTCAACTTTAGTTGATTTGCATCCAATCAGCATCAGGTGAAATTATCACGGAGAATTGAAAAACTGCAGAGCGTTGGAGTGAACACTGTGAAGAATTACAATTACATGATGACAATGAGGTGAAAGACATCGACAGGCAGTTTACACGCGAATCAGCTCCACTAAAATCTGAAGTGGCTCGTGCAATTGTTAAGACAGCTAATAGCAAGAGCACCAGATGAGGTTCCAATCGATTTGTTTAAGCATGGTGGAGAACGAGCACTAGAAAAGATGCATCAAATATGTGAGGCATTATCTGAGATACTGGGAATGGCCAACAGATTGAACAGACTCATTCTTCATTCCTCCTCCAAAGAAAAGCGATATGAGACAATGCGCGAATTAGCGAACCATAGTCTGGGTCTCGCAGGCCAGTAAAATCATCCTAAAGACCGAAAACAAAATCTGAGGTGGCAGATGAACAAGCTGGATTTCGAAGAGGAAGGGGAACACTAGGTCAAGTCAAAAATCTTAGAATCATCATGCAGAAAACTATAGAGCATCAGTAGCCTTTTATATGTGTGCTTTGTTGATTTTAGGAAGATTTTTGATTGTGTTTCTTATGAGGAGCTCTGGCCGGCCATGATAGACATGGGTTACCCTAGTTATATCGTCAACCTGCTTTCTGGACTCCACTGTAAAGAGCAAACTAGAGTGAGAGCAGGTGGTGTACTATCACGAGGGTTCCGTGCCAAGAAAGGGGTTCGACAGGGCTGTGCGATCTCACCATATCTATTCAACATCCTGGCACAGATGGTCATGAGGGAAGCGCTGCCATGGAAGGTTATGATGATGCATTCAAATAGGAGGGCGAAGAGTCACAAATCTCCGATATGCTGATGACATTGTTCTGTTGGCAACCTCGGAAGCAGAGCTTCAGGAGATAGTGGGCTCGTCTTGACCGGGCAAGCAGCAACCAGGGTCTGTTGATTAATGTGGACAAAACCAAGATCATGGCAACAAATGTTACAACCTGCAGCATCAGAGTACAAGGTAATCAAATGGATCAGGTTTTGCACATTTCTATATCTAGGCTTACTTATAACTGAAGACTCTGAGTACAGTAGAGAGATTCGGGCATCACTGGGAAAAGGACAATTTATAGGGGTAACGTTAAAGAATGTATGGAAAAGTCACGGCTGAATTATCGTACGTCCAGTTATTACAAGATACGAGGAACAGAATCAGATGGCACAAAATTGTGCGTGGTACAACCAATCCTCAGCTCGAGGACTATTGAAAACAAGACAAGACAAAACTCCCTAAAGACCGTTACTCGCTCTCGGTGAAATATATATTTTATGAGAGAATGAGTTTGTAATGTAGTTTGTAAATTTTATAAACTTGGCATGCATCAATTGCGATCTATCTAACAACCACAAATATGTGTATACCGGCGCATGGTATGCTTACTTTCAATTAAAACATGCATTAAGATAAACCTTCATATTATTTTACATAAAAATAAATCAGTGTGGCGGAAATTTAGGTCGGTGTTATTATTTTGTGAGAGAATGAGTTTGTAATGGAGTCTGTAAATTCTGTAAACTAAAGAGCTTATCTGACGTATTTTACCAGCGATTCGTTTGGACATACAAATTTCTTTAAGCATTTTACAGAAAAAACCATGCCAACTTTATTTATAAGACTACTTACCCGCTGCAGCGTTCGTGAGTTTTTGATTGATATCTGGCTGAAGAGTTTTGTTTAAAGCATCCTGAAAATGCTTGAAATCAATTACAGATTTCCGGCTGATCAAAGACAACAACATCTCATTCTTTCTAATTCTATCCTTCCAGGAGCTAATTTGTTCATAGTCTCGAGCGCTCAGTACTCCCCTTTCAAGAAGAAGTGTAAGAAGACCATGATCAGGATCTAACGATTCTGTCAACCAAGAGTAATTCTGACGAATGAGGCGAGAGTGTTCGGACACGAATTCATCATCTGCATGCAGGTAAGAAAAGCATTTTCAGTGATTTTACTCGAACTCTAAACTTGTGGGGTGAATTAATTTAAAGAGAATGAGTAGCATATATATATACACTAATTTTATAGACGAGCTCGTTAAATGATATGTGCCTATAAATAACATCTATTTAACATGTTAATATGTACATGTACATAGCCAGAGACGGAGTCCTATTCCAGATGGCCTGCTCCTTTTGCAGGTGGTTCAAAAACCAGAAATTCGGATGGTAGCTCTTAAATTGAGAACGAAATAATATTACACAAGTGATTGAGCAGAACGAACAGATATAGAGAAAGAATTCTGAAGTGTAACTTTAAGCTGCCATGCCATTCATCAATCAAATTGTTTTAATTGCAATTTCTATGGCGCCCCTGTCCAGTGCACGAAGCATCAGCCGATGGCGCGCCAAAATCAAGCCATACTGAAGTCAATAAGTATGTTGATAAATGCTTCTTAACCTTTTTGTGCAAGCATTGATTCTTAATAAGCCTCACTTATTGTCAACCGACTTGATTTGATAATTTGCATTTTAGTGATACCTATTAGGTTACACTAGGTCTAGTTTTCGAGATATAGAACATTATGCCATATACCAGTCCTTGCCTCTGCTCGCCCATAAAACATAAGGCTATAGCTATAATTATGTAGTGCTCAATTTATTATGTGATACACTAAATAAACATAATAATACAAATACTTAAAAGAAAATGGTAGTACCTGAAACTGTACTTATATGATACCAAACAGAACAAGTTTGTTATAAAAATTTCAAGTCATTCGACACCGAAGAAGCTCCTTTTGTACGATTTCCGAGTGTGGCATCTGCCGGAACAATCGCGCATAATATTCCAGCAATAGTCTGCCATCATGTGTGCATCCCATCTTCCTTGATATCGATTTTCCATTGTTTTGATGTCTTGGTGAAATCTTTCACCTTGCTCTTCGCTGAAGTCACCAAGATTCTCTGGAAAGCGATCTAAGTGACTGTGGAGATAATGGACTTTAATGCTCATGTTGCAGCCAAGCTTGTTGAAATGAAGAAGCATATCCTCTACTAGTTGTGCATAATTGTCTGCCTTCTTGTTGCCAAGAAAATTTTTAGTTACAAGAACAAAGGAAGACCAGGCACAAGATTCGATTTCATTCACTGATGGTATGAAAAGTGGGTCATTCATAAGTTGCCTGATCTGTGGACCATCGAAGATTCCAGCCTTCAATTTTTCCATTGTAATTCCTGGTAACTTGTGTACTATGTATTCGAAGCATGAACCTTCTTTATTCAAAGCCCTGACAAATTGTTTCATCAGGCCTAGCTTTATATGTAGTGGTGGCAGTATGATCCTATCTCGTGCCACCAAAGATTCCTTGATTACATTTTGAGCTCCAACCACCATGTATTTCCTCGAAGGCCAATCTTTTCTTGTCCAATGTTCATGCTTGGCTCTACTGTCCCAAAGACACAAAAAGCAGGGATACTTTGTGTAGCCACTTTGTTGACCAAGGAGGAAATTTACCATCTTCAAGTCTACACAAATTACCCATTGATGTTCTTTGTATTTTATCTTTTCCAGTACTAAAGAGATGGCATTGTACTCTTCTTTCATCCTGGTGGAGTGACCGATTGGAATAGAACCAAATTTGTTGCCGTTATTTAAAAGCACACATTTCAGACTACGTTTTGAACTGTCGATAAAAAGACGCCACTCATCTGGGCTGTAATCCGACAGACCAATTTTCTTCAATAAGTTGCTGATGTCATTACAGAATACTAGGTTGTTGTCTTCGGTAAAGAATGGCAGCAAATCCTTTTCTCTGTTTCTATAAATTGTAATTTTCGTTCCAGGCTGAAGTGCATTCTTTTCCTTTAGTCTGGACGCAAGCAATTCAGACGACTCTTTGGAAAGATTTAAGTCCCTGATCAGATCACTCAACTCTTTTTGGTCAAAACGTTCACTGTGTGAAGTTGATTGGAAATCACTGTCACTGCCCCCACTTTCTTCACTTTCGTCATCTTGTCCGATATTGGACATGCAAGTCTCATCGTCTGAGAGCTGAGGTAGTTCGCGAAAAGGTGGAACTGGTACAATATCCGAATGCGGAACAGGTCTCCTGGCTGAAGGTATATCAGGGTAAGACAACTTGTGACGATTATTTCGATTGATGCCTATGATATTAACCATACAAAAGTAACAGTCGTCCAAGTGGTTTATCTGTTCCCTCCAAACCATCGGTACACCAAATTTCAGGCAGCTTCTCTTTCCAGTTGTCCAGTGGCGCAATTGTTCAATACAAGTTTTGCATACTGTATGAGGAGCCCATTGCTTATCTTGATCTCCAAGTTTGACACCAAAATAACCTACATATGCTCTTTTTACAAACTCAGAAATCGGTTTCCTGTTTGCTTTTAGTGTGTATTCCCCACAAATGTAGCAGAATATGTCTGGATGGTTAATGCAGCTCCGTCTGGAAGTAGCCATAACCTTAAGGATGTTCGCATCTGAGGAATTAAATGACTAACCTAAAAATAGTAAGAACATGTAGTTATTTAATGCTCACATTCACAGATTGTTCTTGCGACCAACTCTTAATATGCCCTAAGACGACTGCGGCTGCTCTAGCTTTCAGGAGGCGGTTTATATAGGCTATAAATGCTGACTTCAGCATAATCTATTTACATAGTTCGAAACCATGAAACGCTGTATAAGCACAAATAAATTCTAAATGAGGCCATGAATTTAGTGCTGAGTAAGCTGTAGGCTACGGAATAGTTATTTCGTTGAATCAGCAATATCTCAGCACGCGGCAAGATATGTTGATTTTACATTATAAGGATGTAGGCATTAGTGGGCTGGGTTTTCGTGTTATCAATTGATGTCTCTCAATTAGAGCATTCGCAAATCAGATTATTAGCCAGTGGTTTTTCTGTGCATTTAGTTGACTAGTTGAATAATTAATATTATTATAGCGTGGATAGATGGCTTGGCACTTCGGGGAGAGAGAGGGAGAGAGAGGGAGAGAGAGAGAGAGAGAGAAAGAAAGAGAGAGGGAAAGAGAGAATGAAAGACAGTGAGGCAGATGGAATGTGGTGTATATAGGCGTAGGCCACGGGCTCCAGTGCCTGAGTGACAAATCTCTAGCCAAACCGCTACCCTTACCAAAAAAGGCAGGCGGCTATAACATTACCATACATGGTCATGTCTGGCGCAAATCCAGGGTAAGAAACCATCCTGAAGACCCTGTATAAAGGCCAGCTTTTAACAAGCAAAGGAGTTCCCGTGTCTGGCTGTGCATCTGGTGTCGAATAAACGTCTACACCTACAACTGAGTTCGTTCTGTTGCTGGTCGACTATAGATTCCGACATCTCGGGCGGCCATTGGCAGACATCATACACCGATGACACTATATCTGGCGAAGAACCGGGTCGACTCCTTCGTACAACGACACCTACATCTGGGCCGTCTCTACATCCAGATCGTCTCTAGCACAGCCGATGAGCAAACCCGACAACCGCACAAACGAGCGATATCACCTACGTTCTGGTAAGAACGGTGCTTCGGTCATTCATCATTCGCTGCATCCCTCTCAATGGGATGTGCAGTTTTATTACCATCACCTGTTATCGTAGCACCGACTTAGTCTTTTTGACCTATTTCTCCGCCATCTTACGGTCTATCAAAAGAGACATCTGACACGTCGTCATTTTCTACAACTCCACCGCAAACACAAATCTCTTCCTCAACTACGCCGTCGCTATCGCCATTCGTTGACTCCGATTCAGAGATAGACATGGCTTCCTCTAACCTAACACCATCTCCATTTACCTGGTGCCAGCAAGAGGACGTGACTGAATTCCTTAAAAACTTCGAACTCTGGGCAACGTTTCGCAAAATGGACGTCGAGTCAAAGGTTCTATATGTCTAGTGCACAAGGCAAAAACGATTGCGCACCAAACCCAACACACAGTAATCAGGTCAGAATCCAGAAGATCTATGCATTAAGACAAAGACAGCCTGTAGTGGATATGCAATTTGATAAAGGTCACTCTTATATTGAGAACGAAATTATAGAAACGAATGAACAGAATAAACAGATACAGGGAGAGAATTCCAAAATCTCGGTCCAGCAACCAAAAATGCTTGTTCACCAAGAGCAGTTCTAATTTTATTTACGACCAGAGAAATGCAATCAGACGACCTAGTTGAATAATGGTAAGACTGGGAAAAAAGCAAAAGGGTTTAGATACTGTGGTTGGCTACAGATCAATGTTTTATAAACTATTAGCCCCAACCTGAAACAGATTCTTTGTTGAACAAGAAGCCCATGCAACGATTTAAGTAAAGGGTGTATATGCACCTATCTTGAAGTATTATTTACGACTCAAGCTAATGAGTTCTGAAAAGACCCCGTGGCTTAATTCTGTTAAATCCCTTGAATTCTTCAAATCCAGCTTCATTGTTTCTCCCAAATCATTAAAGCCTTGACCGGGCATGCACTGAATGCGATTACGCACCTTTATTTAGCGCCTCTTTGATGGAATTGCTCAGAGGCGCTCACGACCTAACTGTACGAACACGATCGAACAAAATGGTTTCAATGACTGATAGAATACAGAAGACGAGACGCCAAGAAGCTAACATCATATTTGATTAGGTAATTCTATGCTACGCCACAACCCTTCTGGAAGGAAAACCTCCAGGTTACGTTGCATTGCGAGGCAATGACATCTGCAGTGCGGCATGAAGAAGACGAAATTGCAACGTTCCTCTGATAAACAAATGCAAATGAACACTTTTTGCTATAGCGACCGTATGGCCTCGAATGCCCTGCCCATTTTTCAGTGAATGAATTGGATGAGATCCTACTCCACCAAAGACGGAACAGAGGCAGCCCGAAAACAGCAACATTTGCACTGGAATGTAGATACAAGGGGCGCCTGGCAGTAAGTTGTGGTGTAGTATATTCTACTGGATTGTAGCAACGTTTTCTATTACAAAGTTTTAAGTAAAGAAAACGGCCACGGATTTTTTTCTGAGAGATTAAATGCCTAGAAAAGGCAAAATGTCAGGATTTTGTTACGTTTTGTCGAAGAGTTAATATATTCACCTGAGAGGTCTCTCGGATCAACGGAATTTGTTAGCATCTGATATACGTGATACTGATTTGTTTTCTTTAGCGACCTAAGAAAGCACTCGTATACATCATATGAGTTTCTAATGATAATGTTCAGTAGGTCTTCACTCGCTTCTATCGGAGTGGAGTGAATTTGTTCAATGTGTTCGAGGTCCTTTGCACTTAACTTCCCATCTTGAAACATCTGAGCTGTGATTTCTGAAACACTCTTTAAGTTGTTCAGCAGTTGGTTGTATTGTCCCCGAATAAGGTTTGCATGTTTTGCTGCAATTAAATTGATTTATTGTTAAATATGCTAACTCGTAATACAACTTTGAATTACAACAACAAATAGAACGATTGACAAACTGAAAACATTCATAATTCTTAAGAGGCCTATTTATGATGTACGCCTAGGGGTAGGCTAATTACCAAAATGTGTTTTCTATTGGCACTAACAATCTGAATGAAGGGCGAAAACGGCACTGTATTATAAATTAGTGTTGAAGTTAGCCGGATAGTAAAGTGTGTCCTAAAACAAATGGCTTATTTCTATGATATAGGTCTAAATATTACATAGGCCTACGTGTATATTTGGGTATATAAGATCCAGTTAAATTTGTAACAGATGTTGAGCTTAAATGCCTGCAGAATGTAACAACAACATCTGTTTAAATTAAATAGACATAATAATATAAATTTTCTCTAAGAAACTGTCATAATAAATGAAGTACCTGCTGGCTTCAATTCTTCTCCTGATTTCGTTATTCTGCGCTGATGCGAAACCCGTAAGTGCACTAATTTTGCTTGAGACGGATTCATTATGATCTTCTCGGCATTCAGGTTGAGATTGAGTAACTCCTGTGTGTATCAGCCTGCTTCTGGCTTGATGGGAAGGATTTTATATTGTTCTAAACTGATACTTTATACCATGTTGGAGTGTTTTCAGTTGAGATTGACGTCGATCTTTAAAACCATCAAGGTCAGTGTAAGAGTTCTGGTGCGTAACGTACCTTTGGTAATTTGTTGTCGAAGGATCTTATCAATAAAAAAAACATTATCGAATGTTTCAGTCAAAATAGCTGTTGTTGTATTTACGCCCCACGTGTAACTCAGGATGAACCTATGGCTGTTGATGTAAGAAGGTCATTGCAAATGCGTTAATCAAAGGCTTTCTTATTTCTTCAGTGACCTTATTATTATACATGTGTAAACGATAAATGTTCTTTTCAGAAGTTCTTTCAGATGCGAGATCACAGTCATAATCCGTATGAGAATAGTTGGTCGGAGAGACTTAACGGGTTATTATTCAACTCGAACTCGCAATTTAACGAATAACGCTGAATTAGTCAATCGCCGTTTCTGTAGTGTTACCAAACTGAATAAAGAATTACAGTGAAACTCGATCCTCAGTCTGCAGACAATGTTAGTAAATCAAACAGAACTGGTTTAAACAGGAACAAAGCTGTCAACATGAGCAAACTAATAAATATACCATTGTCTAGTGTTTACTGGCGTACAAGTTAAACGAAATTAAAATTTATGACCCATTTAGATATCAGCAGGCCTATGCAATAATTATTGCACAACATTAATATTCAGCGATCCGAAATAAAACGCCATTAGAGCTTGCATTGAGTACTAAAGCGTAACAGTAGAGGAATCTGGGCAAGCAATCTATGATATTGCTGAGAAGATCCTTTTGATTAATAATTTTACTTAAAACTTGCGGACAAATGTTTTGACCAAATTCATATTTTACTCCAAATTTTCAAGACACTTTATTCTTATTTGCACAAAATCGGTACCAAAATTGAAGGCCTCATATTTGACACCATGATCAGATACGTGGCCCCTTTTCATGTATCGATGTATCCGTACACGAGTCTTTATCTTTTCTCATAGCCTATAGTTTACTCCTGTCCGTCGGTTGATGTTTGGGAGTTTTCAGTCGCTCTGTGACTGACTGACCTCTAGCAATCTGTGCAGTTGGACACACGGTGACAAAGATCGATAGAAGATAGAAGCGTAAAGGCCAAAAGCGTTAATATATACGGAGATCATATTTCACTCTCACTCATTAACTCACCCACCCACTCAATTACCCACCCACCAAACCACCCAACCACTCACCCTTTCCTCTGGTTTGCTCTCTGTCTCTCTGTCTCTGTAACTCCGTCTCTGTCTCTGTCTCTCTCTGTCTCTCTCTGTCTCTCTCTATATATATATATATATATATATATCGTTCACGATCAAACTATAAAACCTTTAGTACACGCTGTGGTGATAGGCCTATGAACAAAAGCTATCGATGCATACTTACAATCCAAAGTCCGGGAGTTTATTGTTTTATTGGGGCAAAACTTGACGATGCAGGCTTATGCATTGGGCCCTAGCCATTGCAAAACAACAGAGATGAAACGTTAACAACGAAATAAACGTCCTTCAGGTTTGAATCAGGAAGTATCAGCATTTAATCTTGCTTTTCGCATATGGTATTTGTATTGTGTAGCCATTAATATCTGCTCTTAAAATGAGAAAATTTCTGTGCAATTGGTTGTTGGTTATCAATTTTTTCTTTAATTTTAAGAAAATGAAATCAATTAGAGGAAGTATAAACTTCGAAATAGTTCATCAGCCATGAACAAATGCATCGTGTAACATATGTTTGAATGTATCTATGTATGTAGGTCTGTATGTGCAGCATGTATGTATATATCTGAACATTTATATGGCGCCTTTCAGTACCTCTCAAAAGCACAGAAAAACATATAACTTTTCATACACAAAGAGATAAAACTGTATCATAAGCTCTAATGCTATATCAATAACATCACCACTTTAACATCATTTAGACCAGCATAGTTCTTAGTTTCTCTTGAAGCGGTGCTATGCAAATTTCTCCTTACAGTTACACTTACAATTAATACGTCCCTAGGTAGGTTATATACATATAAACAAACTGAGGAAAATTGTGGTAAACAAATGATGTAAACATAATATCACTTCGTAAGACATGTGACGAAATGTTTCCACAATAAATACCAGTGGAGATTAAGTATGAGTCTTGTAATGGAAGTTTTCATTGATGAGACGCAGTATTCACCCTCCAAGTGGAAACCGTGTGGAGGCGTAAGTATGGAGGATATCTGTAGCAAAAATGAAGGATTGGATCGCTTCTGTTTCGCCGGAATCAGATGTTTCATGCTATAAGAAAAAATATGTAAACATCAGATGATATTGTATCGGAAACAACAGTAAATTACAAAGAAATGAGTGCGGTTTGGAAAAGATCAACTAAGGAAAAATACAGGAGTTAATTGAAGCAGGAAAATGTTTGTTTGAAGTGCGGTGTAGGTAGGTTATTTTAAGAGAATTAAAGATAAGGCAGAAGATAAGGAAAACGAAAGGAAGGAAAGAATTAGTAATGAATAAAAGTAACAAAGAAAATATGGATAGGCAGCAATGGCATGTACATGGAAGGGTGGATTACAAGGAGAAAGTTGTATTTTCATCTGATTTATAACATTTGCATTTCTTCATTATTGGTCTAAAGCAATTAGGCCGATCTTTCCGCTCTGACTCTTGGTCTGGACAAAACTATTAAGATAAATATTGATTCAGGTGCCTTTTGCATACTAAGGTGAAATTAAAGGTTAATAATTCCAGTAAAATTTTTTAAACATATATTCAGCGAATGAAACCAACCTTTCTGAAAACCCATGTAGCGTAGTCTTTTACATGTAAGTGAGTATAGAGATATCCGAATCTATGTAAGCATATATAGTATAGGTTCGTCATCTTGTTTGAAGTAGAAAAACAAGGCAGATGACAGCTAACAAAGTAAACGATGTGACTAAATCAATGGCGTACGGAAAACTACTAGAAACGGAGAAGGGCAGATGGAAGAACTCTGGCCCTCTCCTCGACGAGATTGTCCTCGTGGCGGAAGAGACACTTCCTGAGTTTGTATGACGGAATGATTCACGGAATAGGACACGCGATTCCAGATCCGAATTCATCTCATCAGCAATGGACCTTAGTTGATCGGCCATTTTTCTAACCTCCTCGATGTCTGCTATCACTGCGGCGCCCAGGTATCTCGAAGGGATCGTGGTAACCCCTTCGCTGTCCTGACTGGTATATTTCGCTTCAGAACAATTAGAATAAGCAGAATTGCGTAAATCCAACTGATTCTTTGTGAGTTAACTTTTTAGAATGCCTTGTTCGTCGGATGAACTCCAATATCAAATAAAACTTCTATTTCTTATCTTCAGACTCGGTCTTAAAACAACAATCTTTGCTGTTATACCTGGTTCTGTAAACAACAAGTTATCCAAGTCCGTATGGACGTTTCAGAATCGTCTACAACTCTCAGCACCTCTGTATCTTTGCTATATGGCTCAGTCTCTCTCCGGGATTATATACATTCCAAATGGCTCCACCTGTTATTATTTTTGCGAGTCTAAACTGACATAAATATTTCCCCTTAACAAGTGGTGGATTAATAGCTTAGCTAGCTCTGCAAAGCACCGAAAAATCATATACATCTATAGCCTGACATTATGATGACCTTTTCCAATCCATGCATACGTGAATATGATTTACTGGCGCAAACAGGCCTCGACTGTTTATCGTTTTCTCAATTCCCTCTTACTATACCTCTACACTTTCTCTGAATTTGCGTAATTAATGCGCACGACTTCGAGCCGATGTTTGTCGGAAGCTTTCTAGAAAAATTACTAGGACTGCGTTCACTGGACTCATAGTATTTACATGTCTTCGCTTGGAAGTGTAGGTCTATGGGCAACTGTATGAACCCGTGCTCACCGTTGAGTCAGTTTTCAATAATAGCATATGGTGTCGTGTGGTAAAATGCTTCCTTGTCTTATGCATAACATGATTCAATTTTTCCTCCGAATGTGTGCTGAACTGATTGGTGTATTACGAGTCATTTCAGCACAATTCGGAGGAAGGATTGAATATTCTTGGTAAAACAACCACTGACTCCGCTGACAGAGTCTCAGGTTACCTCCTGTAAGTTTACTACTGCAGATCTGCGCAGTCTAACGATAGATCACTAGTTCAAAGAGAGTTTAAGTACAAGAACACATGTCTTATAAATCATTAGGTAGTCCATGTGGCAATTACTTAAATAGTCAGGGAATTATGAGGGTGCTATGTACTAGTATAGAGTAATCTTCTCTTACGCAGTATATAGCATACATATTATCAGGGCTTTGTGTACCAGTAGGAGGTCAATCTCCTCTTACGCAATATAGGCGCGTGTGGGCCAAATGAGGGTTTTGTGTATCAGTATGAGGTCATTTACCTCACGCAATATATAGCGTACTCTTTGAAACGATACAAAGAACCAAATAATGTATACAAGAACTGTAAGTGCAGAAGTAACAGTGACTTATGAGTGTCAAGCGGAAGATTCATTTGCTTTGAAGACCATCAACTATGAACGGTTTACTGAATCCTAAAAAAACTGACAATGAAGGGTTGCACACTGACGACAAACTGTAGGAATATCAAACAGACAAATATAAGCCATACCACATCCATAGAATACAATGGCACGATGCACTTCTATAGAAATGCCTACTAAAATCAATTTTCTTAAATTTGTTTCGCTATGGATATTGTAATAATCTCGTAATAATTGATGTGCTCAGACTAATGAAAGTATTTTCTAAAGGCATACGCGACTATTCTGTGCATGAACAGCAAGTGATTACGACGCAAATTGAAAGCAATGTTCAGAAAAAATGACGACTGAACAAAAACTGGAATTATAGTGTTTTGCAAAGCACTGCTTGCGTTTAGCTGCCTAGTATAACAATCCATCGACTGAGGAGTTCTTAACAACTGTTCGGATCCATATAAAACGTCAGTGGCACATCCTGCGTTGGACTGGCTTCGAGTGAATCTGCCTTAAAGGTCTGCGACCTGTAAACCCTTATAAACTTTATAAATACAGAAGGTTTAATGTGTGCATGTAGGAAAGGATTCACAGACTAAGCGGTCAATAATGATAATCTAGGTCTTTTTCTAGAGGCTCGTGCCCAGCCAGTTGCAATCGTCATCATCAGCGAGTTGACGAGCCAATAGTCCGCCATTGAAGCATGCTTGAGGACAAACATCAACAATGTGACCCATTGTCAGCACTACATCACAGCTGCAGTATTACAAGATCCATAGCGGAACAAATTTAAGAAAATTGATTTTAGTAGGGATTTCTATAGAAGTGCATTGTGCCATTGTATTCTATGGATGTGGTATGGCTTATATTTGTCAGTGGCTTGACCCCATTTGACGAGGTACAGCAATAGTTCGAAAACGGTGTAATTCGACCAGTCGTCGAGGCAAGTTGAAACTTGGAGGACACACAGGCGGCTCAGCGATGAAGGAATGGTTCTTCACTTTCGCTACTATTCGTCTCTATGCGTCGAAATAGGTGTCAGGTCTCCAAATTGGGCGTACAGGTGGTTGCAAAGTGACATCGTTATGAAGTGGCAAAGCCTTTTTCGCACTGAACTTCATCAAAATCCTCGAAGTAGGCCTATATCCTTTCAAATAACAAATTGAAAGCCTTTGCCAAGCCTAATCTCGGTTTGGTCACGTGTAAGTCTTACATCGCCTCTAATGACAGTTTATATATATATATATATATGCGCACAAGTGTGCGGTTTTCTGTGCAGTTTTTAGTAAATTACGTTAACTCCACCACTGCCTTTATTCGGGTGCTGCCAGTGTCAAGTCTGGATATAGATGGAGGGCGACGCTAACCATCTTCGTTATGACAGAACCGTTTGGCAGAAATCACATACACCAAGCTGTGCTAAAGCGTAAGGAAAAGCCTGTCTAATCAGGAAGAACTGTGTAAACCATTAATGACCTTACAATCAACCCAGAGGAGTCAGAGGTATTTCCTTTTACAAGTCATCAGGGTATGCAGTCGTTCTCTTAACATTCATCTATTGACCCTGCTGTAAATCACCATTGGTACTTTATTAAGTGCATTTCACTCCCGCTCAATCATATTGTTGCTGGTCTTTCATTTAGGGATGCAATTTCTTTATTGTGCGATGCTCGACATATCATGCATGCATGCAGTGGGATGAGCTTAATTTAAATTTGATCCCTTTGATCGGGTTCTAGGACACAAGTGAAAACGGCCACAAACTTGTTTCCGAGATATCAATGCCCAGATAAGGCAATATCTATAGATTGTGTTACGTTTATCGAATAGTTAGGCCTTCTACTGTATATTCACCTGAGTGGTTGCTCTGTTCAACAGAAGTTGTTAGCATCTGATATACGTGACGTTGATTTGTTTTCTTTAGTGATCGAATAAAACACTCGTATACATGGGGGGAGTTTCTTAAAATAATATTCAGTAGTTCCTCACTCGCCCTTTTTGGGGTAGAATGAAATTGTTGAATGTTTTCGAGTTCCTTTTGGGAACTTTTCATCTTGAAACACATGAACGGCGATTTCTGAAACACTCGTTAGGTTGTTCAGCAGTTGGTTGTATTGTCCTGGAATAAGGTCTTCGTGCTCA
Organism: Norana najaformis; assembly: GCA_964023275.1. Taxonomy (NCBI): domain Eukaryota; kingdom Metazoa; phylum Annelida; class Clitellata; order Crassiclitellata; family Hormogastridae; genus Norana; species Norana najaformis. Next base: position 6,926,575 of record OZ029914.1, on the reverse strand, counting down.
GCTACAATTGCATTGATTTCTTCCCATATAAGCTTAACTCATCATACAACTCCAAGATATATGTAAGTTTAGTAAAACAGAACATTTCAGCGCAACCTCAATTTATGAATTTAAAAAACAAATGGAACCAATGTCGAGACGCTGTAAAACTGTCAATAGAGGTAAACACGGAAGAATACTGTCAAAAAAGATGTTTACAATTATAAACTTGCAAAGTTTTCATTAAATTACAAACGAAACTGAAATAATTAAACAGAAAAATGTTAACGTATTCTACTTATTCGCCAGATGGCCTCCGACTTCTCCAAATGATTCAAGCCAAATCTCTAGATTCAATGGTATACGTGCCATTCCAGAAACGCAGACCCTACAGGTCAACACGTACAAATTTCACAAATCCATTATTTTATTTTTATCATTTTTATTATTATTATTAATAGCAGTACTAGTATTATATAAATTAGTATTATTATTATCAGTTTTATTTCTTCCTTTACCACTAGTACTATTACCACCACCATCACCGTAGCCGTCTGACTGTCTGCCTATTTGACTCTTGGAGCTTGACCTGAAACGGAACCCTTCCTGCCTATCGATTTTGTTTTGATTGAGCGCCTGTAAATTACCTGGTTCCCGCCACTTAGCTTTCTTTGGGTTCTGTAGAAATTTCGAGTTTAATATTAAGATTTTTATTACTACGAAACTTTTTAAAGCCCGCAAAGTCAAACAGAAATTCGAATCCGAGGCGCATTAATTTCAGCATTAATTTTTAAATATCCCTGTTTACAGTTTTCTAAAATTTAATTGAGATGAACATTAGTTTTATTCATTATTTATCTGGCACTCAATTTCTCCAGAACCAGCTAGTTCTTTCGCAAGCAACGGTGCCAACTCAAATGCCTCCAAGAACTAGACAAGACAAACATTTTGTCAATCGTTCTTTCAAAGCATTTTACAGCGCCGCTTTGGGATATATATAACTCAAACGCAGCTAGACATCACTCCAGATAATTCTGAACAATACTTAATAACTGTCTGATATAAACGCTGCAATGCATTTGCCTCGAAGCTCTTATAGACATCCATAAAAGCAACAAAGCGTAGGCTAATTGAGCTATATGCTTCACTAGCAAAGTCTTGATAAAATAAAAACGAAAATAACCTTGATTGAAAGTTAAAATATTGTTGTATTTCCCTCATTTATCGAAACTCAAAAATCAAAATTCGTGCATTTTTGTACCTCTTCTTTCCAGCGTTCCATTCGTTGTCAGCCACAAACAATCGATTATTAGTCTGGTCCAGAACCATCCATGTCTCTCCTAATCCATGTTTTTCTTTTGAGAGAATTTCTCTCCTAAATTCCAAATCTGAATTCAATAACAAAACTCGACAGTTCCCTGAATCAGCAACCATCACGAATCCATTTCCATCGACGGCCAAATAATATGGATAATTCATTTGTTCGATGTTTGATCCAAGTTTTCCACTGAATGCCTTCTTGAGTTTCCCATCGCCATCCACTACACACACTCTATGCAGACCATCATTATAAAAACCATGACATACCAGGAAATCACCATTGGTCAGTTTTACAGCATGCCATGGATGACGAAAACCTGCGTCTGATGATAGATTTATTTCACGGATCAACTGTCCATCTGGCGAATATTCATTTAATTTATTTTTATCAAAAACGGTTAAAATTACATTTGATTCATTGGTGACAGACAGACCCCATCCCCAATCGTTTCCTGTTGACCAATTCTTTATTAATTTTCCATTTGGATCAACTCTCAAGATTTCCTTCGACTGAGCAGATCCTTTGAAATCGAAGACGTACAGACATTTATTTGTGTTGCAGGATTCTATGTCCTGTGGACTTATCAATTTCTTCAAATTCCATCGACGACTGAAATTGAATTTCAACGAATCATAGACCTCAACTTCTGAATTCTCTCTACTCAAAACAAACAATTCTTTTCCCAAGATCGTCACTCCACGGACCGATTTATTTTTCTTTCCTGAACATTTTATTCTGATTGTCTGAACTAAAACTGGATCTGATGCGTATTTGTTCTGAAGTTCAACTGAAAATAAAAGAATGTCTATCATTTACCTACAACTGATATCAAACCTTTCCGAATCATAGAATTCTGAAGTTGAAGAGGAGACGATGACTACAATGATAACCCCGGACAGCCAAATTCATGCTAACGAAATTATACAAGCACACAAATATGCAGAGTAAACTAGAGTGGCCGAAAACCACATCGAACTATACAACTAGACAATCCCACAAAGAGAGGCAGAAAGACAGAAAGAGATCCAAGAGCAGCAAGTGCATTGCATCGTCAACTTATATTGGTGTTTGGAATGTCTATAGTTTCGAAAACGCTTTATCGCACATAATAACTGTGCATATCACTGACTGCATAAGGTGGTATGTATTTTTTCACTCTGGATCATAAAAAACACGATACTGTAATCTACTGAAACTACGATTCTCAAATGAACTCTCTGACATAATTGCTTATCAAAATTCTTCTGTTCTTGAATTCTCCCTTACAAGTTTGGACTTCGACAGCTTCATCGCAACGCTTAGTTCTTGCCTGCGACATCATTTTAGATATCACTAGATATATCATGAAATTTGATTCATAAAAAATTCAGAACTTTATATAACGAAAATTTTTGTATCGAATAGTGAGAATCCGAACTTCTGTTCCCTTAAATTAAAGGCATTATTTATTCCGTTGTTTAAAGGCATTATCTTGTACCGATTACTCTGCGCTGCTCTTGTATTTGGTTGATGAGCTGTTCTTTCTCTTTTATCCAAGCATTTCTCTCTTCTTGTTTCTGTTCGTGGTCCAGAATCTTCGATTTGCAGTCTGCAACAATTTTCGATGAATATCTTAAAATGTGACCATATCCTGCCAACGGGAATTACCCTTCTGAAATAAACTTCCGCATGAATTACGACATATATCTGACCCGTCATACGAACTCACCAACACTTTACCCCTTGCAATTTCTGCGCAGGTCTTTCACTCAAAACTGAAAACACGCCTCTTCCACAAATCCTATTATGATTCTTCCTCTTCCCTTATATATATATCTCTCTCTCTCCACCCCAATTCAAAACACCATCCCTTAGCCGCCTGACTGGCTGCCTGCCTGATTCCTGGATCTTGATCTAGAACCGAACCTTCCTGTCTACCGATTTTGTTTTGAGTGAATAAACGGTTCCCGCGACTTAGTTTTTTTTGGGTGCTCTAGAAATTTCAAACTAACGACTACTATTTTCGGATAATATGCTCATTATATATATACACACAATATATATATTCATATATATTCCGTAATAAACAGGTCTAAACTAATCAATCATGAGTCAACAGAACTATGTTCGATCATTCTAATCTGTATAGACTGATCTCTCAGTCGGGAATGCGAATGAAATGATACTATGCGAACCAATATTTTTTGGCTCATTTTAAATTTGGGGAGCCTAAATTACTTTACACCCGTCCAACTCACTTTCCTTCAACTTCTAATGTAATAAGTTCACTGGATCATTGAATCAACAATCTTGAATGAATTGTGACGGACAACCTAAGTCCGTGATGTTTGGCGCTAAATTAATATAGCAACTTTTAATCAGTGGACCTGGAAGTTGCCGAGGCTTAGCTAACTGTTTCACCTCTGGCGGCCCGCACTTGTCAACTAGGAAGTGACGCGATTCCATAAATATGGAACAATGTCTTCTTCCAGAAGTTTCTGGCATTCAATGTCTAGCGTTTGATAAGGTTGCATGGATTCTGAGTTCAGTTGCTAAATTTAAACGGAATTTCGAGATTTTTGATGATATTCCGAAGATTTTATCGTAAATTGGGTGGATTGATTTCGTGTTACCGCGGCTATAAACTTGTCGAATTTTCGATCGAAATCGGTTCCAATTTTGGTTGTCTTAGTACACCACACGTGCGACCTTTGACAACCTCTAACTTGTCGCCAACGTGGATTTCTACGCAAATTTGTTGAGATTTCTAGAAATTCGCCGTGATATTCAGCGACCGGTGAGAGATTCAGAGTTCTGAATATTCTGTTCTCATTTTATCGCTCTGAAAAGGATCGAAATTTCGTGTGGTTGTCAAGGATTGCTACCGGTAGCCCGAAACAGATGTGAACGCGCCTTGTTTCGTGGTAAGCGAGTCCGTCAAAGTTACGTTAACTGAAGAAGATAAACTGGTCGGACTCAAACAAAAGGTCAATCGACGGAAGCTTATACCACTGGTGCCATTAGTGAATTGAATATGCCTGAGTGCCAAGAGAGAAAAACTGGTCAAAGACTGGGTAACGTCCCAACAATAACATCGGCTGTTGGATTCGAAGGTCGGTTGAAATTATATCGATTTAAGGGGTGACCCATTGTGTCAGAAAGACAGCGCAAATATACGTAGTGAGAACATACATGTAAGTGGTATGTGTGAAACTTGGGGAAGGTACCCATCGTAAAGCCGAATTCATCATGAATTACGCAAAGCACATTTAACAGAAACATAAAGAAAGAAATGCACCATACCTTCTGCTCTGAATTCTTCACTGAATATTTGAGTCGCTGCTAGCTTTGCTTCCGTTTCTTTGAGTTTCGCTTCAGTAGCTTTGAGCTTTTCTTCAGTTTTTCTCAAACTTAATTTTAACTCTAGTTCGGTTTCTTCAAACTTCTTTTCAGTTTCTTTCAGCCGTGAATCAGTTTCCTTTAACTTTTGTTCGTAAGATGTTTCTTGATCCCCTAGTTCTTGTAAGCGACATATAGCTAAAGCTAATTTATTGCTAAGAGCTTCATTCCTTTCTTTGACCTCACAATTTTCTTGAAGGTACATATTTTCTAACTCCATACGTTTTCTTTTCTTTCTTATCTTTCCTACTTTCTTTTCTAATTCTTCCTCTATCTGGTAAGGTTTACAAATTTCAGCGTCTGATAATCTCGATTTCTCTATCGATTCGTTCAGTGGCTCTAAAAGAAGCCTTTCTTTTCCGACACTTGTTTCTAAATGATATACTCTTTCTTTATAATGATTTTGACTTTTGAGTTTGTGTGATTCTAAAATCACAAATAATAAAATATACGAACTTTGAGGTAAAGTGGATTTCAACTTAAACATTTTAATATACATGAGGGTGTGAAGCACATTACGGTTTGCGTTCGGAATCGATAAGGCGCGGAGACGCGTAGTTCTTCAACAATCAGAGTCATGCAAGGTTGTGGGGTCTACATGCGCTTACAGTAAAATTATTTCGTTAGTTCAGATTTTCTCGATTTTGAAGAATCAAGAAACCAGCGTACATAGCTAAAATTTCTTAGGGCCACACATGAGTTTCTTCAGACAGGTCTTTAAATAATTAATTTCTTAATTAATGCATGTAACAACACGCACTGGACTTAGTCGCACCAGGCATCATAGTTGAAAGCATAAAGACAGCGCTTTATTTATTAGTTACTTATTGCTTTTATTATTTAGTGACTGATTTGAATACATATTGGCTATTTTCAACACAAAGTGTAACAATGTGTAACAACAAATCGGAATATTTTACATTATAAAATTATCATATACCTTGAAGAATTTTCTCAACGCAAATCTTCCAAATGCTGTCGTTCGACGTCTTCTGACATAGCACGGCTATTTTCGTTGAAACTTCTGTCTGCATTTCGTTCTGCAATTTCTCGAACTGAGTTTCGAGATTGAAAACTTCTCGTTTATTCTAAAAGCACATGGCTACAAGTGAAATTACTTGATAGTTTTTCTGTTTTAATAAAGAATAAGAGACACTTCGAAGCATAACGGCGTATTTTCAGGACAAATTGTTACTTATAGAGAATATTGAAAAGTAGTTGTCATTTTGATTTATATTCAAATACTATATAGTCCAAGCTTAGCTTATTATGCAAATGCATTCGGCAGTAAGAATCATTCTTGAAAATGTAACTTCAAACAATGTTTGGTGTAATTTTGGCACAGCTTGATGAGGTATAAGATATCCAACTGAAGGGTTGGTTTATCCATACCAACGCAAAAAGTTTATGTTAAATTGTTGGTAACTTAAAATGGCTGAATGTTATCATAAACAAATGAATTGTAAAATTTTTGAAATATGAAATGCTGAACATTGGCTAAAAACTTGAAAGTGACAGTATGGTATTATTATATGTGTTAATTATGTGATAGGAAAAATTAAAGGCTTATAGAAGAGCGAAATAATATTTTTCAAGATCATCTTTTTTAATTCAACGACTATAATTTTAAAGGCTAATTTTGTTTTAGAGTAGTGATATTAAAATTGAGAAAAACATCAAATATGATTTGAGATCTTTTAAAGTGTGAAGTGTTATTAGAAGAGCTAATCTTTTTTATAATTCTTAAAATTTACTATTTATAAAGCTTTCACTAGACTTGAAAATAAAATCTTGCTTAAAAGAAATAAAAAAAAGTTTATTACTAGTAGAGTAAATTGAAAATTATTATAAGTAGAAATATTTTAGTGTGTTTAATTTTTAAGTCATTGTGATTTATCTTTCTTAGCAAAGTTCTATATAATCACGCTTCAAATTTCTAGCTAAGTAAAAGAAACTGACCGAAATCATTATCAAACGCTTCAGTTTGTAGATCTAGGAGAGGAGTAGCTGCCGTATAAGAAATGTTGTTAGTTCGTTATACGAATCAAAATCTGAAAGATTTTGTGTATTTTCTTAAGTTATAACTAAGCTATAACAAGGGACATCCAAAAATCGAAGATCAATTCGCAATTTCGGACAGTGTCTTTGACTGAGGAAATCCTTTTTGACGAAATAGAAAAACGATCACCCAACAGTTGCAAAATATCAAATCTTTTGAATTCTATATTTAATTGGCAAAGAAAGAAAAAGAATTTATAAGATAACATGAATACTGCGGTAGAAAGCAGAAAACCATAAAAACTGTCGTATAAACTTCTGAAAAGTCGCATAAAAAGAGACAATTATTTTTGCTGTGTTCAATATAACATTTGATTGCAACACATTTCGCATATAATCTTATATTTTGCAGTTCTGTACGAAGCTAACCCAAATTATGTTAGATTTTATACATGTAAAGAAGAACAAGTTCCTGTGAAAGTAAATTGTATTACATAACGGTCGATGAACAATCGTTATAGCCAATACAAAGATCGGAACTTGATATAACGTCCCTATCACATTATGCTGTGTAGTTTTGCGACGATTTACTGTAACGGGTTCCAATCGATTTGAGTGTGGTTGGATTACTGGTACCTGTAAAGTCTTAGGTTCAGCGGCTGCCACAGGTAGTTGTCCTCTCGGTTTAGGGGTAATCTTCGGAGTGATTCTTATCGCAGAAGTTAATGGATGTCTGTCTGTCTTTGTCTTAACTGCTGATAGCTTATGTTCTCTCTCAAAGTCTTTCAATACAAAGTGACATAAAAATGCACCCATTAAAAATGCAATGTGCATAAATACATTATATTTTTAAATTAGGCATCTTTGGCCATCCGTAGGTTAACCTGTCTCAGAAGTAAATTGCATTTAATCCGTATTGGGGTCACTATATAATGGTCCGATTTTAAGGGTAAAGGAAACTCGAGCAACTATTTCATAAAAAGTATAGGCTCTCGCCATCTCATTCGTTTGTATTTGGCTTATCCGTTAATCTTCTGCCTGTAGGTTTTTCGCACCTGGTTTTCCCACAAATTGCCTTCTGACTGGATGCCATGAAAAAGTGAGAAATCTTAGTTAAGACTAAAAATTGTAAGATTAAAGCCTCAAATTGTCGAAACAGTGCGGTGGGTAGTATGATTTTCCGCGTATTTTCAACACTTAACAGAAGACTTGTGTTGTCGCATAATCTTCTGTGTCCAGTATCAAAACTATGCAAAAACTCCCTAAAGACGAAAGGCGAAACAAGGCGAGAAGGGAAGCCAAAATTAAGGAAACTAAACGGTACCGTGAAATGAAAATGGAGGTTCAGTGAAAGCTGAGGGAAGATTAACAAGTGCACTTTCAGCAACAAACTATGAGGAACAAATCGCATGAGAAACATGCCTCATCTTTTCCAAACAGTAAGGACACTCACACTGAAATTTCAACTTTAGCTGATCTGCATCCAGTCAGCATCAGGTGAAATTATCACGGAGAATTGAAAAATTGTGGGCGTTTGAGTAGTACTGTGAAATGACAGTGAGGTGAGAGATATCGACAGGTTTGCACGTGAATCAGTTCCATTAAAATCTAAAGTGGCTCGTGCAATTGGTGAGACAGAGCAAGAGCACCGGTCCAGATGAGGTTCCAGTCGAGTAGTTCGAGCATGGTGGAGAAACAATAGTGGAGAGGATGCATCGAATATGTGAATCATTATGTAAGACAATGGAAATGGCTCACATAATTGGACAAACTCATTCTTCATTCCTCTTCCAAAGAAAGGCGATAATGAGACAATGCACTAATTACCGAAACATAGCTTTGGTCTCGCAGGCCAGTAAAATCAACCTAAAGGACGAAAACAAAATCTGAGGTGGCAGATGAACAAGCTAGATTTCGAAGAGAATCAGGGACACTAGATCAAGTCACAAATCTTAGAATCATCATGCAGAAAACTATAGAGCATCAGTAGTCCTTCGATCTGTGCTTTGTTGATTTTAAGAAGACTTTTGATTGTGTCTCACTTGAGGAGCTGTGGCCGGCCATGATAGACATGGGTTACCCTAGTTATATCGTCAGCCTGCTTTCTGGAGTCTACTGTAAACAGCAAGCTAGAGTGACAGCAGCCGGTGTTCTATCACGAAGGTTTCGTGTCAAGAAAGGGGTTCGACATGGCTGTGTGATCTCATCATACATGTACGTATTCAACATCCTGGCAGAGATGGTCATGAGGAAGCGCTGGAAGGTTATGATGGTGGCATTCAAATAGGAGGGAGAAGAGTTACAAATCTCCAATATGCTGATGACATTGTTCTGTTGGCAACCTCGGAAGCAGAGCTACAGGAGATAGTGGGATCGTCTTAACCGGTTAAGCATCAACCAGGATCTGCTGAATAATTTTTACAAAACCAAAATCATCGCAACAAATGGAATAACCTCAAGCACCAGAGTAGAAGGTAATCAACTGAACCAGATTTACAGATTTCCATATCTTGGCTCACTTATAACTGAAGACTGTCTATACAGTAGAGATTCGGGCAAGGCTGGAAAAGGACAACTTGTAGGGGCAGTAATAAAGAATGTATGGAAAAGTCCACGGCTGAATTATCGTACGACCAGCTATTACAAGAGAAGAAAGGACAAAATCAGATAGTACAAAATTGTACTGGTGCAGCCAGTTCTCGGCCCGAGGGCTGTTGAAAACAAAACAAGACAAGACTCCCTAAAAACCGTTACTCGCTCTCGATTTCGCATGCCTCAACTGTGATCTATGTAACGAAAACAAACATGTGTACACCAGCGTATATTACACTTACTTTCATTTAAAACTTGCCTTAAGGTATACCCTTATATTATATTGCATAAAAATAAATCAATGTGGCGGAAGTTTGGGTCTGTGCAATCAATATTTTATGAGAGAATGAGTTTGTAATGGAGTTTGCAAATTCTATAAATTAAAGAGCTAATTTGACGTATTTTACCAACGATTCATTTGGATGTACAAATTTCTTTAAGCATTTTACGGAAAAAACCACGCCAATTTTATTTATAAGACTACCTATCCGCTGCAGCGCTTTTATAGTTCCTCCGACATAAAGCGCAAATGTACAAGTTTTTCTATTGCCACCGTATGGCATCGATTTTATCCTGCTCATTTTTTGGTAAAAGAATCGGGTGAGACCTACTCCACCAACGAGGGAACAGAGGCAGCTCGAGAAACAGCAACATTTGCACCGGAATGTAGATGCAAGGGGCGCCTGGCAGTAAGTTGTGGTGTGATACATTCTACTGTATTGTAGCATCGTATTTTATTACTAAATTTCTAAGTAAGGAAAACGGCCACGGATTTATTTCTGAGACATTAAATGCCTAGAAAAGGCAATATGTCAGGATTTTGTTACGTTTTGTCGAAGAGTTAATATATTCACCTGAGAGGTCGCTCGGATCAACGGAATTTGTTAGCATCTGATATACGTGATACTGATTTGTTTTCTTTAGCGACCGAAGAAAGCACTCGTATACATCGTATGAGTTTCTAATGATGATGTTCAGTAGCTCTTCACTAGCTTCTATCGGAGTGGAGTGAAATTGTTCAATGTGTTCAAGTTCCTTCGCACCTAACTTCCCATCTTGAAACATCTGAGCGGTGATTTCTGAAACGCTCGTTAAGTTGTTCAGCAGTTGGTTGTATTGTCCCCGAATAAGGTTTGCATGTTCTGCTGCAATTAAATTGATTTATTTTCATATATGCTAACTCATAATACAACTTCTAGATATTTGTAGATTTAGCATGACGGAACGTTTCAGTGCTACCTCAAAAATTTGATATAAAAATGCAAATGGAACCACTGACAAAATGAAAACATCTGCAGTTCTTAAGACGGTATGTATAATGTAGGTATATTATAGATCAATAAGAAAAATGCGTTTTCTACTGGCGTGACTAACAGTATGTAAGAGACGTTGAGCTTAAATGCCTTCAGAATGTAACAACAACATTTGTTTAATATCAGATAAACATAATAATAGAAACTTTGTATAAGCAAATTGTCGTAATAAAAGAAGTACCTGCTGGCTTCGATTCTTCTTCTGATTCCGTTATTCTGCGCTGAACCGAATCCGACAAGTGCACTGATTTTGATGGAGACGGATTCATTGTGGCTCTATAGGCATTCAAGTTGAAACTGAGTAACTTCTGTTTATTACAATCTGCAGTGTTTTAGTCAAAATAGCTGTCGTTGTATTTACGCCTCAAGTGTAACTCAGGATGAACCTATAGCTGTTGATGTAAGAAGAGGAGTGTAAATGCGTTAATCATAGAATTTCTTTAGTGCCCTTATTATTATACTTGTGTAATCAATAAACGTTCTCTTCAGAAGCGAGTTCAGTGTCCATAATCCGTAAGAGAACAATTCGTCGGAGAGACTTAACGGGTTATTATTCAACTCGAACGCGCAAAATGACGAATAAGCTGAATTAATCAATCGCCGTTATTGCAGTGTTACCAAACTGAATAAAGAATTACAGTGAAACTCGATCGCAATCTTCAGGCACTGTTGGTAAATCAAGTAGAAATTGCTTGAACACGAATAAAAGCTATCGAAATGAGCAAACTGATAAATATACCAGCGCACATTCAAGTGTTTATTGGCCTACAAATCAACGATGTTAAACTTTGTGGCCCATTGAGACACCTGCAGGCTACGCGATATTCATCGTAAACACTCAGCTTAAGTGATAACAACGAAATAATACGCCATTAAAGCTTGAATCGAGTACTAAAGCGTAAGTTTTGCATTAAACAGTAGAGGAATTTCAGCAATCAATTTATAACATTGCTGAAAAGATCCATTGAGTTCATAATTTTATGTAAACCTTGCGAACAATTGTTTTGACCAAATTTATATTTTACTCCAAATTTTGAAGGCACTTTAATCGGACACAAGCTTTTTAGATTTTTATTTGCGCAAAATCTGTACCAAAATGGAAGAGCCCATATTTGGCACCATGGTCAAATACGTGGCCCCTTTTTCACGTGTCAATGTAGCTATGAGTCTTTATCTAATTCGATAACCTTTAGTTTACTTCTGTCCATCGTTAGATGTTTGGGGGTTTACAGTCGTTACGTTCCAAAATATGACTTTCACGAAACGTAACAGTTTCCAGTCGCTCTGTGCCTGACTTTTCTCTAACAATCTGTGCCCGGACGAAAGAAGCAGGAAATGAAAAGATTTATGGCGATGGACACACGGAAACAAAGATCGATAGAAGATAGAGGCTTAAAGGCCAAAAGTGTTGAAGTGTTATACGGAGATCGTATTTCACACACTCACTCATTAACTCACCCACCCACCAACCACCCAATCACTCTTTACCTAGTTTGCTCACCCACTCGCTCGCTTTCTCTCTTTCTGTCTCTCTGTCTCTCTCTGTCTCTCTGTCTCTCTCTGTCTCTATCTCTCTGTCTGTCTCTCTCTTAATCACGATCAAACTGTGAAAACAACTTTATTACACTTTGTTGTGATAGGCCTATGAACAAAAGCTATCGAAATATACTGTATTTACAATCCAGAGTCCGGGCGTTTATGGTTTTATTGGCGCAAAATTTCCATTGTATAACCACAGAGATGAAACTACAACAACGAAATAAACGTCATTAAGGTTTGAATCAGGAAGTATCAGCATTTAATCTTGCTGTACGCATATGTTACACTGGTCAACATAGAAATTGTTACTGACTGGAAAAGGCCCTAATGTGTAGCATCTTGGTGTGCTGAACACGAATATAACCATAAAAATTTTTTATTGGCTCTCGTTTTGAAAATATTTCATATAGTTCATTTTTTATGTTTCACCATGTAAATTTATGCAGTAGGACTGCGACAATATCCTAAATAAGTCTAGAATGATGTAATATTCCACCTCATTGCATAATCCCATCATGGACACATCATGCACAGTTGATTACGTCATTTTCTGATGCAATGTAAAACTACAGCCAGTCGGCTGCTGACGTAAGATGACGTCAGCAGTGTACTATATAAAGGGAGTCGGAACGGTTGAGCATTTACAATATTACAGACTTTGTGCGAGACAGTTTAAGTTACTGTTTTATAAAACTATTATTACTTTATCCATTTAGATACAATACAGAACAGTAATGCCTCGGAAGTGCGTAAATACTGTGGACAACTTTTGTTACATTTGTGGGGAAGTGACATTTGCCAACCAGAAGAAAAGTATCACTTATCAAGTCAAGAAGGCATATCATGCTTACTTCGAATGCAAGGTTGGTGACCAAGACAAGCCATGGGCCCCGCATATATGCTGTGCTACATGTACAACACAGCTTTCACAGTGGTTGAATGGCAAAAGACCATCAATGCCGTTTGCAGTTCCCATGGTGTGGAGAGAGCAAAGCAACCACGTAGATGACTGTTACTTCTGCTTGGTTCCTCCTCTTTCCGGTGGAATAACGAAGCAAAAGAAGTCGACAATAGTCTACCCAAACATTCCGTCAGCATTGAGACCAGTTCCACATGGTGATGGACTTCCTATTCCAGAACCTCCAGCAGAATATATTTTCCTTGATTCATCTGATGAGGACAAGGGTGAGCCGACATGTTCTTCTCCTGGTCCGTCAGCGTGCAGTGATCCCGATTTTCACTGTGGTGCATCATCAACCCCACACAGAATAACACAGGAAGAACTAAATGACCTTGTTCGTGATTTGGACTTATCCAAAAACAAGGCAGAATTGCTAGGATCAAGACTCCAACAATGGAATCTTCTAGAAGAAGATGTCACAATTACTTCATATAGAAAGCGCCATCAGCAGTTGGAACCTTTCTTTATGAAAGAAGGTAATCTGGTATTCTGTTCCAATATTGACGACCTCATGAATGCCTTACAGATCACTCATGACCCACAAGAATGGAGACTCTTTGTAGACTCTTCAACACTGAGTCTTAAGGCTGTGCTTTTGCACAATGGAAACCGTCTTCCATCTATTCCATTAGCGCATGCTGTCCACATGAAAGAGACATACGATAACCTAAAACAGCTACTGCATTCCATTGACTATAACAGGTACAAATGGCACCTGTGTGGTGATTTGAAGGTAGTTGCCATTTTAATGGGACTGCAGCAAGGATATACAAAATATATGTGTTTCTTGTGTGAGTGGGATAGCCGAGCAAGAGAGTTGCACTACGTGCGGAAGGAATGGACTCCCAGACAAAACATGGCAGTTGGACAGAAGAATATCCAGCACCCAGCTCTGGTCGAGGCTCACAAAATCCTACTACCACCCCTTCACATCAAACTAGGTTTGGTGAAGAACTTCGTGAAAGCCATGGACCGCACTTCGCCAGCTTTCCGATACCTGCATGAAAAATTCCCTCGACTCAGCGAAGCAAAGATTAAAGAGGGAGTTTTTGTGGGTCCTCAGATTAGAGAACTCTTCAAAGATGACCGCTTCAACAACTTGCTTGAGGGTGATGCGAAACAAGCATGGAATGCTTTTCGTCTAGTGTCTACAGACTTTCTGGGGAATGTTAGGGCAGATAACTACAAGGAACTAGTAGAAGACATGCTCAAGCAGTACCAGAAATTTCGCTGCAATATGTCTCTGAAGATGCATTTCCTTCATTCCCATCTGGATTTCTTCCCTGACAACTGTGGTATGGTTAGTGACGAACATGGCGAACGTTTTCATCAAGATATCGCAACAATGGAGCAAAGGTACCAGGGAAAATGGTCCACTACAATGTTGGCTGACTACTGCTGGACACTCCGCAGAGATGCTCCCGAACAGCTGTACAAGAGACAGGCAAAAAAATCGAAGAACTAGTCTATGACCTGGTTTTTACAAATATTAACTGTAAGTGTATCACTATTGGCATGCATTGTGCGATATAAAATTACTTCATTTCAGATTACAAAAAAACTAGAGCCAATTCGGCATTTTCACTGTCATATTCGTGTTCAGCACATACATATTGATAAGAACTGACTAATTTCATTTCAGTAACATGACTTTTGTAAAAATTTGTTGTCCAGTGTTATTTGTATTCTGTAGCCCTCAATATCTACTCTTAACTGAAAAAATTACTGCGCTATTATTGGCTGTTATTTATCAATTAAATTTTTCATTCTTTAATTTTAAGAATATGAAATCAATTTGAGAAAGTATAAACTTCGAAATAGTTCATCAGCCATGAACAAATGCTGCGTGCAACATATGTATGTATGTATGTGTCTGGACATTTATATAGCGCCTTTTGATACCTATCAAAAGCAGTGAAACATGTGAGCCATACTATATCAATTTCAACATGGCGTTTTCTTTACACATGATATTTTGAGAGTGATTTTTACATCTTTATACATAACATTTCAAGAGTGTTTTAAATTTTATTGCATAACTTTATTGTTTACCTAACAGGTTTAATTCTAATGTATACTAACTTTAGAATTGTTCAACTTCTTAATATGTGTGAGCTATAAAACATTGAAATAAATCAACGCAGTGATTTTAATTGGTGGTAATTGGTGGCCGTTAAAGGCTATGTACGATGCGGACCGAACTGACGTGGCTGTCGTGTCACCAATTTTCTCGTTTTCTGCTGCATTGCTTCAGGATTTAAGTTTTATCTAAGCTTAAGCAGTGAACTTGTAGATACTTCCAATATGATTCTCTACCTTCCCACAAAAATCATCCAGAAATTTGATAGTTTGTGAACGTTTACTATTTTGATTGCATCTATGAAACAGATAGAGCATATATATCGTAGGTATGTATACAAATCGGACTGTTTTACATTCAACATCATACACGGCCAGAACTTTTTTATCATGCAATTTACAAACTTTTGGTGTTAAATTGGCCATTTCCCTCACTTTCAGGTTTTTAATTTATTGGTATCAGTTCTTTGTTAATTTTAATTTGTTAGTTTCAATTTTCCATGATGTGTGCATCACTCGTCGTTGTTAGGATTCTCTTATACTTCTGCAGACATGCATCACATCAAGCGTGTGATGACGTAGACGGGTTTAAATATTTTTGCCACTGGTATGAATTTGTCACTGAAAGAATTATCTTTCTGAAGTAATCTCAAACTGTCATCTACAGATTGGGATAGGCAGCTAATCGCTCGGTTTTTAGTTCGGTTGAGGCCTAGTACTTTGGACTCAATACATGCATAAAGTATGAATGCATTACAAGTCTTTTGGGACGGTGTAGACAATAGCACTCATACAACAATTACTTGAGTCGTCGAGTTCTTGCTGTTCAACATCAACAGTGTTGGAATCTTCGGCAGCCACTTCACTCCCGAAAATCCCCTTACATATTCAAATAAAAAATTTCTGTGACGCTTTCAGGTTTCATCCTCAAGGATGCCACAGAGGCGAAGCAGCTACATGACCAATTCTGGCCTGACACAGGTGTAGGCCTAAGTTGGTTCTAGGACAATAACCCCCTGGACAATAACCCCCCGGACAATTACCCCCGGACAATTACCCCCCTATACAGTAAAGAGTAGACATGAAAGACTTACCATACATCAAAAACTAATTATTACACAATTATTAGACAATTAGGCCCAGACTAGACTTTTTCATGTTGTGTGGTAATTCTTTCATGTCTAGTCTGGGCCCAATTGTCTAATAATTGTCCAATATTTAGTTTTTGATGTTTGGTAAGTCTTTCATGTCTACTCTTTACTGTATAGGGGGGTAATTGTCCGGGGGTAATTGTCCGGGGGTAATTGTCCGGGGGGTAATTGTCCAGGGGGTTATTGTCCTGTTACCCCTAAGTTACTTGGCAAGGCAAAAATGGGGATGGTGCAGAACTCAAAGTTTAATTGCTATCCTGAACAACATTCCAGGAAGGCCTATTGGAGGGACCTAAACTTTCCATTATTCCTCCACATTTAAATTTCCAGAAAATTGAATGCGATATAGTCTATGCTTCCTGAGATAATTCTTGGTCTAAATCGACGTTTAAAATACTGTCTATATTTGACCGTAGAACTAAAACGCCCAAATACGATAAGTTTAAAAAGTAAATCTGAGCACTATAACCCTTGATACACACAGAGATAAAATGGTGTCATAAGCTGTATTGCTATATTAATGATATCACAACTTTAAAATCATTTAGACCAGCACAGAGAGCGTCTCTTCTTAATTTCTCTTTTAGCGGCGCTACACAAACTGATCCTTTTAGTTACAATTACAGTTAATAGGTCCTTAGGTAGGTTACGTACATATAACCAAACTGAGGAATGATGAGGTAAACAATTGATATAAACATAATATGACTTCGTTTGACATGTGACAAAATGTTTCCACAATAAATAAGTATCAGCCGAGATTAAGTATGAGTTTTGTAATGGGAGTTTTCATTGACGAGACGCAGTATTCATCTTCCAAGTGGAAACCACGTGGAAGCGAAAGTTTGAAGGCTATCCGTAGCGAAAATGAAGGATTGGATAGCTGTCTGTTTCGCCGGAATCAGATGTTCCATGCTATAAGAA
This sequence comes from Norana najaformis, assembly GCA_964023275.1. Taxonomy (NCBI): domain Eukaryota; kingdom Metazoa; phylum Annelida; class Clitellata; order Crassiclitellata; family Hormogastridae; genus Norana; species Norana najaformis. Next base: position 6,909,340 of record OZ029914.1, on the reverse strand, counting down.
CAAATATGTGAACATCAGATGGTATTGTATCAGAAACAACAGTAAATTATAAAGAAATGAGTGCGGTTTGGAAAGGAGCAAGGAAAAATACAGGAGTTAATTGAAGCAGAAAACTATATGTTTGATATGCTCTGTAGGTAGGTTATTATAGGAGAATTAAAGGAAAGGCAGAAGAGAAGGAAAACGAAAGGAATGAAAGAATTAGTGAAGATTAAAAGTAACAAAGAAAATGGGGATAGGCAGCACTGGCATGTAAGCCTACATGGAAGTGTGGATTAATGATTACAAGGAGAAATTTGTATTTTCATCTTATTTATAAACTTTGCATTCCTTCAATATTGATCTAAAGCAATTAGGCCGATCTTTTCGCTCTGACTCTTGGTCTGGACAAAACTATTAAGATAAATATTGATTCAGGTGCCTTTTGCATACTATGGTGGAATTAAAGGTTAATAACTTCAGTGAAAGTTATTTAAAACATATATTCAGCGAATGAAACCAACCTTTTTGAAAGCCCATGTAGCATAGTCTTTTGCATACAAGTGAGTATATAGAGAAATCCGATTTTGAAAGTCTATACAGCATAGGTTCGTCGTCTTGTATGAAGTAGAAAAACGACGCAGATGACGGCTAGCAAAGTAACCGACGTGACTAAATCAATGGCGTGTGGAAAACTACTAGAAACGGAGAAGGGTAGATGGAAGAACTCTGACCCTCTCGTCGACGAGGTTGTCCTTGCGGCGGAAGAGACACTCCCTGAGCTTGTATGGTGGAATGACTCATGGAATAGGACACGCGATTCCAGATCTGAATTCATCTCATCAGCAATAGACCTCAGTCGATCGGCCATTTTTCTAACCTCCTCGATGTCTGCTATCACTGCGGCGCCCATGTATCTCGAAGGGCTCGTGGTAGCCCCTTCGCTGCCCTGACTTGTGTAATTTACTTCCGAATAATAAGAATAATTACAACTGCGTAAATCCAACTGATCGCGATTCTTCGTGAGTTGACTTTTTAGGATATTTTGGTCGTCGGATGAACTCTAATATCAAATAAAACTTATTTTTCTTATCTCCAGACTCGGTCTTTAAACAACAATCTTTGCTGTTATACCTGGTTCTGTAAACAACAAGTTATCCAAGTACATGTACGTATGGACGTTTCAGAATCGTCTACAATTCTGAGCACCCGTGTATCTCTGCTACATGGCTCAGTCTCTCTCCAGGGTTATATATATATTCCAAATGGCTCCACCTGTTATTATTTTTGCGAGTCTAAACTGACATAAATATTTCCTGTTAACAAGTGGTGGATTAATAGCTTAGCTGGCTCTGCAAAGCACCGAAAAATCATAAACATCTATAGCCTGACATTATGACGACCTTTTCCAATCCGTGTATACGTGAATATGATTTACTGACGCAAACAGGCCTCGACTGTTTATCGTTTTCTCAATTCCCTTTTACTACACCTCTACACTTTCTCTGAATTTGCGTAATTAGTGCGCACGACTTCGAGCAGATGTTTGTCGGAAGCTTTCTAGAAAAATTACTTGGATTGCGTTCACTGGACTCTATAGGGAATAGTGGCGTCGGCCTCTCGCTTGGAAGTGTAGGCTTACTATGGGCAACTGTATGAACTCGAACCGACCGTTGAGTCAGTTTTCAATCATAGCATATGGTGTCCTGTAGTAAGATGCTTCCTTGTCTTATGCATAACATGATTCAATTCTTCCTCCGAATGTGTGCTGAACTGACTGGTGTATTACGAGTCAGTCCAGCACAATTCGGAGAAAAGATTGAATGTTCTTCGTAAAAGAACCACTGACTCCGCTGACAGAGTCTCAGATTACCTCCTGTAAGTTTACTACTGCAGATCTACGCAGTCTAACGATAGCTCACAAGTTCAAAGAGAGTTTAAGTACAAGAATGCATCTCTTATAAATCATTAGGTAGTCCATATGGCAGTTACTTAATTTGTCAGGGAATTATGAGGGTGCTATGTAGGCCTACTAGTATGAGGTCAGTCTCTTTAACGCAATACAAAGCGTATATATTATGAGGGTTTTGTGTACCAGTATGAGTTCAGTCTTATGAGTTCAATCTCTTCTTACGCAATATAGGTAGATAGAAGCCTAATGAAGGTTTTGTGTACCAGTATGAGGTCATTTACCTCACGCAATAAATACCGTACTCTTTGAAACGATACAAAGAACCAAATAGTGTATATAAGAACTGTAAGTGCAGAATTAACAGTGATTTATGAGTGTCAAGCGGAAGATTCGTTTGCTTTGAAGACCATCAAATATGAACGGTTTACTGAATCCTAAAAAAACTGACAATGAAGGGTTGCACACTGATGACAAACTGTAGGAATATCAAACAGACAAATATAAGCCATACCACATCCATAGAATACAATGGCACGATGCACTTCTATAGATGTGCCTACTAAAATAAATTTTCTTAATTTTGTTTCGCTATGCACATTGTAAGAATCTCGTAGCAATTGATGTGTTCAGACTAATGAAAGTATTTTCTAAAAGCATTCGCGACTATTCTGTGCATGAACAGAAAGTTATTACGACACAAACTGAAAGCAATGTTCAGAAAAAAATGACGATTGAACAAAAATTGGGATCATGGTGATTTGCAAAGCACTGCTTGCGTTTAGGTACCTAGTATAATAATCCATCGACTGAGGAGTTCTTAACAACTGCACGGACGCATCCAAAGCGTCTGTGGAACATCTTGCGTTGGACTGGCTTCGAGGGAATCTGCCTTAGAAGATCGGCGACCTGTAAACCCTGATAAAACGGGGTTAGAGGAATGGACATGCTATAAGCCTATAGGGTCACAACCCTCTCGATACAGTAGGTCTAATGTCTGCACGTAGGAAAGGATTCACGGACTAACTGATGCACTAAGTGGTCAGTAGTGATAACCTAGGTCTTCTTCTTCAAACGGTTCGTGCCCAGCCAGTTGCTATCGTCATCATCAGCGAGTTGACTAGTCAACAGTCCGCCACTGAACCATGCTTGTAGACAAACATCGACAAGTGTGAGCCATTGTCTGCACTACATTACAGCTGCACAAAGAATCAGTGGCTTTACCCCATTTGACGAGGTTGTAAGTACAGTAACCGTTCGAAATCGGTATAATTTGGACCGGAGTCGTCGAGGCAAGTTGAAACTTGTAGGACACACAGGCGGCGATGAGGGAGTGGTTGTTCACATTTGCTGCTATTCGTCTATCTATGTCGAAATAGGTGTCAAGTCTCCAAATTGGGCATACTGGCGGGTGCAAAGTGATATCGTCATGAAGTGGCAAATCCTTTTTCGCATTGAAATTCATCAGAATCCTCGAAGTAGCTTCCTTTCAAATAAGAAATTGGAAGCATTTGCGTGGCCTAATCTCCGTTTGGTCATTAATACGTATAGTGGCTTTAGTCTTACACCGCCTCTATACTAACATTTTAAAAAGGTGTGCGGTTTTTGTGCAGTTTTCAGGAACATGTGTTAACTCCACCACTGCCTTTAGTCGGGTGGTGCCAGTGTCAAGTCCGGATAGAGAAGAAGGGCGTTATGATAGCGTCGTTTGGCAGAAATCACAGACAGCAAACTGTGCTCAAGCGCAAGCAAAAGTGACTGAAAGACTCAGAGCTTAGGAAGCCTATCTAATCAGGAAGAATTGTGTACAACCATTAAAAATATCACAACTGCACATTTCTCCGTACATAATTAGGCTAAGTTGAGTTATCGAATTACGGCCTATCGCTATGATGTCATTGCCAAAATTCTTTCTCGCACGCGTAATAGGCCTACTTATTCACTACTGAGCTCCATCGACGTATTTTTCAGAACTCCGCATCTCGACTCAAAAGGTTACCAACAAACCGCACCTCTAAAGTAAACACTATCACGTAACGTTAATCCCGGTTTTTCTTCTTGCTCACTAACCGCCTACTGGAAATGAGTGCATTAGTAGTGAAAGCGAAAACACACGAATGGGAAAACAAATATGGGTCCGTCCGTCCGTCCGTCTTTCAAAGCAAGCAATCAACCAACGAACCAACCAATCAACCATATATGGGCCTACATACATACATACATACATACATACATACATACATACATGCATACATGCATACACACATACACACATTTACACCCATACATAGGCCTACATACATAGGCCTATATACAAAGGCCTACATACATAGACCTACATACATAGACCTACATTTGTAAGTATGTATATGCATGCACACATACATACATACATACATTTATACATGCATAGATGCATACATGCTCACATACATACATACATACATACATGCATACATATGCATATAAATACAAGGATGAGGCCTACAAAAACCTACAAACGCGTGATAGTACTCGCATATAATACGCCTGCTTGGGGAGTTTTAGTAGGCCTATAGGCCCACGTGTATATAAGACCTGCCCTGTAGGCCCTAAATCAGTATAATGTCTGCTTAATAGTTCAGCCGAAAGGTGAACGGAACTTCAAAGGCTAAAAATACAGCGGTCGACAGCAACTGATGTTCTGCAGCCTTATTATCGAGCAGGACAGGTAAAGTATCAAGAAGAACAGAACAAGATGCATTCGCTGTATGTTGTGCAGGCCCTACCAATAAACGTTTTAGCGAAATGTCTGAGGTTGAAATGACGTCTGTTTGAACTGTTTTCATGTTTTAATGTCAGCTTTCTGGCGGTGGCTAAATCTATCTAAGAAGACGGCTGGATCCATGCCAGCAGTTCCACGCTCAGTGGAACCTACGCCCGAATGTTTGTGTTGTCGACGGGAGGTAACTGAAATACAATGAAGAGGAACCAATAAAATAAGAAACAGAAGTGATATCAGACACTAGTCAGTAGTAGTTACAGCAAAGAATCGTCGATGATCTTTGGTTTCAGTGTCGTTTGCAAGATGATTTAACAGTAAAACTTTTTTATTCTTTAAAGCGCTATAAATTAAAAAGGCTTCCAAACAATGTTATAATATCAAAGATCTTGGCTATAACATAATATATTCACAGATTTTCGAATGTTTATGCTGATTCTACATTGAATGACACGAAAAATTCTATAGCGCCACATTAGATGCAGCAAATTACTGAGAAACATAGGCAAATGCTAGATGTCGCTAAGAGTTTTAGTGACGTCATATTACTGAAGCTGTTTGTCATATGTATTGTGTGGTGGAATCAAAGAAGATTCGGGATTTGTGCAATTTCTTGTTAATTGAAGCGAAGTTCTCAAATAAAATAACTATATTTTGGCGAATCTGAATTTAGAATTAATTCGCCGGACCTTGTATCATGGTTAAAGAGGAAAACACTGTGAATTTCCGCCAGAACGCCGTCGGCAGCAAACACGGCCCAACCTATACAGGGGACAACACGAAGACTAAAATGGCCTCGTCCAAATCCAACAAGAAATGGATACGCCTAGCCACAGTTCTCGCTTACGTCCTGGCCGTCTCCCTGGCCGCCATTGTACTCGCAATTTATTATATTTTCGTGTGGGATCCGAGTAGTGGCCAGCCGTCTTATCCGCAGCCCAGCACGACCCCGCCGATGGGAGGCTACCAGGGAGCGAGTGGCGGACAGACCGCTGGTGGAGATGGACAGTCGATGGAGGCGGGTAAAATGACAGGCAATGCGAGTGTTGATGTTGTCAACGGAACCAGTACGCCGTGATGACGCTTTCCATTTCTCACGAGTGAAAGGCTTGCACGTAAGTCCCATCTTCATCCTATAATATAGGATACTTAAACATATATCTCGGAATAGCAGTGGTCCAGTTATTTCATGTTGTCATAAATTTACATGTCCTGACAGCCCTGAACACATTAGATCTTTTAGTAGAAGTCATACAACAGGAAACTTTGCTTAATGCTAATTACTTTTGTGGTGTTTGTAAATAATGCAGCAGACATTACTTTGAAGGGTTTTGTAGACACAAGTCGGAATAAATTTGTCTTGGCTTTTGTGCAAGATATCAGATAAACATAAAACGAGAAGCTTTGTAATAATAAATCCCATGCTTTTTCAGCACGTTAAAGCTAATTCAAGAAAGCTGCTTATTTGTCAGTTCTCTCAGTCTAGCCAGTCACTTAAACTGAGATTGAATCACATTTTGTGTCCGGTCAGCAGGCAGGATCTGTTGTGACATGATGGACTCTTTTAAGTGCAGTGGTAACTCCTGATATATATGACAGTTGTATGAAATCAGTTTAAATGTGCTTAAATGCTGTTGTTCATAAAGGTTGAAATCTTTGCATCATTGGTCAGGGTAGAAGTGTGAAAATTAAAATTACACAGGACAGCAGCTACTATTAAGCGGATTTCATGTTTACCTCAGATTTGAGAAAAATCTGAATTGAAGTGGATTGAAGCAGTTTTATGGTTGACTGTTGAAGGTTGAAGATGCTAACTTGGCTTTCTGCTGAAATTGTTATCTAGGTGTTGTTTGTTTTTGTAGAATAATAGTTCTCAGTGGAAAAGGCAAATGGAAGAATTCTTGCTATGAAATGAAAATGATAAAGACTTAAAAGATTTCATACCCATATTTTCCAAAGTGTAATTCCTAAGCGTCCAAGCTGTGACTTGGTAAAAGGGATACATGAAATCTCAAGTAAGAAATTGGTATAAAATCTAGAATGAGGTTTGTTTAATATTTTTTAATATTTCATATTGTTTGGCAAACTTGGATAGATCTGTTTTGGGTTCTAGGTTGATTAAAAACGTTTAGATGCGAGAAAGTTTATGGGATATTTGTTGAGGTGTTTAATGGAAGGAGAAGATAATGTGAAGCATTTGGAGAAGATAATGTGAAGCATTTGGAGAAGATAATGTGAAGCATTTGGAGAAGATAACGTGAAGCATTTGGAGAAGATAATGTGAAGCATTTGGAGAAGATAATGTGAAGCATTTGGAGAAGATAATGTGAAGCATTTGGAGAAGATAATGTGAAGCATTTGGAGAAGATAATGTGAAGCATTTGGAGAAGATAATGTGAAGCATTTGGAGAAGATAATGTGAAGCATTTGGAGAAGATAATGTGAAGCATTTGGAGAAGATAATGTGAAGCATTTGGAGAAGATAATGTGAAGCATTTGGAGAAGATAATGTGAAGCATTTGGAGAAGATAATGTGAAGCATTTAGAGTGTGCCTAATTTTTAGGCAAAGACAGTTCTAGTCATTTTTTATCAATGCAAACTGCAGTTCTGCAAATAGAGTTAGAACCTTGTTCTTAATTTCTGCTGCATTTGAAAGATTTTTATGAACTTGTACCATACATGATGAATATTTTATTGCCTCATCAAGAGGTAGAGAGATGTTTGCAGGTTGATTGTGCAAATGCCAGATGTGGAATATTTAGTTTGTTACTGTAAAAACCTTTACAGTTTAAGAACAAGTATTAACAGTATTAATCCAAATTAATCAGTTCAGTGGTAATATTGGATTACATTGGGCCAAAATACACTGTTTCCTATACTTACGCAATTGGTTGTTAATGCTAGGCTGTTTTGTTACACAGCCTGTGGTTAATGAACTATGTGTAATGTCTAGTTCTTGGATTGCTATTGAATCGTGTGTAACTTAACACAGATGATTTTACCATTGTGGTTATTAAGCACAGAGGTTGGGTTATGTTGTTACTGAACCCAGAATTGGTATTGAAAGTTTTGTTAACGTTGGGTAAAAGATGTGTAATGTATCTCTGTTAAATCAAAAGTTTTGCCAACTGATATTTTAGTTTTTTGGAAATCACGTGCAGAATTTTATATAAGGCCACAAGCCCAGTTGGGTGGATTGACTGTTAATCATTCAGAATCTGCACTTTGTTCATTTAATCATAGGCAGGCTAAACTAACATCCTTGAGTATGTATGTATGTATGGATGTATGGATGTATGTATGTATATATGTATGTATGTAATGTATGTTTGTATGTGTCTAGTCTTTTATACAGTGCATTTTAAGAACCTCAAAAGTTGTTCTACTGCACTGTAATAAAATACAACTACATTACAGTGATGTAATCTGCAAGTATTTATTGTCCAGATGTTGGATTTTCTACTTGCTGTGTCTGTGGTGTGGTTGAAAGCATAAAACAAGGGTACTATGACCTCAGAATTGTATTCTAGATATTTCTTTACATAAGCTTGAATAAGTTTAAAATAAATCGGTGAATTTCATACATTTTGTTGCATACCTGAGTACGTGTTTGGCTTTCCTGTTACTGAAATGAATTTTGTTGTAGTAAGGTAGTTGTTAGTAATCACTGAACTACTGCATTTAATTGTTGTCTTAGGTAGGCACAACAGCCAGCTGAAAATTACATGGGCTCTAATGAGGAAAACAGTAGCATAGCTTAAGGTATCACTTTCCTTCTAGAAGAAGTTGTAAACACTTAAAGCTTGATCTTTGGCTGCTTACTTTGTCTATGGTATATGTTGAAGGGCTGGACTTGAAACATTTTAATTGTTTACTGGTATCGTTTGGGTTGAAAACTAGTCATCAAACTGTTGCATTTGATTTTTTATACATTTTTAAGTGTTCAAATCATGTTGGCATGTTTCATGTTATTGATCTTTGTATATCTGATTGAATAAGTAACTTTGAGGCTGTTAAGTTATTTCCTGTAATCATGATAATAGTTGACAACTGGTTTTGTCTAGTACGATAGATGTTAACGTTAAGCTACATTTGAGCCTTGCTTACTTAACTCTGCATTCAACAATGTGGAGAATGTCACTGTGTTACGTTTATTTTGAGTTATAAGAAACATTTCTTACATGAACTTTTTGATTATTTATTGAGTTCCTATTTGCTGAGTCTTTTATTTATTTAATGAATATGTAGGATGTTATTTTTTGTAGACTGGCTTCTAACTTATGTTAAGTATTTATTAGATTTTAAGAATTGTTGTTTTGTATCTGTTTACTAATGTTAATTCCATGACTTCTCAGTTTGAGTACCATGTACATCTAGGTGGTATGTTGTACAGTGCATTGTGCAGTAAGTACAGATTTTCAGCTATAGTTGTTTTTCTGAGAGGCCACTGACAGCTTCTGTTCAAATGTTAGATGACAATGCGATTAAAATGTAGAAAAGTTACACTGCAACTTTAAAACTGGTCTTTGTGAGAGAGACAGACTGACAGACAGACAGAGACATACACACAGACAGACACACAGAGACAGAGAGACTTTTTCTAAAAACGATTTTTAGATGGAGAATCATTTATTCATTCATTAATTGAGAGCATGTATACAGTAGAGCATTATATAGTGTCACTCCTACTACATGTATCTGTATCTAGTCATAGGTGCTCACCGCCCACCACTAGCAAGAGGATAGTTTTCAAGAGCTGTTCAAAAGACACGTGTAGCGTCCCTGACTAGGACATGCAGATTCATAATACAATAGGTTTTCAGCTACTTTGGTTAGTACAGTATTCAGATCCTGGTATTCCGGTGATGCTGGAATTAGCTTACTCTTACGCTTACAGCTGCTGTATGCAGTGAGAAACCATACATTCCCAGGATGTACCTTTGAGGTTGGCATTTGATGGTGGTGCACAATGAGTGTGCATGTGATAATGCCACTTGCAAAGGCACCCAGTATTAACTCTGTTTGTTTTACGGCAAGGATCTGCTTAATCTTATAGTGTGTAATATTTGTTGTTTGCAACGATTTCTAAGAGTCTCTTATTTGTTTTTCTGGGTATTTATTTTCACTGGCAAAGATGGCATGTTGGAAGGAAGTCAGCTGTTGGAGGCAGGTGTTTCTGGTAAACTAGTTTCTATCTTGATTCTTGGAGCTGCAGCTTTATTACTGTAGGACATTAATCCTGTTCATGGCAATGGCCAGTGTTAAAAGTTTTAAAGCAGCCATAACATTGCTAACTGTTCACCGTGATCTATTTCGTCTAAGATGAGACTTAATACCATTTATTGATATCAGTACCAACAGAATAAGGCCAAAAACATGCGCATTGTCATAGACTTTGTGTTGATCTGTTTCCTGCTGAGGAATATACAAATTTATGAGTTTTTTCTCTCCCATATGAGTGTTTTAATGTGTCGTTATATTAAAAATGTTGTGATTATTTGTTAGTGAGAAAGTTCATTTGGACAGAAACTGGAGTTTAATATCTGTAAGAGAAGTGCTGTTAAATGGTTTATATGAAGCAGACTTGAATCTTGATTAAATTTTCTGGCAGCAGTATCTTGGCTGTATGAAATATTGATTGATTTTGAACAATGAATGGCATGGTTCCTTTCTGACTTAGCTGCGTTGAATATTGATTTCAGTGGGTGGCTTGGTATTATTTTTGCAACAAAATAACATCCATTTATCCAGATTCAAGTGAAGTGAACCATTGGCTGTTGTTCGAGTGTTTGTTGGACAGTGATAAGAAGCCAGTAGAGAGCATAGTTAATACCGCACTGGTCAACAATGCCAGTGGCCGTATATGTGGCATCTGTGAATGGTACTTACTTCCATTGCCACAGGGCGCCATAGCACTAGATAAAGTAACGTTTAATGGCATCGGACTAGTGATGTTGAGACGTTTTTGCAAAATACGAGTGAAGCTTTGGTTTCTGGGCCTGAGCCTAGCAGTGTAGATAATGTGAGCATGTGGCCTGTTGAAAAAGCCTGGTGAGTCATTGCAAAGCATGGAATTGAATTTGTATGTATGTACGCTGAATACAGCAACACACTTGGTGTGTTACTTCAATGTGTACTTTGAGTTTATTGTGTGCATACTCAAGCACTCAAGTACTTTAGACTACAAGATAGGTACACACTTGAATTTGGGCATGATACTTTGCTTCCTTTCTCTTCAAACTTTACCAGAAACGATTAATACACTCTGAGTTTTAATTGGTAATTTTACAAATAAAGACAAATTTCCAAGCTTCAAACTTTTTGTTAGACTTTCTACAATTCAAACTACATTGCAAGGTTAACAATAAATAGGGCCATGACACACATGTCCAAAACGTACGGGAAAACTGCACAAGACTGTTGCATGTTTTAGCTTCAAGCTTCAAACAGATGCAAAACTTTACGTCTACCCTCACTGCAGGCAGTACAGTTACTTAGTCAATTCCAAGTTGCATAAAGGCTGAGGCATACTGTGGTCATATCAAACAAGTTTCTAAACATCTGTACTTGCTGTAGATTCCAAAACAGAAATTACAAAATGCCTATAAACTCAAACTGTTTTCAAACTACTGCAGGGCAGAAAAATTTCAACATCTGAATTACATGCTTTGCCTAAAATAACACCCGAATATATCAGTTCGTTTCTTCCCTAAGCGAAAATGCAAAATTTGTCTTTACTGTGCTTCTTTCCTTGAGTAGTTCTTTGTTTTACACTTTTTGTACATCTTAATCATCATTTCTTTCTCTAAATTAAATGGCTAAATTATTGCAAAACATTTTAAAATAACCCCATCAGAAAATGAAATTACAGAACAGGCAGCTAAGGAACAGCTGAAGCTAAAGCAAACATTCCTGCACAAAATCAGACACATTTTTCACGCAGCTGAGACCAATACCAAAACAGTCGGTAATCTGAAATGCGAAACAAAACGTCAAAGCGCTAAAAGTAAATCTTAAAACAAGCAAAGCACAAGAAAATACAGCTTGTTAGCCAAGAAATTACAAGCATTGCTGTTTCTCACCAACTTACCAAACGATTTTTAGATAAAATATTTGTTCAACTGCTGCAGGGTAAGTTTGAGTTTCACAAAATTACGACACTGAAATCTACCTGAGCTTGTCCTAAAGAACTGTCGTACAACCGAAATGTTAGTAAAGGGAGTTCATCTGCTTGGTTGCATTGCGATAAACTCTCAAGCAACTGAATAAAATTTTTGCTGATGGTATTTTCAACCTTTACTATTTAAACTAACCACCATCACAAGGTCTTGCTGCAATCACAACCACTGTGAAGAAATAGTAATATCAGTTTACATGTTAGGTTGAACAGACAGTTTGATGCAGGGGATGGAAAATATGTCCTTTTCACTGTTAAAGTATCCTAGTCTTGACAGCTGATCTTGGACAAAAGAACTAAAATCAACAACAGCAATCCAACCAGATATTATGGCTCATAAATAAATTGCTTTTTCACACCGAGTCTCCGCAATAAAATGCAAATCGTTCCAATGTAGCTACACGACTCTTAAATGGTTACAATTAACAACGTGAAAATTGTAAATAGTAAAACAACAAGAAAAGAACAGATGTAAATAGCAAAGTGTGACCTGCACCAGATATATACCGGTAAAATTTGGTTTGCATCATTGAAACAAGTTAATTTACTATGCAGAAAAATATCTTTGTTTGCGTTCCCAGAATTTAAGATCAACACAATTACGTGAAAATCAAGCTGGGTATGTTTTGCACACAACAATTCCTTTTAAAAACTCGATATTAATTTTGACAAAAAACTGCTGCCTAAGGGAAGCATTAAAAGCTGGCCTAAACAACACACGCTTTCAGTAAAAAAGTCTCTTTGATGTCAAGTTGGAGAAAAACAAAACTTTCAACACTTTACAGAAATATAAAAATCTTTGAAATCAGTTTAACCGAAGTGCAGAAATTGTCACTACTCAAAACGTTACAGATTTGCACGAATTCCTTTCAAATATCACATAAGGCAAATGCTTTCAATGATTTCTGAACAGCCCCACAGCTCCGGGGTTGTATTTGTGAAAATTTCAATGATTTCTGAACAACCCCACAGCTCAGGGGTTGTATTTGTGAAAATTCAGGTGCATGCCAAGGCAAGTTAATTTGAAAGATCTCAACCCAAAATATGATCATGATACCCAATGTCTAAGCTTCTCAGCAACACAGTGCAGTAGATGTACTCATTTTATAGTTCAGCTCACTAGAGGGCAGTATCTGAACAGAAATCTTGAAGCACCTTTCTTTCCCAGCTGCTATTAGTTCATAGAAAAGGATTATGCAAATATGCAGAAACATCCATGCACAATGCTATCAAACCACAGCCAGAGTCATAAGTGCAAATGCAGGAAAACGTAAGTTACTTAAGTCAGAAAAAGACACAAAAGCCAAGATCAGCTGAACGGTTTCATTAGCTTTAGTTTGGCGACTTCTACATTTATATTCAGATGATGCAAAAGCTGTTAAAATTAACAAGTCAATGGATAATTACAGTGCATCGCTAAGCAGGCTCTTGTAACAATTCCAATATAACAACATGAGGTGAACATAACAGATTTCTCATCAAATCAACAACCGCTGAGCCACTGACAGTGTCAGATAACTAACGATCAAAAAGATCCACCACGTGATCAATCAACGAATATCGATACACCATTTAATCAACATGATCTACATTCTCTTACGTAAATTTAACCAGACAATCAGTCAAATCATTTTCAAGCTAGTCAATGTATAACCAATTTAAAGTTATACAATATTTAATTTCATGTTATTCAATAACTGATTAAATGTTAATCCATGATTAATTTACTGTCAGTAACATATCTTGTAAGATGTAGGACGGATATGGCAAACTGAAGGAGGAGGCCCAACAACGTCAGGAATGGCACCAATGGACGTTCGAACCTGCTTTTAGTTCTTAAAGAAGAAGATGAACATATCTCCACTACTAGCAAACATAAGTCACACTCAAGTCACTAACACTTCAAATCCATGTCTGCTTCTCAGAGCTAACTTACAGGTCTGTCTTCTAAAGGTTAACCAACCACCCCAAGTCAGATGGGCTGGCTGAACAATGAAAATTGTTCAAACAGTAAACCCTCCAATTATGATGCTACTTAAAATTACTGTTCAAACAGTAAACCCTCCAATTATGATGCTAATTAAAATTACTGTTCAAGCAGTAAACCCTCCAATTATGATGCTAATTAAAATTACTGTTCAAACAGTAAACCCTCCAATTATGACGCTAATTAAAATTACTGTTCAAACAGTAAACCCTCCAATTATGACGCTACTTAAAATTACTGTTCAAACAGTAAACCCTCCAATTATGATGCTACTTAAAATTACTGTTCAAACAGTAAACCCTCCAATTATGATGCTAATTAAAATTACTGTTCAAGCAGTAAACCCTCCAATTATGATGCTAATTAAAATTACTGTTCAAACAGTAAACCCTCCAATTATGATGCTAATTAAAATTACTGTTCAAGCAGTAAACCCTCCAATTATGATGCTAATTAAAATTACTGTTCAAACAGTAAACCCTCCAATTATGACGCTAATTAAAATTACTGTTCAAACAGTAAACCCTCCAATTATGATGCTAATTAAAATCACTGTTCTAACAGTAAACCCACCTACTCAGGACACTAATTAAATTACTGGGTTGGCTCAAACCATGACATGCCTACCCCTAAATTACTCCAGTGGGGTTGAGCCTAGCTGCCTTATCAAACTTTATGCCCAGGTTACCCTGACTACCATCTTTCAAAATAGATAAAGTTTCCATCAGATAGTATCTGCATAACGTTATCTTAAGACATCAGGCAAATAAACAAGGCATCTGTCAAAACAAACACTGCAAAATACACAGACTCTGAATATCATTACACCATTAGAAATGAAAGCCAATTTCATCGATAGTTCACAAAAATCAACAGTAGAAAAACCGATGCTATTTCATGAAATCGATCAATGGAAAGTCAGAAGTGGTCATAAAATACAAAGCAGTTCTTAGCAATAGTACCTTTAGTACAGAACAGAGCATTTGCAAATTAAAATTGCACATTAACAAGCAGAAATGTTCATAAATGCCGTCTTTAAGAAACAAATCACCACAACTGTTCAGCTTTACATCTAACTTATTATATTGCCTCTCAAAGAGTGGCATGATGCAGCAAGATGCTTCCCTAAAATGTGAAAAAGTCATTTTAGTAATAGCAATATCTTCATAAAATGTTAGAACCCAGGGTTGATTTAGTAATGACCCTATTCCTACTAATATCTTAGCAAAGCATAAGAAAAACAACATTTGATAGCACAAGCTGCTTTAGCAAGAAGCCTCTTCCTAGCAAGATACCCATAAAACAATTAAAATCATGATTGACGTGTATAGTTCGTACTTTCATACATTTGATAATCATTTAAATGGATTTTCCACGAGATCCAAAACCAATAGAATTCTCAACTGATTTTGCGAAGTTTACCCGAAATGATAGGATTATGAGATGCTTCATGCATTTTCAATAAAATTTACTGAACTTCTGATGATATCCATAATCTCCACAAACATAGTTTCAACTCCTAAGAGATCAGTACTACCTTAGGTAATAAAAAAGTAAAAACATAATTAGTTTTACTCTTTATTCTGCATTTTTAAAATGGCATTTAAAGCCAAACACTCAAGTGTACACGACAACAACCAAGTAGCATAAAAAACTATTTATAGAGCATCCATTTGAGATATAACATCGCAAAAACAGAACTGCAAATTTAGACAAAAGGGTGTTAAAATATCTGAACAGCAATAGTAATAGTCAGTCCACCAGATGTCATTATAAATTGTACTGAAACAGTAACAGCATTTAAACTAGTGTATCTAATAACACCAGACACTTGTTATTCAAACTAGTGTTATTCAAACTAGTGTTATTCAAACTAGTGTATGTAAGAACACCAGACACTTGTTATTCAAACTAGTGTATGTAAGAACACCAGACACTTGTTATTCAAATTAATGTAGATAAGAACACCAGACGCTTGTTATTCAAATTAACCAGACACTCATTATTCAAACTAGTGTATGTAAGAACACCAGACACTTGTTATTCAAATTAATGTAGGTAAGAACACCACACACTT
The DNA here is from genome assembly GCA_964023275.1 of Norana najaformis. NCBI lineage: Eukaryota > Metazoa > Annelida > Clitellata > Crassiclitellata > Hormogastridae > Norana > Norana najaformis. The sequence continues at coordinate 6,893,449 of OZ029914.1, read as the reverse complement.
CTTATTCAAATTAACCAGACACTCATTATTCAAACTAGTGTAGATAAGAACACCAGACAAATTAATGTAGATAAGAACACCAATCGTTATTGAAACTAGTGTAGATGTGTACACCAGACACTAATTATAATGCCATCTTTAGGAGATACACTAAGACCTTCCTTACATGGAAGTCACGCTATTATGAGTTTATTTGCTATAGTTGAACAAATCATTGGGGTGCAAGTCCCAGAACGCATTATATCAGAATTCACGCTACACTGAGTCTCCACTGTAACAGAATATTAACAATAATTACTTGAAAATTAACAGAATATGACAGCTACGTGAACCAAGGAGAGAGGCGAGTAATTGAGCATTTGCACTGGAATGGGGAACCGTTTGTTCGCAGGCGTCTTCGAGTACAGGACAAGTTCTTCCAAATGGACGGAATGCTTGACGTATTGCTAAGCTCCAAGTCAGAGACGACGACAATTCCCCGACGTCTCATACGACTCAAGATCCCAGAAAACGAGAAGATTCACCGACAGCCATCACAGACTCACAAGCTACGCATACAACCGCAAAACATCAGTGCCTGGCAACAAATAAAAACTTAAATTAGACAACCGTTGTAATGCTGCTTTTGAAGCTACGCTTATCTGTAATAAAATGTAACACTTCCTTTGCGAGCCATCTCAAGTACTGCATCAGAATGAGACAGCGGCATAATCACTTTCAAAAAATTTTAATGACATGTGGGATATATATTCCTGACCATGCCAGACTCCAGTTCTGAAGCATTAGGTACCAAGTCCACACAATCATCAGATTGTGTTTCAAAAGGAACATTCTCAACATGAATTAAATTTGGGATTTACCATGTGACATAAGGAACTTATTCAAATGTGACTCATCATTAGTAAGCATACTATGAACAAGTGTTAGTAAATGACACAATGTGTCACATTATGGTGAATATATCACCAGATCTGCGATTTCCTGGTTGAAAACATCATATGAGTCCAAGCTCGACATTGTCCAACACTTCAGTAGTATAAAGGTTAACTATTTATAGATCAAAAGCATTAAACTTGGCGGCAGACCTCAGTGACAGGTAAATGTAAATATTTTTCTATAGCAACCATATGGCCACGACCCTGGTATGTGACATACTGCATGACCAAGAGTTTGTAGGTGACAGAATGACGAAATCATATAAGCAGGTGACAGTTACCGAGTGCCATATAATGAGTATGAGTATGCGGCAGCATTCTGACACATTATTACCAAAGCAATACGTCTGAAAAGGTGAATTTACTTGTCGAAGAGCATTGCATTGTCCGATTCAACGAAACTTTGAGCATCTGATTGCTGTTCCACTGCATGTGCCTAAAAGTATCATAGCCAAGTAAACAATTATTGATTAGAAGTAATCAATTATTCATTAGAATCAATTATTGATTAGACATAACCAATTATTCATCAGTCATCCTTATCAGCATGTTCTAGATGGCCATCCGTCAGTCAAAGTCAAGAGGTCAACGATTCAGAAAGATGTTTCAAACTTTCTGTTCCACTTGTGCCCTCTAAGAAACTCGGCTATGAAATCAGCATGTCGAGGATACACTGTTGGTGGGATGATCAGGCAGCAAGGGAGAGGACTGGCCACCCACACTCACATGCCGAGGCTAAGAAAAATGAAGTAGCTAACCCTTCAAACCCATGGTAAACCTATGTGTCTGCTCTTCTTTTATTAATACCAGTAACTTGTTTTCATTAAAATTTGCTGAAAAGAGTACATCTAAGTATGTTCTGTCAAGCAATAATGTTTTTGTTGAAGACATCAGCACAAAAGCTAATTACATAGAAAGACTTTGAGAATACATCAACAGATAGCATGAGTAAATACGCTGATCACATTTAGCAAATGCTGTATTACAGTCAAAAGAGATCTAGTTAAAATAACCGACCTGCCGTTGGTTGCCTGATTCCTGGAGCTCCGTTCTGTGTGTCTCATTCTGCTCAACAGACGTCTCTTCTGCTGCTATCCTCTGAGACTAAAATGAACAACTACAGCAGTCAAGTCTTCCACTTATTGCAACAGTTGAGCGACGCTTATTCATATTCCCTATGGCCCTAAGGAAAATCTTAAGAGAGAAAAGAAATCTCCTAAGCAAAATCTTAAGAGAAAAGAGAAATCTTCTAAGAGAAATCTTAAAAGAAGAGAAATCTCCTAAGCGAAATCTTAAAAGAAAAGAGAAATCTCCTAAGAAAAAAAAGAAGAGAAATCTTAAGAGAAAAGAGAAATTTCCTAAGCAAAATCTTAAGAGAAAAGAGAAATCTCCTAAGCAAAATCTTAAAAAAAGAGAAATCTTCTAAGAGAAATCTCGAATCTAGATACTAAAGCCCTCACAGAACGGTCAACAAATTCTAGTCCAATCAACTAACTCTACTAGGTACAAAGTTCTGCACCTTTATTTTCTTAGCCTCGGTATACATGAACTGCTGACCTAGTCCTCTTCCTCTCTGCTAGATCTCTTTAATTTAAAACTCAATGCATTCACTTTGTATGCTGAGAGAACGGACATTTTAAATTATCTATTCATGGCTTTTAAGGTGTGCATCCATCTTGGCTGTTGTTTTGTCTATTCAGTTGTTCTGGCAATTGTTTGTCTCTGCAGAATTGTGAAAGGAACATAGAATCTCAACCAATTGGATTGCAGCCAGTCTCAGCAACTACTAGACGATTACTGCTTCAGTTCTGCAAAATGAGACATATAATCTGTGCTGGTGAAATGGTAATTCATTAATGCTGACCTTTAACCTTTCGATCTCCTTGTCTTTCTCTTCGAGTGCCTGACGCAGCTGGGCATCTGAGGCAGCAAGGCGCTGAAGCAATTCTGATTTCATCTGTTCAATCGTGTCTTGAAGCACCTGGAGACAGAACGAAACAGTTCTACGTAAAAAACACTGTAAGTGGATCAAAGGTCGTTTTAGACTCAACTGAATTAGAGTTGAGTCCAAATTAGAATCAGACACAACTCTAATTCAGAGCTGAGTATGATTTAGAGTTGAGTCTAATTCAACTCTAATTCAATTAACTTAACTAGATTAGTTTATTTATTAGTTTATTTATTAGTTTATTTATTAGTTTTTGAATTAGAGTTTAACTCTACTTCAAGTCTAATTCAACTCTAGGAATTCAGAGTCTAATTGACTCTGAATTCCTAGAGTCTAACTGACTCTATGAATTAGAGTCAATTAGAGAGATTTTTTATTGATCACTATGATATTTAACAATTACAATCGCAGTCTGTCACGTACATTGGTGCCAATGGGCTGACCTAAAAAGAACAAAAAGTTCCGCTACGAAGGTCACCTGCTTACATCATGGATTACAAATAGGTGACAGCATTATACTGAGCAACTCATCTATTAATCTAGAACATAAGAGTAATTAACGTAATCAATGCCTAAAATGTTAACAGGAAAGTAAGACTTTCACTTGGATATTACAGACTGTAACACAGTGGTACATTCTGAGTAAAGTAAAAGTAAGGCTTTACTTTAACTAAACGCAAAAGGCGCTTTATTTCCTGCCTTTTTGGTCACTGAGCAGGAGATGGACAAATCCCAAGGTCCTGGACATGAGACCAGAGCATAGCAGAACCTGCCTTTACTTCACAGCTTATGCCATTACTAAATTACACTGCATGGTGATTTAAACCAATACAATCACAGTGGTCACATTTTGAGACGTGGATTGGATTTAATTAACAGTCAGCCATTCAGTTTACTTTCCAGTTTAGAACTGAATACAATTCATTCCAATCATAATACAATCACTGATGCTTAGTGCATGATGATAAAGTTACTACCTAAGTCTCTAAGACTCTGAAATGGGAAAGCAAGTTTCCGGCTTACAGCTTACAACGTATAATACATATTATACAAAACCCATCCTCATTATCTTGCTGAAATAAAGCTAACTGCAAATAAGTATACCCACATTCATCTATATGGCACCTTTAAGGGTATCCGAAGTGATACTATCAAAATGTGATGCATGAGTTTAATGTTCAATTAGTAAGGGTCCACAGAACTCATAATATTCAGGAACTATAAGAATGTTATCAAGACCTAGATTATAAACATATTTAACACATAAGCAAACACAAGACTTTCAATAGTTTGTTACAAAATTAAGTTCAAACATTAGTCAGAAACGTATATCAGGACTCAAAGGTAGGACAAGGAAGATAAACCTGCCATTTGCAACATGCCACAGCAGTTAACAAAAGCCCTTAAGGTTACATTCATGGGATTAGATGCAATGGTGACAAGTGAACACCTATAGGAACAACCACACAACCTTTTAACAGCCAGTTGTCAGTTTAGCAAGAAGCATCTGGATCATAACCACTGACCATGCCACAACACAGCCAATGCAGAAGGGCAGAACTTGACCAGAATTTAAGCAGCTTAATAACTGGACAGACAAACCAGACCACAAATGCATAGAATCCGATTATCCTCCAACTGATATCCAAGAAATGTCTGTTATTAGAAGTCTGGATCTGCTTCAAACAGGGCCATTGAAACTGACTCTAAGTAGAAGACTGGAATTGCCTCTAACTGGAATATTGAAGCTGCCTCTAACTGGAAGACTGGAATTGCCGCTACATGGAGTCTGTATTGGTTCTTACTGTGTTCTCTCTCTTCTGTTTGTCGAGTTCTTGTTGCATAAAAACAGCCTTCTCCAGTCGCTCATTCAGGTCCGTATGGTTTCGGGCAAAACTGTCCGCATTCTTACCACTCTCCTCCAGACAAGACTGCAACATGAGCACTTGGCCAACAAGCTCCTGCAAGCGGGGAATATCACAGCCAAATGGCAGACATAAGAAAACAAAGCTCATTAGGATGAGTTCATAACATAAGCAGAAAAATGCCATAACAACAAAGTATAAGAAAACTGCAAACACACAACTGAGTCAGATTTTCAACCGACAAAAACTATCCCTACCGCTGGGCAGAAAGATCAGGTAGAAAATGTAGGATAGCGATGGTACAAGTCACTCCATTGGCAAGATCCAAATGCAAAATGCCCTTCTTCTGACCTCCAAAGGGTTTCAGAACCAAAATGACACAAGTTTAGGAGTGTTCAGAAAGTTCAAACATTCACATGTGACGCAAATTTAAAAAAAAAATCCAAAATGGGAAATTTTGCGACCAAATTTCATATGAACAAGATAAGCAGTAAAGAAAGTCGAAAACAATGAGCAGTCAGCCTTTAAAAGTGCAAATGTATGCAACAAACTGGAAAGTCTGTAACCAACTTGTAAGGAAAGAAAACAATGGTAGTTACACGACAATTTGGTTAGTATGCCACATAAGTCTTCCCTTTCTACTCTCATGCATCAAAATGCATGATAAATCTACTCTAGTAAATCAAAAATACAGGCAGTCATAGATTCCAGCTTTAATATCAATTTTAAAAGTCATCAAGATTCTAGAACACTCACAGTTAGCCGCAGTGCACAAGCAATAGAAATCATCTTCAGTGACATTTAGCAACTCAACTTCAACTAAGAATTTCTTGCACTGAACCTATACTACAATACTTTGCAGTTTTAATCACACACTTCAACTGGACTAAATAAGTTCAAACACAGTTTCAATATGGATTTTTCATTTTCAATATTATTAACCTAATCACAAAAAGAATTTGTCACCAACTTGACTGAGTAACAGCTTCCAATTTCAGCATTCTTACAAAGAAGCATCAGTCTTCCAGCATCCATTCAAGAGTCCAAAAGTGTCAACCTCTTTAAAAAACAGCTGAAATTCTATTTACTGCTGCACAACTCTTAGTACTTGGGCTGAGCTTTGATTTTGTAAAGCACCCTAGAAGTAGCCTGCTACTTACAATGCTATATGAACTGTCGTCATTACATTACATTACTGGTTTTCAAGAAAATCAAACTGAAATAGAAAATTTACAGCTGGAGGAACTTAGAGACAACTCACCTGTTTTTCTTGTTCGAGTTGAGTTAATCGTTCATCTTTGGACTTATTATCACAGCTGAGTTGGTTCACCTCATCGGCCATCTTAAATTTCGCTTCTTCAAACGCCTGCCAACACATCAACAATTCAACACAGCTGAAATCTGATAATGCCCCTTTGCAATACTTTTAGCTCAGAGGTTCATTCTGATGTCGGGCAACAGAAAAAACCATCAACCATAAGCAGAAAGGAAGAGGCAAGAAAAGCAAATTCACAATATTAACGAAATATTTCTGACTAGCTTATCTCATGCAGAACACCTGAACACTAGCTCGACAAAATGTCTTATAATCCAAAATTGCAGTTGTAGAAATAAAACGAGAAAGGAAATGCAGGTAAATGATGTAGCATTGTAAATACAATAAATAACTGCTCAATAAGAAGCTGTCGTTAATAAGTCATTAGGATAATTATTAATTTATTACCATATCAACAGAGGAAATGCAGGTACTGATGTAGAGCATAGTAAATATAATAAAAAAACTTTCAGTAAAAAGCTGTTTTTAACAAGTGATTAGGAAAATAAGTAATTTAATACCATTTCATGTGAATATAATTAATATTTATTAGTAAAACAGCAGTACTAATTATGTAATTAAGATAAAAAGTTAATTATCGCATCATGTGACTTGGTGCTTTGCGCTAATGTTATTGTGAATGATTATTAATAAATAGGTTGTTACTAATAGGTAAATAAAACTAATAGCTAAGTAATTACCATTTCAAACAATTTAGTGCTTACCTTTTTTTCTCCCTGAATGGCACTTAGTGCTTGTTTTAGTTGACCTACTTCCTGAACGAGGTCAGCCTCTTTTTGGTGCAGTTGACCTATTTCCTGAACGAGGTCAGCCTCTTTTTGGTGCAGCTGATTTAATTCCGAGCAGTAAGATCCCACTTGTCCTTCAATCTCATGAAGCTTTGCCAAATTGGTTTCACTCTGACTGAACTTGGCCTCAAGTTCCTTGACCCTGGCTTCCATCTGAGCAAACTCTATTTCTTTCTCAGCAAATTCCACCTCCTTCTGGTAAAGTCCCTGAAGCTCTACCTCCCTCTGAGTAAACTCTGCCTCCTTCTCAGCAAACTCTGCCACAATTTGCTCTAATCTCTGAAGCTCTGCCTCTGTCTGAGCCAACTCCGCCTCTTTCTGAGTGAATTCTACCTCCTTCTGAGCAAATTCTGCCACTTTCTGTTGCACTCTCTGAAGCTCCACCTCTTTCTGAGTGAAATCTGCCTCCTTCTGAGCAAACTCTGCCACAATTTGCTGTAATCTCTGAAGCTCCGCCTCTGTCTCAGCGACCTCCGCCTCTTTCCGAGTGAATTCTGCCTCCTTCTGAGCAAATTCTGCCACTCTCTGTTGCACTCTCTGAAGCTCTGCCTCTTTCTCAGCAAACTCTGCCTCCTTCTGAGCAAAATCTGCCATCATCTGCTGCAGCCTTTGAAGCTCCACCTCCTTCTGAGCAAATTCTGCCTCCTTCTGCATAAACTCCACCTCCTGACGCTGTAACCTCTGAAGCTCCACCTCTTTCTGAACGAATTCTGCCTCATTCTGAGCAAAATCTGCCATCTTCTGCTGCACTCTCTGAAACTCTGCCTCTTTCTGAGTGAACTCTGCCACCTTCTGCTGTAGCCTCTGAAGCTCCACCTCATTCTGAGCAAATTCCGCCTCCACCTGTGTAAACTCCGCCTCCTTATGCTGCAACCTCTGAAGCTCTGCCTCCTTCTGAATGAACTCCATCTCTTTTTGCTGTAACCTCTCAAGCTCCACCTCCTTCTGAACAAACTCCGCCTCTTTCAGATTCAGCAGCTTTAGCTTTGCCTCTTTCTGAACAAACTCCGCCTCTTTTTGCTGCAATCTCTGAATCTCTGATTCATTCTGACAAAGCTGCTGGCGTAGGGCATCCAATTGCGCCCCGAGGCTATCACGATCGTTCACCCTGGCATCCATCTCACGAGATCTCCTCTGAAATGTCTCATTCAACATCGAGATCTCCGACTGCATTCTCTGAAACCAAAAAATCAAAACAAAAATAATCATTTCATTCAACTTCAAGATCTCTGACCAATTCTCTGAAACCAACAATAAAATAAAAATATTCACAACTCTCATGAAATGTAATGATGATAAGCACACGCAAGATATTCATATTACGCACAAAAGAAGAATTTGACAACTTCTATAGCACCACAGTAATAATGCTCAAGGCACCGATGGTCAATGCTAATCAAAGTCGGTATGCAGATCAAATTCCAGGGTAAACCCAGTCAAAAGCAAAGAGGGAAATCTAAGAGAACACTGAATCAGCCTTAAGAGTAACAACAATGACAGTTTGCTTCGATGAAAGTGTTCCTGCCCACCTGGAGTTCTGAATCCTTCTGACGGCTGTAAGTCATGAGATCATTATTCTGTGATTCTACTGTCTGTAGCAATCTCTCCAGTTCGGCCTTCTGCTTCTCCAGCTCCTAATAAAAATAATAATACACAACTTATGTAGCACCGTAGCCCAGCCAAGGCCGAAAAAGGGCGGTGTACATCAGTTCAAAAATCAACAGTCATATAATATTTAAAAAAGGTGGGCCATAAGTCATAACCTGAACGTGTCCCACAACTTGGTTTTTGTTGGGCGCTGTAGAAAATTTGAGCTTACGATTACGATACTATGATCATCCCAATCAGTACACATATGATTATCCAAGAAAGCAGTTGTTATCTAACCGCAGACAATAGTGAAAGTTTTCAGATCAGACAAATGCTAATGATCTATTCCAAACGAAACAGTGTCTACCATATAACTACAAACACATCACATAGATCTTAACACAGAAGCCATATAAAGGAATTGAATTGTGCCGAGGAAGTGACGTTTTAGAACTAACCATGAAGTGCGTTCTCATTTTCTCCGCTTGGCCGAGTTCATGTGTAAGGCGCTGCAGCTCAGACGACAGACCCTGGCATCTCTGCTCTGACTTTTGCAGATTCTCAGACATCTCACTCTTCACGACTTGCAACTCTCTCTGTCAACCACAAACCACGGCCAGGAAACTCAGTGACAACAAGCTCAGAAATGTGCAACTTCAACTGTTCGCAATAATAATAATAATAGTAATAATAATAATAATAGTAATAGTATTAGTAATAATAATAGTAATAATAGTTAATAATTAATAACAATAACAGTAACAATAATAATAACCAAGGTGTTCACCCACTCTGTTGTCGCAGATGGATGACTGATTCTTCATCATGCTGCCATATCATAATAATAATAATAATATTGATATTTTAAATAATAATAATGATAAAGATAATAATAATAGTAACAATAATATACAGTGAAACCACATTATGACAAGCTTCATTATAAGACAAATTCTTAAAAAAAACGGCCAGCATCTCAAATGTAGTACGGAAAAGAATCTGTCTTTCCACATGTCACCTTTACATGATTTGCAACCATGTAACCATGTAAAGGTGAAAAGGTGACACGTGGAACAAAGATTGTAGCATCGTAGCTGAAGCATTGGCTTTGCAGTCAACTGCAAGTTACAAGATGACCTTGGCTTTTTATGTATGCACACAGGTACATAAGTATGTACACATGAATCTGGCTCTTTATATAGCACCGCTAAGACCCTCACAAACCATACCTCTAGGACGCTGATCCTGTCCAGGTGACGCTTCTCTCTCAGTTCAAGATCCTTGCGAGCATTCTCACTTGCGTTCACTTGAAGAGCATTTTGCTTCAGTGCTTCGTCCATCACTCGAACCCTTGTCTGCAATTCCACCTTCACTGATTCATCAGAAGCAAGCTGCCTGTTCAAAAACCGTAACTGTTGCTCATCAGAAATCCTGTTTTATTCTTTCATATCACATTAAATATATTTAAAATAGTGCTAAAACTTACAAAACATGTGTATATGTAAATTAAAAGTAAATCTTCCATTCCCACAGAAAACTGTACGGGAGACGTTCCATTTCCTGCTCTTTGGCCCTTAATCCAGCAATATATAAATCCCAAGGCCCTGGACATGGGGCCAGTGCATTGCAGGACTTGCCATTTACTTCCCAGCTTATGCTGGGACTAAATCATACTGCTTGGTGACAGAAACAAGTGTTCATAAACAACGTAGTAGTTACACAAGTCTGCCCCACCACCATAACTCACTAGAAATTCCACTTTAACCTTTAACATTGTTTGAAAGGTCATTGAAAGGTATTGTAGAAAAGCCAGACATATACATACATTCACAAATATATTGTTTTAAATATTTCTAAATCAGTTTTTAATTTAATCAAAGATATTAGCACCGTTCAACAACCTCTCAAAGACACTGGGAAGAGAAGAGTAGGGAATAGAAAGTTACAGATTAAGATAGAAATTAAGTTAAAGATATATTTTTAATGTTTTTCTTTAAAAAACTAGAACATAGCCCTAGGGGTAACGCATGAAACCCTGAAACCAAGTTCTGTAGCTCAGCTAAGGAATTACATTGCAGAAACACTTCATACAATTTTTTTATTTTCATTATCACATTTTATTTTCGTTATATCTCATTTTAATTTTCCTTATAATTTATTTTCATAACTTATTTGGATTTTCATCAGAATACACTACACATAAAAGATAATGTTAAGAGAGGCGAATCAACTGAGCAGGTGATAAAGATACCAGATGGCCAAGCGCACATGTTGCACAACACAAACCAACCTACGTTTCCACTCCTAGGAAAAGATAACGATGGTTTTTTTACGATCTGCCTCCAACAGCTGTACATATCATCAATACAGCAATAACACCAAATGTTTTCACTAAGTTATTGCCTACACACGACGCAGTAGACTGGAAGTAACTGATGAAGGTTAACTTTCAAATGTAAATCATTGAAAGAAAGAAATTTAAACCATCACACCAATTGGGAACTGCCTCTGAAATTGAAAGCATCAAACCAAATGGGCACTGCCTCTAAAATTTAAACACATTGCCTCTAAAATTTAAACTATCACACCAATTGGGCACTGCCTCTGAAATTTAAACATATTGCCTCTAAAATTTAAACATATTGCCTCTAAAATTTAAACATATTGCCTCTAAAATTTAAACATATTGCCTCTAAAATTTAAACATATTGCCTCTAAATTTTAAACATACTGCCTCTAAAATTTAAACTATCACACCAATTGGGCACTGCCTCTGAAATTTAAACCATCAAACCAAATGGCACACCCTTTGAAATTTAAACCACACCAACTGCGCATGCCTCTGAAATTTTAACCGCTGCAAGATCAAACAACAATACTGGCACAGAATTTAAACCATTATATCTGATGGATAGTGTCACTGAAATCTAAGCCATCCCAAGATTGAACGAATTCTGCCTACAGAAGCTGGTAGCTATTGATGCCTTATTCATCATGATAACAGCGTTACAGAAGTCATTAGATTAGATTAGGTATCAGTCTGTCTGTCTTAGCAGCAAAAGTCATTCTGACTGAAACATTTGTTATTATTATTATTTGGCATTTATTAAGCACTACAGTCTAATGACACAATCATATCGATGGTGCTGAGCATTTGTGAGTGAAAGACTTGCTCAAGGTTCCTACATAGTAACCGTCTAAGGGGAAGCTCGAACCCATAATCACATCACAAGCCGAGTGCTCTAGAATCCAATCAGCTACCACGCCCCAGATAAAAAGATATGAATAACCATAAACTGGCAGATCTCTAAACTCACTGGGCCTTTGAGACAGTTTCCTTGAGTCCTTTGTTCTCGTCCTTGAACTGCTGAATAGCTAAGCAGCTGTCCTGTAGCTGTTCCCTCAATCCCTTCAACTCCCCCTTCTGCTGTTCCAGCGATCGCTCCATCTGAGCTCTCTTCATCTCTTTGTCCTGCAACTACAGAACACAAACACAATCAAATAAACAAATCTTTGATTTGGATTAATAACTAATTTCAGTGATATTAGTGACTTCAGCTACTAAAACAGCAGAATGATATACTCTAATGATTGCTGTAGTACTGTTATCATTATACTCACCAGATACCAGCTTTTGTAAGTATCATAATGCAAAAGGCATCAATAGATACCTACAGCTCCTGTAGGCAAAATTCATTCAATCTTGTGATGGTTTAGATTTCAGTGGCAATATCTACTGGATCTGATTGATGGTTTAAATCCAAACAAACTAATCTCCAATTTGGGTTAAAATCCATGTTTAGTATCAAGGAGTATGGTAGTCTAGTGGTTGGTATGCTACAATTGTCAACCTAAAGGCTGAGGGTTCAAATCCTCACCAGAATACAAAGATAGCGTTCCTAACTAGGATATCAAACAAGCACATTGACTGTACATTGTTGATGAGAAGATCAAACTGCAAGGGAAAGGACTGGTCCATTGCCCTCATCATAGGCCAAGGCTAAAAGTTTATTGTTTATTGAATCATCAACAACAGATATTTACAGGAAATTTGAAATTTTACAGGCGAAAACTCACAAGTTACTGTTGAGATGTCAATGAGACAAACCTAAGGGTCATTAAACCCACTAAATTCAAGGTTGGGTCCTTACAACATTGATTACTTTACATGTGGCATGTGTAATTTATAATATAACGAGTTACTATGATGACCTAAACAACAAAAACAAGAAATGCAAAACAGTAACACTTCATACACAAGGCTGTCGTCACAGCTAACTCATGACACTCTTCTTCTTCTTAGTATCCCTATCAACTCTGACGGTAAACTTTTTTTGAGAGGCTAATGGGCTCCTTTGATAAACAATAATGCAAGGTGTTGTGAAAAATAGGACAATAGCATAGCGTGAAAACAATGCCTATAAACCCACCTGATTACTCAGCTGATCAATTGCCTGGGTGAATAATTCGTTCTTTTCTTGTTCTTTGTTCAGTTCTTCAAGAAGTTCCTTTGATTTTTTCCTCTCTGGTTCAACAGAGAACAACAGAAAAGATCAACATGCCAAAGCTAGACACATATTTCTCATCACCTTTGTTCTTTTCGCCAGTCTGTGCATCACCTTTATTCTTCTTAATGTCTCAAATCTTAGATCTAAACTGCACTTGTTTGCTTTTCCAGGTGTTCATTATTATCTTCACCTGCTAATGTTTGCACTCAGCTTTGGTAGCTTTCCTCAGCCTCGATAAAAACTAGCATCTATTAAAAATAGGGACAACTGTACACCCAGGTCCACCCAGGTGAGGACAGAAATGATATAAAATCTAACTTTTACAATACCTTGTCATTATTTTTCTTATTAATATATAATATCAATATTGTTATTATTAACATTATTATGAAAATAAACTAAATTATTACAAGGTTTTGACAATAAAAGGTCGCATAAGTCTGACTCAGAGGCACTGAACAGATTAATAAGTTTTGTCACAACAGAATAGACTGCTTCAGAACTGACCTGACTCCACAGAAATTTCCAAGGCCTTGACAGACTCCAACAATGGATTGGGCTCAGCTGGTTTCTGAAAAGAAGCAGATTTCTAGATAGTTTTCAGATGCTCAACTCATGTCTGACTGTTTGTGTACAGCCTCAGGAAGGAAGACAAGATGTTATACACAACTGCCTTGTTGCCATTATTAAGAAAATGCACAATGCTGTGTACACCAAGATGGCTGACAGCTTATAATGTAGTCTGACATTGTGCAGTGAATTTTTGGTCCATATGAGAAAAATACCTGTTTGTCAACCTGAAATATTCCTGAATTTGACCGGATATTGACACATTTTTTTATAGTTAATAAATAATTTTTGAACACGTTGTTGAACATATAGGAAAACTGCAACAGTAATGAAATAAAGATACAAAGAAAAAACATCAAAATATTTTTTAATTTGGTTATTTCTGGGAGATAATTTTGAAATATAATATATAATATATATATATATATATATAAATATAGTATAAATATAAATAAAAATAGAAATATAATATATAATAATATAATATTTTTGAAATAAATAAGCAGCTCTCAATCTTTATGCAGATTAGGCAAACAAGAGCTGTTGCAAGGTAACTTATCTTTCATTTTCTGCATTTCGTATATTTTTCATTGGTAAAGAATTTAAATAAACATGCATCACATACATAAGTATGTTCAGCATAGGCACAGATGTATGTTCAACAGATCATGTGGGATTTCAACCCTAGAAACAATGGACAGCAATGCCCAGAATTTCCACTGAAGACTAATGCCTTCTAGCAACACAACACAAAAGAAATGCTTTTATTTCATCAAACCTTGGTTTCATCCATCACGGCTCTGTCGGTCTCTGGAGCTTTTACGTGTGTGATTTCTCGTGTAACTGGAGTGAAGCCTTCTTCACTGTCTTCATCCTCTGGTTCTAGTCTTGCCATCTGTTCTCTGTCTGAAGGGGCAGCCACAGACTGAGGGCCCTCGTCCTCGGGTACATCACCACTTACAGCCGAATGCTCCCCGTGGGCAGCTAAAAGCAAAGACAAATATAAAGTCAACAGCAAAATCCTCAATGAAGCTTTCCGTTTTGAATGCCACTCAGACTGTATTACAAATCTTCGTAATAATATTAACAAGTGCTTTGATAAGGAAAGTGGCTTTTTACTCCACACAGAGATTCACACAATAATTATATCTTCGTTTAATCATGTCATTCTCTCCGACCAATTAACTTATCGGATGTTTATACAGGTATATGTATGTCATTTTGATATGGTGATTGTTTACACTGCATATGCAGACACTTTTGTGCCATACGTGGCTGCAGTCAGCAAATTACTGATGTGTACAGCACTTTTTTAAGCCTCAGCCGTACTACAGCACTCCGCAAACTCCTAAGGGATCTATATTCCTCATGTAAGAACTACTAATAATTATGTGCAGATCAGGAAAAAAGCTTTGATTATTACAGTATATAGATTTGATCAGATAGCGTGAGATGGGCTTCAGCAGATGCTGCTTACTTCAGTGATGGGATGGCAAACACTGATGTGTTTGGAACCAATACTTCGTTGCTTTGCTATAATCTTAACTTGAGATCTATAATGAAAACAAACTGAAACGCGGTGAAAATCAAAACTTAACGCTAAAAAATGAGATCTCAACGTACCAGTGGTTTTGCCATTCTTCTTCTTCTTCTTTTTCTTCTTAGCTGCTTTTTCACCAGAGACTTCAGCAGCAGACACATCCTTCTCTCCATTGTTCAACGCCATGTTCTCATCCTCCTTCTCTGGTGCCACATTTGTCTTTTCTGCTGCATTACTTTTATTTTTAGCAGCAAAAATCTCTACATTTTCCTTCCTCATCCCAACATCGTCATCCTCCTTTCTTGGCTTATGTTTCTTTTCTTTCTTTTCTCCGGCTGTCTCCTTCCCAATTTCTCCCGTGATTCCTTTTCCAGGTGCAGCTGTATCTACAACGGATTTCTTTGACTCGACATTTGCCTTGCCAGATCGTGAAGCATTTCCTCCAGGAGATTTGTCTGACTCCCCTTCGGATAAATCATCCATCTCCTCTTCAACCGGAGTCTCCTCCCTTTCCCTGTTATCATCGATCTCCACGCTTTCGATGTCTGACTCCACCTCTGGTTGGGCTTCCACTTCCAACACATCCTTACCACCGATGTTTCTCTTTCCTTTGTTTTTTCCTTTCTTCTTTCCTTTCTTCAAGTGCACTTCTTTAAACACTTTTTCCACTTTGACGTCCTCTCCCTCACCATCAGCCTTCTTCTTACTTCTGCCAAAACCAACGTGTTTTCGCTTCTTATTCTTCTGGTTTCCAGACAAGTCCAATGACTGCTTCTGGTCAACTGGCTTCGGCCTCCTTCGTCTCAGGACAAACAGTATAGCGGCCACAAATACAACACCTGCACTCACCAATGCGTATACGAGCTCCATTTCAAACCAAAGAACTCGGCTGAAAAGCTAAAAATAAAGCCAAAAATTACTGAATAAATGTCACATTACACATAAGATTGTTATACTAAATAATCACCAAATGTATACCTAAATTATTATCAAAAACAATTTTCCTAGAAGAAAATCACATACTTACTAACACGTTAGTATAATACATTATGTTCATGTCACCAACTCAGTAAATACATGAAATTTAGTTAACTCTGTTATTACATTTTTCTCATATGGCTACAGTTCAATGGATCTTTTTAAATTAAAACTGGACCAAAAACTTCAGATCGAGGGTTTAATATCGTTAAATAAAATCCTTCTGGCAGCTCAATCTGGAACAATAATGACTAATTACAGCTGAAATTATATCCCAGGCCATCACCTGCTGACTCATCATGCCTAAAAGTAACGACTAGAAGCGTCGGGTATCAGGCACTGCATTTGCAGCTGGGGTGCTACACTTCAGGCAAGTAGCCAGGCCTATGGGTGCCCGCTGACAGGCCTCACTCCTTCTGTTATTTCTACTAAACTTGACTCCAGGATTTTCTAACAATCTTTGGATGACAGTCCATTAAAATTAAGGAAGTATCAGTGTAAATTGTTTTCAACAAATAGCTAATCAAAGACCTTAAGAAATCTCACTGAAAAAAGTCAATGCAGAATGCCCAGCAGAAATGTTACAGCTCTATTTGCTGTTCACCTGCAAATGGAAAACTTTTCAGTGCACTCCTCGTTAAAGCTGCGTTAAAGTATACCCTGTAACTTCATCCAAAACTATTTACATTAACATTACATTACATCAACATCTTCTGGTCACTGCTTAATTAATTTTCTCAAAGCAGTCTTGTGGTCTCTATTTCCTTACAAGCTGATGCCTAAATATTTCTTAGTTTCCACGCCTGTATAATTAATATTAATTGGTATCTTCCATAGCACCTCGTGTCTAATGCACAAGGCAATAACCAATGGCAACCCGAAACCAAACCCATAATCAGATCAATATCCAGAATGTCAGTATACAGAGATAGCGAATGTCCGGTATGTGACAGCGCTCTATTTCTCTCGCAGTCTGCGGCGGCCATATTGCTTTTAAGTAGGGCGATCGCAAGTGGGCCATTCTACATGTTTACCCAGTTCAGCTTGATTGTGAAACTACTCATCAGCGTCGATTTTTTAAAAGCCTGTTGCTCTTAAAAAATAAAATCTGCTAAAACTGAGGATTACCCAAAATCTGAGTCTAACTAGACCAGATGAACAATTTAACAACGTATTCAACAGCGTTCTATTTGCAAATGGACTCTGAACGTGCCACGCCACTGCCTCGGGTCCGTGGACCAACCCAAGTACGATTTCCTTTGATTATACCCTTACCTGATATTCGTCGAAATCCAAGAGTTTGTCGCGATGACTTGCACGGAAGTAGAGTCTTAGCGTATGCAGCAGAGAGGTCAATTAAGAAGCGCAAATCATGCAGCGATCTTCTTCATTTAAAGCAAAGGACCCAACGAAGCATAAACGCCATGACAGTCACCTGGGACCAACGGATTACATATTAGGTTAAAAATTCCGATGATGTGTTGATGGCTAGCTGGAAGCGCCTCTCTGCGACTGACTGACTGAGTCGTGCTATGTATACGCAGATCGAAATACAAAAAGCATGGCAGGCTAGAAGTTGGCCTACACAGAGGAAAGTATTTGGCATACAAGAAGCAATGCAGGAAAGAGTGGTGAATCAGGGCTAAACGTCCGGGAAAGTATTTCCAATAGTTTAACGTGAAAATTCATAGCTAATGATGATAAGTAGTCTACTGTGCCTTAATTGTGGGTATGATATTCAATTTTTTCATAGCCATACCGTGATAACGTTTTCTAAAATGTTGGCCGATAAAATTATAAGGCCTAGTTCTAATACTGTGGTCAAAATTCAAATCCGTTGGAGAAGCTCAGTCGAAAACCAGAAGAGGTTCAACTGTCTAAAATATATTACAAGATCGAGACACCTTAGTCCTTCAGAGGCGACGGAGGGATTGTTAGTGACGCTTTTAACATCGGTATATTCGGTGTAATCAAAGTACAATGGGCTCCAACGTCTAGGCGGGCCCATTGAGGAGCTTACGCCGAGATATTAAACACCTTATAAGCGCCTCTGGGGTTTGCATAATCGGAGGCTAATGAAGGTTGGATGTTCCAATTAATTAATGAGATGACTGTTTTAATTGTAGATTACATTAGATTAGTGCCAATAGATTTACAATCAATAACAATTATAGCATTATAAATAATTATTAAGCTGCATTGTTTTGATTCGGTAAATGGTTCCAAAGAACTCAAACTATGCGCGGTCCAGAAAGAATCCGAAGGGACCTAATATCATCGCTCGTCGACACTGACCAAGTATCACGATAAAGGTGTGAAACAGTAATAATCGTTATATGATATATAAACACAACAACCCCGTTAATATGGTGCTGCTACATTTCGCTCTCAGTTGTTTTGATGTTCTTACCCTGACAGTTGACGTTGTTATCTCTAACATCACCAGACATATCGACTTCAAAATCGATTTCTAAAATCAAACACGTATCATGGTGATCGATTTCTAAACGAGTTGTTTATACACTGTCCATCATTTGACAACACTTCAAATGTCAGATTCTAATCAAAGAGTCTAAACTACCAGAACTCATGTCAAGTAGAAGTAGGCACTATAGCCAGGCAGCTCAGTGGCACGAACTGTAATATAAAAAAACAAGAACTAGCATGAACAAAACAAAATGTCTGCCTGTTGGTCAAAATAATGTCAGTTTATTACCACTTTTGAGGTCCGAGTCCTTTTCTACTTAGGCCTATTGGGCGAGTCTCCAGTTAGGAAAATGAAACAAACACCATGGCAAAAATCCATACAACCATCTCCATCACTGGATCACAAACAGCCATGATACAGATGGCGGAAAAGCCAAGCGGTGCGAGTTGGAGGTCTCCCACCAGAATTTTGACAGTTATCTAAGTCGCTGGAACCAGCTGGGCCCCGGGCGCTTAGTCAAAAACAAAATCGGTAAGCATGAATGGTTTGGTTCCAGGTCAAGATCCAAAAGTCAGGCAGGCAGGCAGGCAGACAGTCAGGCGCCTATGGTGGAAAGTGAGTTAAGGGGAAGAAGAAGAATCGGATAGGATTTGTGGAAGAGGAGCGTAAGACCTGCGCAGAAATTGCAAGAGGTGAAGTGATGGTGAGTTCGTATGATGGGTCAGATAATTGTCCGAAGAAGAAGGAGAATATATATGAGGATATCACCAGACAACTAAGGCTTATGAGTGTTCTGGCCACAATTATTTCTGCAGATTACAGACATTTCTTGTAGGAGTCTAAATATCTGATGTCGACGATAATCGTGCTTCTGTAGGTGAGTGGCCTAAAGCACTTCGTAGGCGGCTAGTAGCCTACAGGTTTACAGACAGACCCTATATATAGCGCCTTTTATAGATGCGTGAAGCAGTCGGTGATTTCGAAAGTCATTTTTAGAGCGGACTGTGTTGTCTGACTTCCAAGTTGACTCTTTTTTGAAGGCGAATTTTTGGCAGTACAAAATGAAGCTCAGTATTGCTTTGCTGGCTTTGGGTCTTGTGATAGGTAAAAGATCGTAATCGTATATCGCAAACTCGAGATTTATACAGCGCCCAACGAAAGCTAAGTCGCGGGAACCAGATTAAATTTTCTTTTCAGCATCTTTTTTATCATCAAACCTTTTGCATCATGTACAACGCAGTTTCCTTAGACCTCGGCTGTGTTGCAACAGCATATAAATTATCTTATCTCATCATCATCATCATCATCATCATCATCATCATCATCATCATCATCATCATCATCATCATCATCATCATCATGAAGGTCTTTTATCAGAGTGTGTAACTGAATCTAATTCAGGGTCGTGCATCGACTACATTGAAGAAGAAGACGTGGGTGGTGCTGAAGAGTACCTGAGACTCTTAGCTGAACAGAACCAGCCGAGGCCAGTTAACCCTCGTCTGGTCGCTGGACCGGATGCGGCCAACGAGCTGATAAACCAAAATACGCCTGACTACATCGAGCAGGTTCTGACTGGTCGTCTGCTTGAATGCATCCCTGAGTGTCGCCGGAAGATGTCGTTTTTAAGAACCAACAACTTGACGACGATCGAAGGCCGGACCAAATTCGCCCGCTTGGTAGCAATATGCGTCCGAAACAGACCGTGGAGAGAACGCCTAGAAATAGCCCTGGGCTTAAACGAGCAGTGTAAGAACGTCTTTCATTTTGTTTATATTTCGGTGACACTGTGCCTCTGTCGAGAAGCAGTGTAATTTGGTACCGACGTAAGCTTGGAATCATAATCGTAATCTTGAGATTTATACAGCGCCCAGTGAAAGCTAAGTCGAGAGAATCAGCTTATCCACAGGCGCTCAGTCAAAACAAAATCGATAGCCAGAAAGATCTCGGTTCCAGGTCAAGATCCAGGAACAAGGCACGCAGACAGTCAGGAAGTAAAAGGCAAGTCCTGCGATGCACTGGCCCCGTGTCCAGGACCTTGGGATTCGTCCATTGCCGGCTCAAGGGCCTAAAACGGAAAAAGAGCGCCTCCCCTACGTCTGACCTTGCGGAATATGGGTTACTTTACTATTACTTTTTATATTTAGAGCCGATTTCTTTATCTATTTCACCCGAGGTAGGTACGTCCATCAGATACGAAGAAGCTAAACTTGCAACTGTTAATGGATAGGGTCTATACGGAGAATAACGCCAACAATAATTCAATAAATAAGTTTTTCAAAAATAAGTAAAAAATAAGCGAATTATATTTGTATGGCGCTACTATTTAGTGATAGGTTATCAATCGATGGCGCTAAGCAGCTGTCCGTTGTGTACCTCTTCCCTTTTCTCTGTGGTCTTCTGGCAACGGGACTTGCTTCTTGAATGGCATTTTTGGACAATTCCACTGACTTGACGCAGCGCTCGTGAATAAGCTGGTGTCATGCGCTTAGGTTTTACATGTAAGTAGCGCTTCATAAATTTCGAGTGTACGATTACGATTACGATTGGCCGTCTCTGTGAGGTTTCAACCTGTACCCTTCAAGTTAATAGACGAGCTATCGACCAGTTGTGCAATTGGAAACGACTGCGTGTATGGGTGCTTGCAATGTATGTGCTTAATATGGGATAGTATAAGACAGTATAGCATTGGATACGATAGGATAGGTTGCTATAGAATATGATAGAGTACGTACTAGCATACATAGTAGGATACATCTCCGAATTTTGTATTCGAGTCGGAGATAATGAGAACAGATGTCGGCTGAGGTCCTCGTCGAGGAACCATCTGCAGGTCCCAAGGTCTACCACGCGGTTTGGCGAAAGCTCTTTCTCGATTGCCGGACCCACTGCGTGGAATAGCCTTCCCGACCACGTGAAGAATGCTTCATCCTTGGATAACTTTAAGAAAGGGCTTAAAACGTTTCTATTTAAATTATCGTATGACTGTAGTTAATTTTCTATTGTCGCCTGAACTTATGTACAGCGCCCTTTTCTTCGGCCTCGGCCGTGTTACGGCGCTATATAAATTGTCTTATTATTATTATTATTATTATTATTATTAAAAAGGATATAATAGGATACATTACTGGACTGAATAGACTGCAGTGAAATTCAATAGAGAAAGATAGCATCAAATGCGATGGAAATCATGTGCTATTTTTGTATAGGTCACACACTCTGGGTTCCATTTCATTTAATTTTCTGCTAAAATATGTCGAATAATAAGTTCTTGTAATTTTATTATTTTCAGAAAAAGTCAAGACGATTACACAGAATAAATAAATTTTGAAGTTGAGAAAAAGAAACATCTCTATAAACTTTCTCAGCCTAAACTTTCTACAAACGGTTTATTGCAGTTTTCAATCTGACAATAAACGTCGTGTTACTGCTTAGCGTCACCACGATTTTGTTTTACTTGAGTCTGGTTTTCTTCTTCTCCTTACAAAGCGGCAATGCTTTGCCTAAACTGAAATGCTTCCTTATATTTTGGACGATATTTAGTAGAAGGAGGATCTCACGTTGCTAAGACGTGTGTTAAAACAAATCAAGGACTTTTACAAAAGGAACTTCATGGAAAATTGTATGAATCAGAGTTAAGGAAAATCACCCGTGTGTAGAAAATTTATCTTCTTGTGTCTCTACAGCTGTATAATATGAAAATAGACCAGTAGATGGCGTCCGAGGAATGTTAGACAGAGAATGAGAATATCTTATCATTTCTACCAGAGGCCTACTTTAGGAGTTTCTTCTTAAAAGAGATATCTCGAGGACCTCGCTGCAGACGAGCAAAGCCGATGAACAGCTGCTCTAGGGTCGTCTGTCCTACCGAATAGTCCTCGATCTGGTACGTGACCTTGGCCCTTTCCATGATCCCAAATATTTGTGACCATTTAAAGTCCCTCGTTTTGACCTGGTAGGTGAGAAGGTTTTCGTGGTGGTCCTTGAGGACGCTCTCTGGAAACGTCTGGCCTATGAAAGTCTTAAGTCGTTGGATCCTCTCCTGGAGTTCCTCGGGTTGATCGGTGGCAGCTGAGCGTTGGAGCTTGATGATGAGAGTGTATCCTTCGCTGAACTTGTCCTTGAGGTGCTGAAGGCTTCCGAGGCACATGAAGCGACCGTTAACGAGGATTGCCAGTCGAGTACAAATGGACTCGCATTCTTCCATGCTTCGAAAACAACCGACAACATGTTACTGCATCGACGTGTTTGTGTCGAAATGCATCTTTGTAATACTGCATGTTAATACGTATAACTGCATGTCATACTTAACGTATGTATGCATGAATGTATGTATGTATGTATGTATGCAAGTGTGTATGTATGTACGCACGTATGTATGTATGTATGTATGTACGTATGTGTGTGTTTGTATGTGTGTTTGTAAGTGTGCATGTATGAAGGTAGATAGGCAGGTAGTTACTTAGATTTTACATGTGTGTTATATAATAAATTTATGTATGTATGCATGTAAGTATTTAGATAGGTAGTTGGTTAGTTAGGTTGGTAGTTAGGTAGGTAGGTAGGCAGGTAGGTATGTAGGCAGGTAGCTTAAAGAGGTAAGTAGGTGTCCGTGCTTAAAGAGCTTCTGAAGAGATATCTTGAAGAAGCGCTGTATACGATTTTACTGAGTGAATAAACAAACAAATGAACTAAAGATCGAATGTTTTAGATCAGTCAGTTGATCTGTCTACATATCGATAGTTTGTTCAGCTGATTAGGCCATAATAATAATTAATGAATAAGTGATGTGTCCTTGAACATCAATTATTGTGTGACCTTTACAATAATGAAGAGTTGATCGCGTGGATGAACCTGTGCGACGTGAGTATGATGGTACTTCCTGCGTTTCGTGCGGCTGCCAGAGTGTTCCAGACGTGTCTTCTGGCTTCTGGATCGACGCCCGTTGTCGGTTCATCGAGGAAGACGACAGTCGGATTTCCCATCAACGCAACGGCAACGCAGAGCTTACGCTTGTTTCCACCGCTAACAACGACGTAAGGCAATGCAAGGCAAGGCTGTAAGTTATGGTAAGGTGAGGTATTATGTCGTTAGGTAACATTATCATTACGCTTGTTTCCCCGATAACAACAATGTAAGGCACGTTAACAAGACATCATTTGATAGGATAAGGTATTCTAACGTAAGTAAGGTGAGGTAACGGCGAAGGTAACAGAGGTTAAGGTAATGTAGACCCAAGGTAAAGAAAGGTAGAAAAATGGTGAGATAAGGTAACGGAAGATAAGGTATTTTCAGTAAGGTATATTAAGATAAGGCAAGGTAAAGAACGGTAAGATAAGAGATATGCAATGCTCTTAGTCAGGTTCAACGCTAGGTCAGCATCGAGAACTGTCACCTATCGCTTCCACATATTGTTGATGTAAATAAACATAGAACAAAATGAAGTGAATGTGTTCCTCTCTTTGAACAGCTTCAGAGGCTTGTGCTGGTTTTTGGTCTTGAATCTTGCGTGTAAGTTAAGCTCAAACACTAAAAAGCCATGCAATAACAGGACCAGTATCTCCCTGTGGGCTTTGAAGCTCCATATCGATTTATCAGCTATCGATTTATCGAACAGTCAGCTATCGATTTATCGAACAGTCAGCTACTTCAAATGACGCACGCGTATTTCAGCAGTAGGTTCGTATTCATATTTACCTGAGAGTTCCAGCTAGTTTATTGGTGAACGGCTTGAGCGTCAAATGATCGATAAGTTGGTCGATGACCTGTTCTCTGACCTGACCTGGAATTCCTCGTGCGCATGCGTACATCCAAACCGTCTCCTGAACAGTCAGCTGGTCGATGATCGAGTCGAACTGGCCACAGTAACCGATCTTCTGTCTGACCTGCGCAAGGTCGTCTTGGACGCTTAATCCGGCAATATATGCGTTTCCAAAAGAAGGTCGGATTTCTCCAGTCAGCATCTTGAAGGTCGTCGTCTTTCCAGCACCGTTGACGCCCAGCAGACCGAAGCACTCGCGCTCAGGGACCCCGAGATTCAACTGATTGACCGCCACGAAGTTTCCGTAGAGCTTCGTCAGGTCCTGGATGACGACTGCGTCCGTCTTGACCAGTTCCTGTATCGGCTTTGATCGGATAAGTTCTCGCTCATTGAGAACATCGGTATCAGTCTTTCTACCACTTCCGTCTTCGTCTGCTTCCATCTCGTTCAGTATGGCTTGACTCACTCGGTTCGGGGTCAGAGCCTTGAGTAGGCTTCCTGCTGCGTCGGTTTCGATGAAGTAGATTACAAGGAAGAAAACGATGCCCTGAAGAAACATGAAGACCAGTGGGCGACATACCCCAGGCAGATCCCAGGACAGGTAGTTGTCGACCACTTCAATACAGCTGAAGCCACAGTTGCCTTAAAAACAACAGCAGTTTCTACTTAAAAGAGCAACGGTTGCTGTAAAAGATAAGAGTTCCTACTTAAAAGAGCAACGGTTGCTGTAAAAGATAAGAGTTCCTACTTAAAAGAGCAACGGTTGCTCTAATAGACAACAGCAGTTCCTACTTTAAAGAGCAACGGTTGCTGTAAAAGATAACAAGAGTTCCTACTTAAAAGAGCAACGGTTGCTCTTATAGACAACAGCAGTTCCTACGAGACAGAGAAACAGTTCCCTTAAAACATACAAGCTGTTTCTACGCGATGAAACCTCGTCACTTTACAAGATAACGACAGCGAAAGAGCAAAGTTTATCCATTTATCTTTTATTGTTGAACTCTTGTGCGAGCCGACATTTGACATTTTAAAGCATCCTTAAAGTAGCTTGCTTCAGACAATGTTGCATAAATTGTCATGATCACAATTACATTTACAATTACAACAATTGCTGGTGAAATCAAGATAGCACTCGTGATGACATGTACAGCTGTTCCTATAAAAGCAGCGACAATTTTCTGCAAAATAGAAGACACAGTAGGCCAGGAAATAAGCGCCTTCGCAAGGTTTAATAAGTGCACACATCAATCCTTCATCCATCCATCCATCCATCCATCCATCCATCCAACAATCCATTTATCCATCATCTCCAGCAGCTCGTCCATCCAACCTTCCAACTATCCGTCCATCCATATGTACACCCATACTTATATAAATACATACATATACGTACATACATACATACATATACACACATATGTACATATATATCAACATACATACATATGTACATACATACATACATACACACATACATATATTCATACACAAACATATAGATCATATACATAGGCTTCCCACTGAAGATACAATGTCTCATACATATCATTCCTATCCTCTTTCCTGCTCCGCTGCATATACCCACAAACTGCATTTCATGTAGAAGCGACACCTATAACTGCTCACAATTGTCCACCATGTAATAATAATATTAATAATAATAATATTAATACTATATTATAATATACCAGGACAGCAGGGATTTTGTTGACCAAGCTTTTTCAAAGATGCGCAGAAGTCGGCAAGATTCACTTTTTCGGCCATCTGGTTGCAGACTTTATGGTTGTTGTAGTTTTTGTAGATGTTCTGAAGAACCACGTTGAAGCAATAATTAGGAAAGATGATGTAGAATACCAACTCCACTGTTTTCCAAGTACTAGATGACGTTAGCTCTCGCAGTAAGGTGACTATGATGGTCGTGAATGTCCCTTCAAAACCACCACAGCCATTTTGTAGCCTATGCGCAGATTTTTGATTGAAAGATACTTTAGCATAACGAGAAGTTTGTGGATATCTTTCAGATGCAATCCTTCCTTCTAATATCCCTCTCCGGTGCTGTAATCTCAATGCAGGTTAATGCTTAAAAAATTAATTCTGCCACAGGTTTCGACCACAACTTACTAAGATTTTCTTCCCAAATAATTTAAAATCGAAATATTGTAATATTTTCACAAAATATTTTAATTCGAATTACACCAATTTCTTCGTAAATCAGTTCGATAAGATAGGCAACAGGATTAGATATTTACTGTTGTTTCTTACCTGTAATAATATTAACAAAGGAGAGCCAAACAAATCCGACTGATGCTTCCTCGCATAGGAAGGAAATTATGTAAGTAAACGACAACATGGACCAACCGTAGAGCATAAAATCGAGAAAGATAATCCTGAAATTAAGTCACATCTAAATTAAACAACTATATTCAACTATGGGTCTTCACCTATTTCACCACGTTACCCCTGACGAACCCGTTGTTTCTTCTCCTCCTCCTCCTCCAACAAAAACAACAACTACTACTACCACTACCACTACTACTACTACTATTACTACTAGCTTGCTAACTAACTACTATATTATTAATATCACTATTATTATTATTATTATTATTATTATTATTATTATTGTCATCATCATCATTATCATCATCATCAATATCATTATCATCATCATCATTTTTATTTTTTTACTATTATTATTAAATAGCATCTTCTCTGGGGCCATTGTCAAATGTTCAAGACATCAGACGATGGCGCACCAAAATCAAGCCTTAATCCGGTCAATACCCAGAAAGTCAATCCACTGAAAGAGAGGCAGCCTATGATGGTGTGCTCTGTATTACTTTCTTAGTTCTAATTGTGAGTAAAATAAACGACCACGACCACTAACACTGGTTACCCACCCAGAATGTTGCCAGTAACCCTCGGTGTGAAAGCTCAGGATGATGACGATGATCAAGACGCATGGAACGAGGTAGTTACAGAAATCCCAGAGAAATGTCGCCAGCCAGAAGTTCTTTAGTTCGACTCCGCTGACGAGTTGGCTGTGCTTGGCCCCAGACATTCGTTCTTTGACGAGAAAGACTAAGAAGGTCGACATCAGGAAGGCCATTCCGAAAGATACGCTGTAGGAAAAACTGAATCCTCTGCTGCTCTCCTCGTTGACGCTATCCTTTATTCGCTTCGAGGATTTCTTGGGAAGTGGGTGGTTGACGGTTTCGATCTGGTAATCTTGGTTGCCATAGCATCGCATCAGCGCGTTTCCCAAATGCGAAAGAGAGATGGCGATCGTGTGATAGGCTTGGTTGTTGAAAAATCCGGTAATGTTCAGCTTTCCGTCTGGATCTTCTTCGATGGTAGCGCCGATCTGGTAGTTCCAGTTGTACTGGTCTGCGTGATATTTACCGATCCCTATCAGGTAGGCGTCCATTGTGGAGTATCCTGGCTCGGAGTTAATGAAAACAATTCTACCTTGCTTTGAAACACTAGCCTCATAACAAGATGCCAGTCTCTGGGCGCTAGCGGTTGGAGATCGCACTTCGTATGGAATGAGTGGACCTGTAAAATGGGTCAGGTCAAGGTTCAGAGGTGGGAAGTCATCGCTTCTTGGCTGCTGCCTAAGGGTAAGGCAGGCGAGGATGGTGAAAATTACTGGAATCAGAATCTGGCTCAGTGTAATTACACGGTTTCGTATGGAATGGATGAATCGCTTGTAGATCATGGCAGCCACCTGGAGTGTGTGGCGCTTACAACCGGTCTCCTTCTGATATGTCACACCAACAGCTGAAATTTATTATAAGTAAGTAAGACAGTAAGTAAGATATATGTTAACATGCCATATGTCCATCGCTGAGAGAAGAATCGTAGGCGTACCTTCTTTTGTAAGCGCAATACGCGACTGCAACGAATGACTGTCGCCATTTTATGAGATATATTGTCTGTATTTGTAAATCCATCACGGTCTGCGCTGTAGTGCAGCTACGACTAACGGTCATCTGCCTCAAGTAGAGGAAATAGGGCTGACCCTTTTTAGACCTAATTCCGTAACCCTTGAAATTACTTAAATCGGATTAGATAGGGTGATTCTGTTGTCAAGGACTACTACACCTTATAGAGTTTAGAAGCGATCAGATTACTCGTGCTAATCCCACTGACACTCAAGTACACAAAATTTGTGCTTCTTTGGTTGTTTAATGCTTCTCGAGCTTGCCTACAGATTAAAAATGCCTTGGTTGATTGGTTCGCGTTATAGCTTATTCGACGTCGCTTTGTGCAGGAATGTGCCTTTTTGATTTTGAGTTTTCAGCAACATACAGATTTGTCTTGGAAGCTAATGATATAATTACAAGGCTGCTTTATTCTTTCAATGGTCGGCATTTTTGGACCGAGTTCCAAAATTTAGTACTGAACACTGGAGACAAACGGGACAATAAAAAGACCTTGTAAACCAGGAATAAAACTTAAATTTGGTGCAAAATGTTGTTCACAGATTTGAAGTAAAATATTACATGTTATGTATGAACCCCGAGGGTAAAAGGAAAACGCATTACCTATCCACGAACGTGTCAACCATGAACAAAGGTTTTTCTATTGAAATGTCTTTCTGCTGACTGACGAGGTGGCAGATGCCTAATACTGACCTTTGGTGCCCTATGATCGTTTGGGCCGGACTGGCCAATGATAACTAAATACAGCAAGAAGGAACTTACGTGGAGTGATTCCGATGATTCCATCCTTGCTCATCCTTGGTCCGCTTTCAATTGTAGACGTATCCTTAACTCTGCGTTCAAATAACCAAAATCGTATTCGCAATCGTAAGCTCGAGATATCTACAGCGCCCAACGAAATTTGTAAAAATTGTACTCGTTTTTCTATAGCGACCGTATGACCTATACGGGTGAGATCCTTCACATACCATTTAAGGTTCTCATGTACGGACCGTGCTGGCCCGAGATTCAAATCTCTGAAATAAGCTACGACCGGGACGCGTATTCTTAGACCATACAGTGCTAGAACTATTATGCTATGTCGGCCAATACTGTCCCTGAAAGTGCGCTTAGGCGAAAATATTGGCCGACATAGCGATCCGGGGATCCTCACGCACAGAGGCTTCCTTGGCGTACGTGCTTACCAATGTAGCTAACAAGGCCAGTAACGCTAAGTCACGGGAACCAGCTAATTCACAGATGCAATATCCTTCACTTGATCATCGACAGCGAAACCCACTACCACTGACGACGTGTAACAAAAATCGTTGACTACTGCTACACTGCATTAAATGCTGGCGCTACGACAATTAGCCTGCTGTGTTTGATTAGTTGGCTCGAGTCGTTTGACACTCATGCGCAATTCTTTAGTGCACTGGCAACCGAAGTTGGCCAGTCTTGCCTCATCGATTTCGTTTTGACTGAACGCCTGTAAACAATTCGGTTCCCACGACTTAGATTATTGGAGCTACAGATATCCGGAGATTAGAGTTACGATTACGATTACCAATGGGAAAGAGTTACGCGAAATCTTGCGATAGGCCTATAAGATGTCAGTCTATACCATGGTTTGACAACCAGTAAAAAATAAATTAAAGAAGTTCGAAGCCAAAACGGCCAAAACACAAATCTAGGAAACAAATACAAGATCAAAACTTATGACTGACTGTGTCTACATCAGTTTGCATATGCATATACATTCACACACGTAGAACAACGCAAAACAATGTCATGTGTATTGTCGCATCCTGTCATATCATGTCACGTGTTTCCTGTTACGTCATGTTTTGTTTATTTCTACAAGGTCATAGGCCTAAGCTGTTTCATTTTGCAATTAATAGCGATATAGAAATTATATAATGTACATATATATTACATATATGCATGCAGAACAATGAACAGAACAAAGCATATTATTAGTGCTTAATATATATATATATATATATAACCTATATATATGCAGGAACTGTATCTGACCTGAGAAAGACTTCTTCCATAGTCGTGACTGCGACTCCGAAGCTCACGATGCCGAGAGTTACATGATCTGATTCCAGAGTCTCGAAGAGTTTCTCGAATTTTGCTAACTGCTGACTGGGCAGAACGAACGTAGCCTCCGTAGCCTCATTGCTCTCCATATGGACCGTAGGAATCTGGGACTTCATGACAACAACCAGCTGATTCACATCACAGTTGGGCGTCTTCACTATCGTCAGGTGATAGCCAACGCCTTCAGTAATTGCACATTATAATAATTCGTGCTTAATGACAATAATAAATCGACAATAACATTGATGATATTGTTGATATAATATGGGTTTTTATATAATTTTAATCCTATAATTACATGCACTATTCAATGATATATGATATATGATAAGATCATTATTAGTTAGAATTATTATTATTATTATTTACCCGAGGTATTTATGATCCCTCAGGATTTCAGAAATTAGGGACTGCATTGTTATTATTATTATTATTATTATTATTATTATTATTATTATTATTATTATTATTATTATTATTATTATGATTATTATTATTATGTTGATGGCTATGTCGACATCAGCGACGACGAAGTTGTATAGCAGCAGTCAACATATGATTAATGGCACCAGAGAATTTCTGACCGAATTTGTTTTTGAGGAACATCGGCGTGCCATAGCACTGTATCTGGCCGTTGGACATGATGGCTATGCGATCGCCGAGGAGATCGGCTTCGTCCATGTAGTGTGTCGATAGAATCATCGTCCGATCCTTTCTCTGGCTCTGCAGAATGTCCCACGTCTGTCTGCGTGCCTCTGGGTCCATGCCAGACGTCGGCTCATCCAGAATCACAAACTGAAATCGTAATAAGACACATCGTACTCGTGGCTTGTCGAAAATATAGACTAGTCCACCACCCTGGAATAAACTCCCACCAGAATAGGCCCTACGACAATTATCTGATCCATCATACAAACTCACCATCACTTCACCTCTTGCAATATCTGCGCAGGCGTTCCACTCAAAACTGAAAACACTCCTCTTCTGCAGATCCTATCCTGATTCCTTTTCTTCCCACTATCTAGCATGCAGATCCAATTCCAAACACCACCTACGGTAGCCGTTTGATTGCCTGACTGCCTGACTTTTGGATCTGGATCTGGAATAGAACTCTTCCTGCCTATCGATTTTCTTTTGAGTGAGCGCCTGTGAATAAGCAGGTTCCCACGAGTTAGCTTTGGTTGGGCCCTGTAGAAGTCTCGAGTTTACGATTACGATTAGTTAGAATAGAATATCCAGCGGTGAGCCTGATAAGTAAACGCAGATGAAAGTAAAAAGTAAATAAGGAAGGATATGTTACATTAAATTATGTTATATCATTTTACGCTTACATATTCCATTGTAACATACAATAAAATCGAACAATAAGATAGGCATTACAACATTTCATTTAAAATATCAGACGTTAAAATAGTGGTTAAAATAGTTAAACTAGTAGTTAAAATCGTAGTTCTGTTTATTAAAATTATTAGTAATGTATTTGTTAACACGTCATAATGTACATCATCAAATGGACAAGGAATCGTAGTTGTGGATGAGTAACAACAGTCAGACAACAGGAGCAAGACGGTATAAATAGGTCTTAAAACGACTGACGATTAGGTCCATATCTGTCGAAATGTAATTGTGAATAAATTATGCAAACAGGGAGACTATTCAATAAATCGTCTCCCTCGAGAATTGCGACTTGAGCTCCTTTCTCTCCCCCTCTCAGTGTTCCGCAGGCGCCTGAAGACTGTACTGTTCAACAGTGAGTTTACTTTTTCGGGTCGGAAGCTCCTCTGTTGAGTTTATCCTCTAAGAGGTGCTTTATAAATCTCAAATTACAATTACAATAAATGGCTATTGCAGAATTGCTGAATCCGTATAGGGAGAAATCAGACCGATAGTCTCCGATGTGAGGGACAGATTAACGATTTTGTGTAGCTGATTGCAAAGATCTGGTGGCTGGTAGCGCTACGAGGAATATGACAGGTAAGCGGGTTGATTAGGAGAGAGAATCTTCTGTGTCAGGAGAATTGATTGCAAGTGATTTCAATAATAATATCTTGCAACAATGCAGTAATACAATAATGATATCTTGCAAGTGATTCTGGAGCTGACAAGCAGCCAATGTCTAGCAAAGAGTATTGAGATGACTACAAGTGGTGTGTGAATGTGTACCTTGGACCCGGAAATGAGAGCAATTCCGATGCTAAGCTTTCTTTGCTGTCCACCGGAAAGAGTTTTTGCCGGTGCATTGGTTTTCTCCTCCATGTCCAACACTTTGATCATTTCGGTTACATCCGGCACAGCCTTCTTAAGTGGAGACCCCTTCAGCTGAAATCAGCAATCAAATCTGTTGCCTCAGAGCTGAATAGTCTACAATTGCTTGTCAAAGTATTTGTATATGAAAGAAAATGTAGGAATAATTGCATTTCAACCACTTTCCAAGTAAATGAGATGGCCATGGCAGCAGTAAAGACACTGGTGATGATTTTGATCACAGTATAACATCTTGTTGCGATTTATGCATGTCAGTAATTAGAGGGAAAATTAGAGCCAGTTGCGGAGCGGCGGAATGTAGCAATTTCAGAACCAACTGGGAATTTCTATCCGTCTCTTTATAAATTCAAAAAGTGTCTTGAGTAGGAAGTAATCTGAACAGCATGGAAAGTACTTTCTTAGTTTGCGTACATTGCACAGCATAAGGTATTGCCTGCAGCATCTAAGATTGTAAAAAGTTGCTGACGAATCAAAGAATCCATAATACGACATTGCATTTTTGATAGCAGACAATTCATGCCCATAAGCAGCTGTCTAGCAATGCCTTATTTTTGCGTTTTACTCTGCATGCGGTAATCATGGTAGTGGACATTATAGCGTTGAGACGATGTTAGTACATGGTTACTAACCATGGCAAAGAAGAGAAGGTGTTCCCTGACGGTTAGGGTATCAAAGAGTATATTGTGCTGAGGACAGAGACCGAGGTTTTGTCGGATCCTATCCATGTCTCGAGTTATATCGAGGCCGTTTATGAAGGCTGTACCACTCGACGGCGGCAGAAACCCTGCAAAGCCAAAAGCTTCTGGCTGACCAGTAATGCTCAGAAATATCGAAATACAGTACACGATACGCATATTATTTATCATAATTATATTAGGTAAATGCGCCTAAATGCGGTTAGTCTGATTTCTCTCGGGTTACATTGACTAAGTGTTGCACGGTGGTCTATCGGTAACGTTTTTGTCAATGATCATGTGGTTGCAGGTTCGACTCCGTGTAACGACCTTGGGCACATCGTGGTTCTGTCAGCAAGCAGTGTAATATCGGCGTAAGCTTGCAAATGAAGTGCAAGTCCTGCGATGCACTGGCTCCTGGTCCAGGACCTTGGGATTCGTCCATTGCCTGCGTAAAGGCCTAATGAAAAGGAAATGAGCGCCTTCTCTACGTCTCGCTTGAGGGATATGGGATACTTTAGCAGTAGTAGTCTACCGAATAAGTGATGCGGTATAGATAAGCAGGACAATTATTAATTAATTTCATTACTAACTCTTATTTTTCATTGTTACTTATTGTTGACAATCATTAAAACTACAGTGATGACGAATAAGGTGATGGTGGCGGTGTTCATGATGTTAGCGTGCGTTTAAACACATTAAAAGTATGGAGCAAGAGAAGAAGGACATTTAGGCTAACAGATGGGTAGTAATACACACCTGTTAACATGAACATGGTCGTTGTCTTTCCCGCACCGTTGTGTCCCAGCAGAGCGGTTATATTACCCTCATACATGTCGATGCTAAGGTTGGAAACTGCTGGCTTCATGTTGGGACCGAACGTCTACAGAAAAGAATTCTAACTAGTAGGCCTATCCAGCAACCAATTCGTCCCATTCCACGAGTTGCTTTGTCCAAAACAAAACGCATCCATGACAGTAGGCCTACTTAAACACATTTTGCTAAATAGTGCACTGATTTTGTTACTCATGTCGTATTATTGTAAATGAAATTAATGTTTATTGTTATTGAAATTAATGTCTAATGTTTATGATGTATTGTAAATGAAATTAATGTTTAAAACAATAATTATTGCAGTCATGTCATGCATTTTAAGCAACTGTTTATGTTCTATTTTAAATGACGAATTGGGTGAATGAGGCCAGTGTATTCATAGGCGTTTTTAAATTGCAAAGACAGCATCGTGGCATTATGCATAGCAATTCGTGTAGAAGTCCGGATTATTCTTATATAACAGTAATCGTCATCGTAATCGTAAACTCGAGATTTTGTTCAGCGCCCAACGAAAGCTAAGTCGCAGGAACCAGCTTATTAACAGGAGCTCAGTCAAAACAAAATCGATAGGTAGGGAGGGTTCGATTCTAGGTCATGATCCAGGCAGGCAGACAGGAAGGCAGGCAGGCAGGCAGACAGGAAGGCAGGCAGGTAGGCAGACAGGTAGGCAGACAGGCAGGCCGGCAGGCAGGCAGGCAGGCCGCCAGGCAGGCAGGCAGGCAGACGGTTACGGTGATTGGTGTTTGGAACTGGATCTGCAGGATAGATAAGGGAAGAAGAGGAATCAGGATAGGATCTGTGAAAGAGGAGTGTTTTCAGTTTTGAGTGCAAGACATGTGCAGAGATTGCAAGGGGTGAAGTGATGGTGAGTTCGTATGTTGGTTATATGTTCATGCCATACTAACAATCATACTTTCACAAGATAATTAAGATGTTAGGAGTGTCATGCTTGACGTAGGAGTGTGTCCAAACCTTAGTCAGTCCTCTTATCTGTATTCCAGCTTTAGCATTCTGCATGGGAATTTCAAAGAACGCTCTTTTGTCTTCCGGAACAAGCGTCATAAAATCGTCGTTTGGTGACTTTCCTTCGCTTCTGTTTGTACCCGTCCAGTAGTCTTTCTGCACACGAATAAAAGTCACCTTTAAATAGACTTCTTGCACACTACTTTTACTAACAATAGAAAGCTCTGTTTGAAATCAGATGCGAGCAATCGTATGTAAGTGACTATCTGCTCTGCACAGAGCATATCAATATATTTAATCGCGTACATACTAGCAACTAGTATGCTTAGTAGTGCCATAAGACCAGCTTTTGCGAAATTTAAGGTCAAATAAAACAATGGAAAGATACATAAGATCACATTGAACCTGTTTTACTGTTTTTAGCGAACACATACAAGTGCCTTGATTTCTCTCTCCGTCTCTCTCTGTCTCTGTCTCTCTTTGTCTCTCTGTCTGTCTCTCTCCACCAAGTAAACACCAGCAGAGTAAGCACCAATATACTGACCGTGAAGGGAAAATATAACGGCCGTGGAGTTCCGAAGTCGCCAGGTATAACAGCATCGAAATACCAGGTGAGGATCGAGTAGATGATTGTATCGATGAACAGCATGATCAGAATGTGAGCCATTGTGTGTACGTCTTTTGAATGCACCGGAGTCCAGGCGTTACTCCATTGTACGCCAATACCTGGGCAATTTAAACCAGCCACACCGGCTTATGGCTATCCATAGCGTCATCTTTGGCTATCCATAGCGTCAGATATGGTTATCTATAGCGTCATATATGGCTATCCATAGCGTCATCTATGGCTTAGATGCTCTTCGCCCAGTGTAAGCCAAGACCTTGTCAATTTAAACCAGCCACACCGGCTTATGGCTATCCATAGCGTCAAAAATAGGACAACTTGAAATGCTCTTTGTCGAGGTCTGCTTCTCTTAATGAACAGGTACTCTTCATGATTCTTTTATCAACACTTTAAGCGTGGCCATACTGCATAAGTTTAAAATGTACTATGCTGTATAAATAGTGTAACATTAGATTGCATCGTATATTGTCAAGAATTTGTGTTTAATGCCGCTGTACTAGTGCAAGGAATGTCTAGCGAAGGCCATAATTACTTTTTAGGAGGGATAATTACCACCACCACCACCACCAACAGCAAAACCACAACAACAACCGCATTTCAACCATCAACATCACCAGCAGCCAATCACTCAACCTCTCAAATATATAATAATAATAATAATAATAATAATAATAATAATAATAATAATAATAATAACAACTACAACAATACTGCCTATTGCCTACACTGTATTCTGCATCGTAACGCTTCCAATCAACTGAGTATATAAAACTCAAGTTCAGGCATGATTCATGGTCGACGTCAGAACAACGATTAGCGCTGGAGTACTCTCGTATTGCGGGTGTGTCACCTGAACGAGGTGGGTCCTGTGCTAATCTTCCTAGTTCATGGAGTCTTAAAATCACGTGAAACATGCTAATCCCTTCTACGCTGCGTCGGCATAAAACTCAGTCTACAATCTTCATTCTGCCTGCCTGACTCCCGGAACTTCAACTGGAACCTAACCCCTCTTGCCTATCGATTTTGTTTCGACTGAGAGCCTGTGAATAAGCCGGTTTCCGCGACTTAGCTTTCGTTGGGCGCTGTAGAAATCTCGAGTTTAGGATTACGATAATCAGTCATCATAATGACGTACCGAGTGTTTCGTACTGAGACATCTTGATGCATACAAATCCCATAGCGAGATTGAAGTCGACCGATGCTCCTAGCTTCTGCACAAGAGTCATATCGTCATAGATCGTCTCAAGGTAGAAGTGGGGTACATACGATAGGATGTAGAGTATGCCACCAGCCGCCGATGCATAGCTGGCTGTATTTGAATATAACCGGTACAAACGAACATTAAGTAACTAAACGAATATGGAGAGTATTCAGCAATTCAAAAGGTTCAAGCAAGCATAAACAAATAAGCGAGTATGAAGAGTTAAAGAGAATTTAAATGATATTAACGAGAATTCGGTTATTATAGCGGTTATATGGTGAAGAATCTGACCGAAATTAATTGCAAATATACTGTACGATGCAATAATTTTAAATGCGTATATAAATAAGCTTAAGAAATCTTATACTGTTTTCGTTTAAAAACAATGTTCTTCGTCATAAGCTATGGAGTTAAATAAGCAAAAATAGGACAACTTGAAAATTACATCTTCTAACAAACTTCTTAAAATATCGCCTCCAAGTTTATCAGATCAGGTTGTAGAAACAAATAGGCTATGAATCTAGCGAGAACGCTGAATTTTACTGATTTATTTTCAAGGAATTATAAATTGTAAATATAACTTATAGTTTAACTCTTAATTGAGCCACTGGCGCACGCGTAAACGGTTCCTTTAAAAAATAATCTTATAAGAATGAGTATAATAATACTTAAATAATCGAACAGAACCGTAGGCAGAGAAATATTTGAAGGGAGATCTTATTTCAGATAATAGATATATATTATTACATAATATATTATAATATTATAATATATTATATCAGATTAACTAGTCTTTTACTTATCCTGCTTTCTGTTAATTTTTATCTATTTTCTCCGGTTTCTTGATCTGTGCTGACTGAAATCGGAGCAGATTCGGGGACGTGTTTGAACCCGGAATTCTGTCTTAACTACGGCCTTGTCTTCTTATGACAATTTTACATACTTATACGTGCCCTGTTCAAGTCTTGTCCTGCCCTATCTTTCCCCAGCTTATCTATTATCACCTCATATCGCACGTAGCCTAGCTCACATTATCTCCATTTACCATAGATGTACTTGATTTTTGCGTATCCTTACCTTTGGATACAAAAGTAGAGATAGCAAAGCAGAAGGTAATCAGGGAAAGAGAGTAGAGCAGTAGGAAGACGAACGTGACGGTGGCTGAGGTGTGGACAATCACTGGACCCTTGGACGAGATGGGAGCATGAAAGAGAATCGTCATGATGATCACAGCGGTCAGCATGAACAGGAGATACTTGACGAGCCACGAACACCAGTACAGCCAAGTACGCATCCCCATCAGTTTCATCGACTCCTGCACGGTTTTCACAAACGACAATACGCTTAAGTCTATCTGAACATTTATCTAGCGCCTTCTGATGACCTCTCACAATGATTTCTGTAGCAATTGCATCGTCAACACCTTACAAATTCAACTGTCCATATATCTGCATCAGTAGGAATAATTAATAGCAAAATAGAAACAATAACGGCGATGACAATGGTAACGTAACAAATTACATTATAGGATATAATGTATATTTTCTTCCTTTCAGTAGGTAGTGAAATGAAAGGAAAATATATGTTTAATTACATATGTCATAAAGTAATGCGCTTGGTGGATTTCTATGTGAAAGTGGGTATTGCTGACTTTCGCTAGGCGTTGTGTTAAGTAAGCAATGACAAATTTATACATGACAAATATGAAATATTATACTATGAATATAAGACAATATTGTAGCATCTTGCAGTAGTATCGTCACATGCAAACAACACAAGCTATTTAGCTGCTTAAGCATCATCAGTATCTCAGCAATACAATAGACCTTTCACGCTATATAACGGATACGAAATGGTATGGCAAGTGCAGAATAACCGAACTTATTCTGGCCATTAATGCTTACTATGTTTTACAGTCCTACTTTGCAACCTACGCCACATCTTCACCAAAGTACCTAAGTAGCGCCTAAATGCGGGTAGTCTGATTTCTCTTATCTTATAAATGAGACGTAGGGGAGGCTCTCATCTCCTATTCTTGGCTCTTGAGCCGGCAATGGACGAATCCCAATGTCCTGGACACGGTGTCACTGCATCACAGGACTTCACTTCTCAGCTTACGCCGGTACCAAATTATACTGCTTAGTGACAGCGGCACGATGTACGCGAACAGCTCATCCAGGGTAGTTACACGGAGTCGAACCCGCAACCGCATGAACATTGACCAAACGCGTTACCAATGGACCACCGTGCCGCAATGTAGAGCAGTGAGACCATTTATGCCAATGATTATACCTTGAACTTGTTTTCCTTCTCGAGCACAATTTCCTGGCAGATTGTCGGAGCGATAACGATGAAGCTGAGCAGAATGAAGAGGGGAAATGCAATCCTTAACATAACAACCAGTGGATCTTCGTTGTAAGGTGGAAACGGATACCGTTTCAGTTGAGTTGTGATGGCCGTCGCCAGGTTGAAACTTGAGTTTACTTCAGCAATTAGGCTCAGGTCAACGGCTTTCTGAATCGCCAGAAAACCCCAATCGTAATACCCTACAATGTATGCACCACCTCTTCAATCGCCCCTAAATATATATTCACGTTAGCATCTATTATTATTATTATTATAATTATTATTATTATTATCATTATCATTGTCATTATCAATATCATTATCATTATTATTATTATCATTATTATCATCATTATCATCATCATCATTATTATTATTATTATTATTATTATTATTATTATTATTATTATTATTATAAAAATTAGTAATAGTAGTAGTAGTAGTAGTAGTAATAATAATATCAATAGTAGCAGTATAGTAGTAATAGCAGTATTAACAGTAGGAGTGGTGCTGTTATTGCTATTGTTGTTGTTTTTGGTGGTGGTGGTGGTGATGATGGTTGTAGTAGTACATGAATTCACAGCAGAACCGTTGACAGTGACGAAGATGATGATAAAAATCGTGGTGATGATAATGCGCAAGCAATATATATATATATGCCTATACGTATTACAGTACAAATAGCATTCCAATAACTTGTAGGGCCTATGCGTAGATATTTAGCCGCTGAAGGATTATATTGGCGAGTCTGACCTCTATAGTGAGCCTTTATTTTTGTTTATAAAACGTAAATAAACACCTAAATAAATAAGTAAATAGTTGCTCTAAAAAAGAACATACCTGGAACGGATCCACCAAAGTGATTTTCTGGTGCTCTCGGTCCGATGCCTTTGTCTCCAGAGAACATGTCGCTTGTTTTCCAGTCGATCTCTTTGTCCTCACCAACAAGCGATAACGATTCCTCTGAGCGCAGACGGACCTTGTAGACAATCTTCTTCGGAAGACTGACGGCCTCTTCCGAAACGAGGAAGACAATTGCACCGAAAATATTCTGGTCTGTCATCAAGTGGTCTTCCAGTGAGTTTTCAGATCCAAAGCCTAGATCCACGCCAAGACACGATAATATGAGCTAAATAAACTTAATCTATCCTTTAGCATGTTTCTACTACTTGGAAGACATTCTCCATCGGCCCCTACAGGTAATGGCGGGTGATTGAAAATACTAGTGCAGTTCGCAGATATGTCTGGCAATACGTATTAGCATTCACTGTGGTTTCACAACTAGACACTGGTGTACCCAGTTAGGTAGCAAATCGATAAGAATATTTACCAATATAATTATGGATTACATTGAATGAAGTAAGTATGGAAATGTCGGACCATGTACTTTATCATACCATACTATGCGTACCATACCAGAAGGCAAGCTAATCTATCATACAGAGCCACGTGATACCATACTATATCATACCATACCATTCTATACCATGCCATACAATGCCATGCAATAACATGCAATGACAAACTATACCATACCATGTCAAGCAATACCATACCGACCCACAACGAAATTTACTGCATCTTATCTGTGCTGTCATTATACCATATTTATTGAGCCTAATAAAATGAAAATCCGCGATGTTTCGCCATGTTACACGAAAGATAGAGACTGGCATATATTCGCCGGCATCTCTTTCTCGAACAAAATCCACAAGAGCCATTACTCTTTCACAGATCCTATCTGACAGCCCTTCTTCCTCTTATCTCTCCTCTCCAACCCCAAACACCATCCCCATAGCTGTCACGCTGTCTCTCCGTCTGACTTTTGGATCTTGACCTCGAACCGAACCCTTTTGCCTATCAAATTTGTTTTGACTGAGCGCCTGCGAATAAGCTGGTCCCCGCGACGAGGCTTTCGTTGGGCGCTGTAGAAATCTCGGAATTTCGATTATGATTCCATCAAGTAAAACATGAACCTGTTCTTTTGAATATATCATACCCGTTGGACTCTTGACGCCCATGATGGTCGCCGATCTACTCACGATCCTTGCAACGAGGGTCGTGTTGGGAGCGTAGGCAAGGCTCCACCGCTGTCTGAACAGAACATCCGCTTGGGCCAAGGATGGAGCAACGACGAAGCTGTCGTAGATCGTTGCGTTTGAGATGAAGCGGGGGTTGGATGCGTTTCGCAACAGCAAGTGAACTAGAGCCAAGACAACCGGAAGTAGAACGAGCAAGACAGTCACTACGACCCTCCTCTTCTGAAGCAACCAGTTCTTCCAGAGCAGCAACCAGAACTGCCTCCAGTTCCTGTAACAAAATTCCCCTTCATCACTTAGCACTCGACGACATCAGCATCAATAATCGCCTTCATGGCTTTGGTGCGCCATCGGTTGATGCCTTGAACATTAAACACCGGCGCATTAGAACTTAGAAGTTACTACTACTACTAATTATTATTTATAATAATGATGATGATAATAATAATGATGATCATGATCATAATAATAATAATAATAGTGGTGGTGGTAGTGATGGTGGTGGTGTTATTATCGCCTTACATCCCCCGTGTCATCATCACCGTTTTAAGACATCATCACATCACGGTCCTTAGCGGTTTCAGTTACTGAAAAAGCTTGTTAGGCTTCAATGGTAGAAATGGTGAGCAGTTTACGACATTTTTCAACACATTTGAATCTGAGCTATATGGGGCTTTATACGGCTTAATAACGGATTCAGTAAAAAGTTTAAAAACATCAATGTTAATGTTATAAAAGCATACGAATGTTCGTTGGGTTCATGTGTAGTTTCTGTAGGCTGAGCCATTCTGGTGAAACCACTTTCTTACAGGATCCAAACAACTATTCGGAGTTTGACGGCTAATCATATAATAGATATCCGTGTAACTCCGCACTAACACGTTGAAGTTATATCACAACTGGTTTAAAGTAATGTTATAACAAATCTTAGCGAATTAAATGCGAATGGCAACGATAATTCTGCAGCACTGTCAAAGCCGATATATAGACAGCAAAGTTAAATCCTTTCGAGTTAACTGCAGCGGTCATTTTAAAATGTGTTTGTGAGCTTAATAAAATTTTTGTGTTTTTTATGACGTCATTGATTTATTCAGATCTGCTTATGACGTGTCGTCAGCAAAGTGAATGACGTGTACAAGCAGCTGACGTTAGAGGTATTGTTTCATACAATTGTTTTGCACTGCACCTCTATCAAGCCACAAGGCATCAGGGTTTGCTGTTAAAAGTAATTTAGGCGCTAGAGACTTGGTTACGGTCTAAAAAGTTGCAAAACGACCTATTCGAAGAAGGCTTCAAATCTGAAGACTCCGCATTACAAAGTAAGCGCTCAACCATATGATATGACGATATGATATATGATACGGTATGATATCATTGATTTATTTTGTGACTAGTTTGCCTTTTCTTCTTCTGCTGGCAGATAAGTTCAGTTATTATTTTATTCTTGTTTATGTCTAGTTTCGTTATTGTTGTGAGCGGGCGATGGCTGGCTTGTGTTTACTGGTTCAAGAACTTGATGGCACAGTGGAATTCCAACCACAATCTCGTAATTTATAGTTTTAGATCCTCGCTAACACGGCCAATCCTCTTTTAATTTTCTGTGTTCCTGGCATTCACTACTGGGTTAAATGTATACAAGATTCCACATTGCAGCCAGCCTCACTATCTTCACGCTATACTGACTTCCAACACTTGTCTCTACTCGACCAGGTCTTCTGGCTGTCTTGATCTGACTATTCTGCAGACAAGAACAGCTCTCGGCAGGCGTGCCTTTTCTGTCGCTGGCTCTAGACTCTGGAACTCTCTTCCAGCTAATGTTCGCTCGGCAAAGTCAGTTTTGGCCTTCAGATCTGGACTGAAAACACACCTATTCTTTGACTCATTTCTTCCGTAGGCTGTTCCTTTGTGTCTTCTGGATTTCCCCTTGGCTTTTCGACCGAACTCAAATCTGTTTCGTGTCATTGCACTACTGATGGCTGAGTTGTTAACACCTTCTCCTGCCTCCCAGTAAACACGACGGCGAGGCAGTGGAGCATAGCCACTTGTAAAGATTATGGCAATAAAAAGTCTCATCTCACCAATCGATGTTTCAAACGTCGGCTTGTTCTTGTTGATTTTGCCATACTTATTCATGTTCTCAACCAACATTTGGATGATGTCGTCTCCAAGAAATTTTTCGAATAAACCAGTTGGTGTCACATCATACTGGGCATGTTGGTTACTGGTTTGATATGTTGCTTGCCTTTTCTTGTCCTGTTGAAATGTCCTTTTTCACCCAATGTCTGA
The DNA here is from genome assembly GCA_964023275.1 of Norana najaformis. Lineage (NCBI taxonomy): Eukaryota > Metazoa > Annelida > Clitellata > Crassiclitellata > Hormogastridae > Norana > Norana najaformis. The sequence continues at coordinate 6,849,940 of OZ029914.1, read as the reverse complement.
CAGGCTTTGTAACTCGCTGCTTGGATCGCTTAGCAGGAACATCGGGTGTTGTTGATCGTGTATACAGACTAGTGGTTTTTGAGCCAACCGGTACGTCACCCGCATGTCCTCTCTTCAAACGCCGAGTCAAACGAGCTGTTGTGGGTGTAGGAGCAGCTGAATCATCACGTGTGGAATCTTGTGACTTGTCGGATGTCTGTGTTGTTGACTCTTCTGTTTCACACTCTTCTGGACCACCGATCCTTTCACGTTCATAGGACCCTGTTGTCAGTGTTGCTTCGCCATCTGCTTCGAGCTGACCACGCGAAAGATTATGAATGGTGTCGAGCTCTTCATCACCACTATCCGCATCACTACAGTCGAGATCATTTGGAGGACATTCTGACTACGAACAACCATATAAATATCCGCCCAATTATAGCCCAAATTAAAGATAATACAGTCGATTGACGGTAGCAACAGTTGGTAACACTCAAGATTGCTTTATATAAAAATAACCCTTTTCAAACAGGCGTCCCCAAAATGGGGATGCCAGGCACTAATGGGTTAACTCATTCTATCACCGCATTGCATACGCCCGTTTCGGAGTATTGGTCCAACACTTCACTCATTCTTCTTGCTCTAAATAATGTACACGGCTAATAATTGGTCGGCAACTTCAAGGTTCAGAGAACATTTCGATCATTGACTCGTTTGGGTGTCACGCACGAAGAAGCAGTCAAAATTGCATACAACGGTAAAGGCAATGTAAGTATTAACACTATTTAATCCACAGTATAGTATTAAAAGCAATAACAGCAAGTTCCTACAAGATTGCATAGAACATAGAACTGCGTTATATTTTCTACCTGAGAAATTTTTAGTCGAATTTCGTTTTCCTATAAACCTAAGCCATCGTCATCAGACGACGAAACTGCGCAATAATCTCAGTAGTGAAATTGAAAGTGTTTTATATTTCAGGACTTAAACTTTAAAATGACTGACAAAACATCCAACAATACTTATCACAAGCCTAAAGAACTTGACGATACAACTAGATGTTGCATATGTACCGATGTTTACACCACCCCGAAACTTTTACAATGCATTCATACATTCTGCATGAAATGTATTCAGGAGACGGGGCTTAAAAACAACAAAGGACCTGGAGATGAGATGCCTTGTCCAATCTGTAGACGACAGTTCAGAATTCCATCTGAAGGATTTCACGAGCTACCTAATAATTTCTTTATTGAGAGGCTGATACAAGTGACAAACATTGTTGACCAGTCTACTTTATCCAAAACTTTGTGTGACGCTTGTGTAGAGGAGAAAAAGGAAGAAACGAGTGAAAAAAATCCAAAAGCTGATGCTTACTGTGCTGATTGCAAACTGAAGTTGTGCGAAGAGTGTTGCAGACACCATAGAAAATTCAAAGTAACAAAGAATCATAAATTGGTGCCAATAAATGACCTACGGGAAAGTGACGAAATTATTATGGCCCATCTAGCACCAACTGTTTGTGAATTACATGAACAAAAGGTTTTGGACGTATATTGTGTCAAATGTAAAGTAGTGATATGCACCACTTGTTTCTCTGACGATCATGAAAATCATGAAGGTTCTCATGTTAACACATTTGTCAATGGCTTTCTTGAGGAAATAGAGAAGAATATAGAAGCAATAAATCAGTGCAGCTCTCGAGCCCACAAGAAGAGCGAGGAACTTCTGAAGGTAAAGGAAGATATGCAGCAGAAAGTGGGAAGTTTGGAACGTGATATCGTGGGCAGAAAAGATAAATTGAAACAGCTTGCAGATACCCATGAAAGCACACTTCTGCAAGATCTAGGTTCGTTAAGGCAAACAAAACTGAAAGAGATTCAAATGGCGACAGACGATATTGATGCATATCTATCGATTTTAGAAAGTTACAAAATCTACTGCCTGAGCATAATGGCCAAAGGATCATCTAGCGACATTTGTTGGTCATTTTCTAATTTATCCGCTAGAGCGACAGAGTTGCAACAGCAGTGCCAGTCTGTAGTTGAACAACAAATTCGATCGCTTATGGTCTGCTTCACGAAATCAGAACTTGAACAGTTTATGGAGAAAGGTGAAAACCTGATTGGCGAAATTCGAGGTTAGTGGATTCCACTATTAAGTAACGGTCAAACTGTTTCAAGAATCCTGTTTAGTGTTGATGTAATAACTTTGCACTTCTTTCAAGTATTGATATTGTCAATTTTCAGTTCTGAAAGTAAATCTTCTCATTGATACGACATACCATAATGTTTACACATAGACATTTAGAATCCAGAATGCTGCCTTTTGTCATTTGTATTACAATCATTCAGAAAAATAAATGGTAGATAACTACAAATTTGTCGAAAACATTTCAGAAGAAAGCGACTTGAACAAAAAACAAAGACGTAAGCGAGATCTAATGGCAGAAGCAAGTAAAAGGATTGATCTTCTGGAAAAGAACAGCAAAATTCAAAGAATTGAAAACATGAGTTTGCATTTTATAAATGAGCATCTCAAAATCAGTCTGAAGAAGGAGGAAGAAGCTAATAAAGCTTTGAGAGAGGAACTGAATAAGGAGAAAACTAATAACATTGCGCACATAAACAAGCTAAAACAAGAGTTGGAAAAACAGAATATAACCAACAGAGCACTTCAAGCTAACAACAATATACTCATTCAAAAACTGGAAAACATGAGTGCGAAGAAGGAGGAAGAAGCTAATAAAGCTTTGAGAGAGGAACTGAATAAGGAGAAAACTAATAACATTGCGCACATAAACAAGCTAAAACAAGAGTTGGAAAAACAGAATATAACAAACAGAGCACTTCAAACTAACAGCGATATACTCATTCAAAAACTGGACAAGCATAAAGCAACAATCATGACACTGGAAGCAGACGTTGAAAGGCTCAAGCAAGACATTAATAGCGAGAAAACCATTAGCATAACCCGTCAAGCCGAAGCCGAGGAACTCAAGCTGAAAATGGACAGCGAAAACAAAACTAATAAAAGCCTTCAAACGAAAATCAGTAAACTAATACAGGAACTTGACACTGAGCGAAAAAAATCAAAAAGCAGTAACGACCAATTTAAAAAAGACCTTGAGAAGAGGAAAAAAGGTAAACATAAATATCGACTTCGCCAATATACTGTAGATTCTTTTGTTGCACAGATAGTGCGTATTGGCGATCTGCTCTTCAGGCCTGCCTTACAGATTCCAGTTCCAAGAATCAATGCTGGCCAGTCTTTGCTTTAATGATTTCTAATTACTTTAAGCAAAAGAATAGCAACGACACCGTAGCGACAATAACAGAGGAAAAGCGTTAATAGTATTTTCACTCTAGGCTTAGTTAAATCTGCCCTCTATTGTGTAAATCTGTCTTCTTTTGTGTTGTCCGCTACACCACACCACTTGTTCGACCATCAATTCACTGGGATATCACTTCTGTGCTGATGCTCAAAGCCTCATTTCGCTTCACATTTTGTCTTATCGCTCGAAGTGCAGCTGTTGTCCGATGCCTCTTGTTGTCCTATGCAGTCTTGGATGGTGGCTAATCAGCTCTTCCTTAGCCAATGGAAAAACAAATTTCTGAATTTATACTATTGGGCACTCAATAGCAATTTAAGAAGTTTTTTCTGATTCTGCAATGTCTCTCGCCGACTATGTGAATGGTATTTGTATTTGCAGTTTAGAGACATGATTCAGACCGAAGATAGGTGTATAATTACTTAGCAATCCTTATCTAGATCAGGCTTTTTGAATACAGAAGTCCCAATAGCTGTTTTGAAAGGAGAGGGAAAACAAAGAAAGCCAGATGAGCGATGAGGATGGAAAACACGTTAAAACAGCATTTAATAAGGAAGGCTCGAATGAAGTCAAGTTCTGATTACTTAGGTAGAATAATTTCCAACGAGTCTGACCATACACTTTCTGTGGGAAGATCAGGCGGTGAAGGAGAAGGCCGGCCACTTGCCCTTCTATGCAGAGGCAAAGAAAAATGGAGTCGATTACACTTCATACTCATGGCTGCCTCAGGGTTAGCTTAAATGACCTATTTTTTCTTCTCTTCTTCTTTTTCTTCTTTTTCTTTTTCTTCTTCTTCTTCTTTCTTCTTTCTCCTTCTTCTTCTTTTTATTCTTCGCATTCTTTGCATTTTTCTTCATGTTCTTGTTCTTTTCTTTATCTTCTTTTTCTTCTTCTTCTTTGCATTGTTTTCCTTCTTTTTCCATTATTCTTCTTCTTTTTTCTTGTTCTTCCTCTTCTTCGTAATTTTCGTATTCATCTTTGTCTTCGAATTCTCCTTGCATTCTTCGCATAATTCTTTATCTTGCTTGTGTTCTTTTTCTTTTTTCTTCTTTGTATTCTTTTTGTTGTTGTTCTTCTTCGCATTCTTCTTCGTCATCATCGTCATCTTCTCAATTTTCTAGTTCCTGTTCTTCTTCTTCTTTTGCGCATTCTTCTTAGCATTTTCTTCTTTCTCTTCCTTTTTCTCTTCCTCTTCCTTTACGTCTTCTTCGCATTCTTCTTCACATTCTTTGCGCATTCCTCTTCTTCTTAGTCATTGCTAGTATTCGGTTACGCTTATTTTTACCTTGGCTAAAAGCTGCGTCGAGTGGTGTAACCTATTTGCCAGAGGCGGGATGGCTTTTCGGTGAAAACTAATTCTAGTAGGCTGAATTTTATGTTCCACGTATATGAAATTCATTTACATTTTGATGTTGTTACAGATTGCCAAGACAAGATCTTAAACCTTGAAAAAAATCTAGAAGAAGAGAAAAAAGTGAACGAACAGTTCATCATGGAAACACAAGAACAGCAAAAATTACTCAGCAGAGGTTATTAACTGTAATTTAAAATAACGGCTCATTGAATATTTAAGAGATACGGAGTAGAAAGTATGTTATAATTTTTTCAAAGTTGTTTTGCTGAACAAATTCAATTTTTTGCTATTTTTATCAAAAATATTTTTTTCTCTATAATATAAGCTCATTAATACTGTTTCGTGCTCCAGAGCAGTTGCCTAATTGCATAAGGTAGCATCGATGGCAATTCAAGTCACACTATTAAGAGCTGTTATCAAATGCAAAACATGCAAAAGCTCGTCATTATAGAACAAACATGAAGAGAATATGACCATAATAAACACTAAACCCCGAAAGTTCATTTGTAAATCGTAGTTTAAATAGATTACGGTAATAAAGGGTTTTAATTTAATTTTATAGAACATCAAACTCATGATAATGTCTGCTCTATGTATGACTATTGCTCACCGCTATTTAGGTATAGGATAATGTTAATTACTATGCAGATATCGAAGACACATACTAAGTACAATTATTGTGAAAAGGCCACTATGATCATTTTATTAAAAATTTGCAATTTATTTTTGCTTAACTGAGAAAAGACAGGAATTAATTTGTCTCTGGTATAACTTATCGAGTCGCTTTTCTGAAATCTACAACTCTTTTTAACGATAAAACGGCGTTCCACACTCTGAGTCTTCGTCTACTCTGTCTCCTCCCGTCTTTCATTCTGTATTTGTATGGGTCAGTTTGTTTCCCGGGCGCTGTTGATTTCTTCGTCTGTCTGCGCGTCTGAACCACCTCATTCGCTTGAATTTTGATCTGTTCCTTGGATTTTAAATAATTCAACAGTAAAATTGTTGAGCTGATTGTTCAAAACACTTTGTCTTGAACACATTTTTAAAGGATATGAGTGAATCAGTGTAATATATTAAATTATATCTATCTAGTTCCTACTTTTAGGTGAACATCGTTACCAGCCTGATTCAGTTTTAGTTCAGACGATCAAAACAAAAGTCTCAGAAGAAGGAAAGAAATGGGTCAGTGGACTGGCGATTTTAGACAGAGAATTGTTTGTTGTGAGTCGAGGAAGTTCAGATGTTGAAGTTTACGTATTGACGAAATTCAGTTTCAGTCGTCAGTGGAATTCAAAGGAATTATTTGATCCTTTGGACATAGGGTCCTGCAACAGAAATAAATGTCTATACATCTTCGATTACAAAGACAATCTGAAGTCGAAGGAATTCTTGAGAGTTGATCCTAATGGAAGATTAATAAAGAAGTGGTCAACAGGAGACGATTATGGACGGGGTCTGTCTGTTACATATGAATCGAATGTCATTTTAGCTGTTTATTTGAAAAATAAATTAAATGAATATTCGTCAAATGGACTACTGATCCGTGAAATAAATCTATCATCAAACGCAGGTATTCTTAATCCATGGCATGCTATAAAACTGACCAATGATCATTTCCTGGTCAGTCATGGCGCGAGTGGAGGTAATCTGTGTAGAGTGTGTATAGTTGATAGAGATGGAAAACTTAAGAAATCGTTTGATGGTAAACCTGGATCGACCATTGGACAAATGAATTGTCCAGTCTATTTGGCCGTCGATGGAAATGGATTTGTGATGGTCGTTGATCAAGGGAACAGTCGAGTTTTGTTACTGGATTCTGATTTGGAATTTAAGAGAGTAATTCTCTCGAAAGATACACACGGATTACAACGCCCATGTAGCATTCATCTAGATGAGTTAAGTGGTCGATTGTTTGTGGCCGACAATGAATAAGATGTCGACTGTTTGTAGTTAACAATGAATAGGATGAGCAAAGAATTTTGATTATTTTATTTAGGGAATTAAATTTAAAAATCAGGGATAAATTACTTTACATTAAATCGAGATATTTGCTACTGGATTGTTATGCTTTGTGTAATTTCTCATCAATATTCGAAAATAAAGCCTTACATTAAATTTTGTTTAATTTCAACATCAGGGAATGGGCTTACATTCTTGTCTTAAGCGTCAGCTAAGATGATCATGGAGACTTTTCAATTAATCCCAGCTAATTTGCAGCGGTTACGTTTAGACCTTGAGGAAATTCTAAAGACAATGGCTTAAGGGCTTCATTTGATGTCTAGCTATCATGTAAAGATACTACACAGATATAAGGAATAAAAAAGTTGCCATCAAACTCAGAGGCATCAACTTTGAGGAACTGGCCGAAGCCCTTATATGTGTTTTTTGTGTGTTATAAAACTATTATTGGGTTTCAAATAGCAGGGTAGTATACAGTTATTTATTTCTGTACAGTACCTAATGTCATTTACATACTGCCATTTATGTTCACTGTAGCGGTTTTAAGGTCGTCGAAAAGGTACACGTGACCATGTAACAGATCTAAAATATGATATAAGGTTTCGTTGTCTGCCCTGTGTACAACACGCACTAAGTGCTGTGCATAATATGTTGTCTATGATAAACTGCAACGTTTGATGGGACATCATGTTTTATAACCACACCATTTCATTTCTGGACAGCAATTTGCCGCATTTAGCAGTATCATATACAATGGCTGTTAAACATGTTCAGCTGAAAACCATCCCCAGTTAACAGGATTCGGTTACAAGCTTTTTGACTAAAGCCCGACTCCAAACATAACCAACATGACATACAGTTCGTCAAATCCTTTATACAGGTGCATCTTATGTTGATGGAATGTTCTGAATGGTTTTACCTTTTAGGGCGTTATGATAACGACGCTATAGAAGTTTCTAGATTAGATTGGATTGGATTAGATTATATTAGGATTAGTTTTGGATAGGGCTAGATTAGATTGGATAGAACTGGATGGGATTGGATAAGCCTAGATGGGACTTGATAGGACTGGATAGGATTAGATAGGAATGGATAGGACTGGATAAGACTGAACAAGACTGGACAAGAATAGACTCAATTAAACTAGACTAGACTAGTTTATGATGATGATGATGATCATCATCATCATCATCATCATCATTATCATTGTTACTGTTATTGTTATTATACTAGATCAATATAAACTGATGTTAGACAGAATTTCTCGACATCTCCAAACATCCAAGGTCGTCTCTATTGGTGTCTGGCCAGTTCTCCTTGGTCTTCCCCTCCTCCGTTTCCCTTCAGGAATCAAATTCAATGCTTGATTGGCTCGCCTATCTCTGTCCATTCGAATTACATGTCCCATCCATTCCAGTCTTCTCTTTCTGATCACATTCTCTATATCCTCTTGCCTCGTCCTTTCTCTTATAGTTCTTTTCGATATCTTGCTACTGGATTGTTATGCCGGGTTCTATTGTTTATTTTGTTGTGTCGTGACCAATGATGAAGATCGCAAAGAAAAATAAGCTTAAAGTTGAATGCGTGGACTATTGTTAAGAACCTACAACTAAGACTACCAAACTCTTTTAAGCAAAAGTTTCTAGCATATTCCAGTGTCTTGAAACCAGTACCGCGTAATACATGTAACATGTACGAATTTACAACAAGCATTTCGTTCGCTTAGTCGTCTAATAGAAAGGTGTGGACAGGATCAGCATTTTTTAATAAAGCTAGCCTGCCTTTATTGTTGGATGAAGGATTTATGCAATGCTAATGCTTGCACCATAACGCATTTCTGTGCCCGGCAGAATGGCTTTTTAGCCAGGTCAATAGCCGGGTCAACATTTAACAATGTTCAACTGTTTGCAACGTATCATAATTATAAGCGTCTAAACAATAACCGCACTTGCAATTACAGTCTTGTGTAATGATTCTTAAATGTTCTAAGCGACACGAATATAAGCCTAAAGATTCGACTAAATTATACTGCTCATGAAATTGCTGGCGTACATAAACCATTTATTTACAATACAGTAGTAACAGCACAAAGTAGGGTCACTGTCAAAAGGGCGAAATTTAAAAGGGAGAACATTAAAGAACATTATCGCACGATAATAAATTATGCGAAAATAATAAGGGCGAAAATAAAAGACGTTATAAGTCGGGCGAATAATGAAAACAGCGAATTACTTGAAAAATCTGTGTAATCACTATGCACGAAAAATAACCATGTAAATATAAAAAAAACCTTCAATTCAAAATCCTTTATTCAAAATAAAACAGCTCTGATTACATCTTTCGTGCATGTAACTCAAGAAGGGTTTTACGTTTACAAATCAAGATTATGTGCTATTCCACATAAATTGTCAAGATTCAAACGCCTTCCATAATAGGCAACTAATCATTTATTTAATCCGTTGAGCGCAGTTCTTATACTTCTTCCCTGCAACGGCTTTTTCTTTTATATAAAAGGAAAAGCTTATTTAAAAATACAGTAAACAGCAACAAACTTGTGGCTGATCCAGAACAAGGCGAGCTTATTGCAAACACAGAATTATATTAGGAAATTATAGAAGTGTTCTTTCACTATAATAATCGCTGTTTTCATTGTCCCGTCAATTATAATACACTTTATTTTCACCCAAATTATTTCACCCATATTAATGCATCCTTTAAAAAATGTTCACCCTTTTTTATTTCGCTCTTTTGGTAGGATACCCCAAAGTAGATATACACTCGGCTGTGCCTGCTTATTCGTCTTCAACTCCATCTGCCCCGTCTCTCATGCATCTGTAAACACAGCGAGTGAATCTAATCCGAATTTTTCTCATTGAGTAGTAGACGATGGGTAGTTCTTTAGTGAGCCATTCGTGGCATTCGAAGAAGCACTCATCGACCAAATTCGTCACATCAGCGTCGAGAGAGCTCGTATCGTTTGCATCGACTGTGTCTGGGTCGCCAGATCTCTTCAATACCGCAGCATGGCATGATCCTTAGATTGAATAAAACACGCGCAGTTTAGAAAAGAAAACTGGAAACTTAGTTGTTGAATAGGTCTGCGTAGGTGTCTCGATTGTCTCTTTACAATGATTCACAGACAATTACAATGTCTGGATGAGTATCATAAGGTCGTTTCACGCGCCTTTGAAGCTATGTTTTACTATAAGTGCGCGATATAAATGTATGCTCGGTGGTGGAGGTGGTGGTGATGATGATGATGATGATGATGATGATGATGATGATGATGATGATGATGATGATGATGATGATGGAGCATTGCTATCACAATTCAACAGTTTAACGTTATTGCCTTCTGTGGTACTTTTGCTCCGCCAGATCTTGACAACTTTTAGCATTCTCCGAATAACTTTTTAAATTCATGCAGGATCATATATGCCTCGGATAAAAAAAATAATAATAACAACAACATTAATAATAATAGTGATAATTACAGTAATAACAATGACAACAATCATGATAACAGTCTCGTCTTCTTAATTCTTTCTTTCCTTTTGGCAAGTATTTTATCATTGTTATTCGCCCACCTTGGTATGACAGATTTAGCTGTTGGTACAAATACCAAAGACAGATCAAGCATTGACTTCTAACAAATGCACTTTAAAATATTATCTTTAAGAAAATATATGTCGAATGAAATAGAAGCCATCTTTTACCAATCACCAAGACAAAAGCCAGCAGAAAAACGATGAGCTTCATCTTTGACAACCGCTTATCAGAAGAGAAACTCCGGCAATAAAACCGAAGAGGCGTCCATCCACCTAAATACGAGCTTTATATATAGACAAAGAGATATAAGGTCTTAAGGCTGCAGGTCTTAAGAAGCTTTAGGCCTACAGTATGTAATGTCAAAGTCGCCGCCGTCTTCATCGTCAATCGATAAGTGTCAAATGTCTGATAATAAAATACAATACTTGTGGCTTACGCAACGATATTTGTGTCTTATTAGCACAAGGATACTCTAACTGTTTGGTAAAGGGCTAAAATTATTATAATTATCACTATTATTAATATTATTATTATTATCATCGTCATCAGCGTCATCATCATCATTTCTGTATTAATCGAATGCATATATAGCGCTCATTTACAATTCACTTCATAAGCTCAGGTAGCTGGAGAGAGAATCTACAATTTTTTGGCGAAACTGGATAAGAAAAACGAAAGAATGGTCCTTCAAGGCTGGTGGAAAGTACCATTTATTCACGAACATTTTTGATTGATAAGCTACTTTAGCAAATGGTGTCCCATGAATACGGACATTAGTAGTGGTAGTTTAAAACAGTTGGTTTGGAATTCAAACAAGAAGTGTTATGAAATGACGGACAATGTAAACAACTTCCTTGCTAATCGTATGTGTTCAATTTTATCAATCAGTATTGATTTCCAAAATGTTCTGGTGATCTCACGAATAACAAATCCAACTTGCAAGACACGAATTTCAAAACAATTCGTGCAAAAAGTCAATAAAAATATAACACGGCACAAAATACAATTGACAAAAATAACAACTTGCTGAAAGAAGTAAAACACGGTGAAATCACATAATTGATCGACTCTCAGTCACGATATTTGTGTTTCTGATATGCCTCGTCATTTCTCACTGAGAAGTAATTGTATTTGTAATTTTAGATTTATAAAGCGCCTCTTAGAGAATGAACTCAACGTAGGCGCTTCCCATCTGAACAAGTAAAATCACTGTTAAACAGTACAGTCTTCAGGCGCATACGAAACCCTGAGAGGGGAAGATAGAGGAGCTCGAGTCGCAGATCTCGAGGGAGATGGTTCCAGCAGGTGGGACCGACTACGCAAAACTTCTGGACTGGGCGAAAGCAGTTCGCATGCATGTTCCATGTTCAAGCAGGCCTATCCGTGTTCGATTCTGTATGTCTATCTTCGATGAAATGCGTCAGGTACTGAACTTGCCTATCATTCAAAGCCGATGTGACCATTGCTGTCAGATTCCACATGACTCGAATCGACTACTGTAACTCGATCTTTGCCATAGTTCCTGCTACAATCGGTGACGGCTGTGATTTTTATTGTATTTGCAATCGGGAATTTGTATAGCACATTTTAAAGAGAAACTACTATGAGACCTATGCTGTGCTGCCAGTATACTGGCCCCTCAGTCCAAAGTCTCGCACATACGATAACATGTGCAATAATCATTGCTCTGAAGAATAAGAATAATAAGAATACTAAAATAAGCAGGCATCCTTTCTGTACTCCGTTTGGATTCATCATCATAGAGATATAGCCTTCTTGGAAGCAGTTCGAACATCAAAATAAAGGAATGTTACTTATTATTGCTTCAAGATGAAGTTAGCTCATGTTCAAAAACAGGCGGATTGGGAAAATGTTATAGCAACTTGCATGAAGATCAGTGCAGCTCCCAAAATCTTTGACATAGATATGTGGACGAAATTCTGTCGCTGCCAGAGACATGTTCAGATTTTGAATACATTGATGCAGATGTATGAAAGGATGCGACTGAGACTAGCATTTTAAGGTATGAATTTAAGGTAAGGTACAATTTAAGGTAGCAATTTAAGGCACACGAGAACATCTCCCTAAAATAGCTATGAAATTTTACCTTTAAAGAAATGTGCAGCATGACTTGATTTAGGCCCTAGCGAATGTCATTCAGTTTTTCAGTCTGAACTTTAACACAAAACATCATAAATGATGCGTTTGGACAGTATAAAATTCTCTCAGACAGAATGTTGTGGATCTCTGGAACCGACATTAGGAAATTATCTTTCAGGGTATTGTGAATCAGTGGAACCGATATTAGGAAATTATCTTTCAGGGTATTGTGAATCAATGGAACCGACATTAGGAAATTATCTTTCAGGGTATTGTGAATCAGTGGAACCGATATTAGGAAATTATCTTTCAGGGTATTGTGAATCAATGGAACCGATATTAGGAAATTATCTTTCAGGGTATTGTGAATCAGTGGAACCGACATTAGGAAATTATCTTTCAGGGTATTGTGAATCAGTGGAACCGACATTAGGAAATTATCTTTCAGGGTATTGTGAATCAGTGGAACCGATATTAGGAAATTATCTTTCAGGGTATTGTGAATCAATGGAACCGACATTAGGAAATTATCTTTCAGGGTATTGTGAATCAGTGGAACCGATATTAGGAAATTATCTTTCAGGGTATTGTGAATCAATGGAACCGATATTAGGAAATTATCTTTCAGGGTATTGTGAATCAATGGAACCGATATTAGGAAATTATCTTTCAGGGTATTGTGAATCAGTGGAACCGACATTAGGAAATTCTCTTTCAGAGTACAACCAAAATAAATAATATCTGCATCGAGTTGAACACAGGGTTTTCAATTCTAATGGTGGGCTGGGAGGACTGTAACTTTCAAAGGCAATATAAATAATTTAACATGCAAAATTTTGGTATTCTATCATAGCTACATACAAATTTTTCATGTGCTTTAAGAAAAGATGGGCCTCAGAGACTTTGCCTCAAATGGAAGGTCATGGAGCAGTAAGGGCACAGGACCAAAACAGCCAGGAAGATGTCAACCCAGGAATGAAGGCCTTTCAGATTTGACCTGGCTTCCCCCCCCCCCACTGGATTACGATTTAGACCACGGTTTCAATTGAATCGATCATCGACTGATGTCTTGTGTATTATGATAACAGCGCTATAGAAGTCATATTAGAGTAGATGAGTCGTTGCCTATGCTACATCAATTATTATATTACAGCCTAGGTAATCGTTATCCTAAACTTTGAATTTCTTCGTTGTCAAAACGGCTAATTCAATTTCTTCGGTGTTAAAAACGGCTAAAAAGCCCAGCCGATTCGTAGGCGCTCTCTTAAAAAAGGACGATGGTACGAAGGTTCGGTTCCATATAAAACCCCAAAAGGTTAGCTAAGTGGACAGATATGGAATGGTGTTGAATTAGAGTGGTGACAATCGGGACATATTAGACAGGGTCAATTTAGGAATAGGAAAAGAAGGAAGTACAATATTTCATCATTGCAATCATTGAACTGCTAAACTTTGGCTTGATTGTTGGTTAAAGTTTGGATCCGTGTTTTTAAAATAATTATGAGAAGTATTAGCTCGAATATAAGTTTTTGCGACAGTGATAAGTTCTTTATTGTCAGATTCAGACTTGAGTAAACAATTCAAAGAATAATTAGGCTAAACAATTTCTATAAAGGTTCTTCTTTCAAATTTGAGACGCATTCTTCTTCTGATTTTTGTTCTTTTCTTTCGCAAGTCTGTGCTTGTTTCGCTGGCTTCCTGGAAAAAATAAAACTACACACAATTATAACTATCTCTATATTTCAAATAAGTTCAATGGTTTGGTTCGCCGAATCTTAAGTTAAAAGTTATGGCTTGAGCTGCTTTTGACTAATCTGTAGCCAGTTGCAGCATATGCAAAAAGTTAGCCTCTTTATTGAATGACTAAACAAACCTACTTTGAGTCTCTGCAATGTCTGCTTTTGTGAAAGGCGCTATATAATTTTAATTAAATCATACGAACACAATAACAGCATACATCAATTGCATAATATTATAAAACGAAAATGTACTCTGATCAATCGTCTTCTTCGTCATCTCCTTGTCGGAAGCATTTGCAAATGCAATACAGCAGTCTTTTTTCAGCATTTCTCTCTCTCCCTTCTTCCTTGAATCCTTGTCACGGCAAACACTGGGACACTGTTGGAACAGTTTCACCAGATCTTCATCCGATAGATCTACGGATTTTCCACCGCTTGTCTCCAGGCCTCCTTCGACAGTCGTTGTGTTTTTACTTTCGTCGGTTGTCCGATCCTCACGAGATTTCTTGATTTCTCTGGCGAGGCACGAACCTTATATTGAGCAAAACACATTGTGAACGTGACCGATATCTACCGACAACAAATGGCTCCTTTTCTCATTGAATATCTTTATAACTTTATCTATAAGACGACTTTAACAAATTGTCACTGAAATATCAAAAGATATCTACCTCCATCACAGGTTTACATACACTCAAATGCACTGCAATCATTGTTAGAATTCTTCCATCATGTGTGCGCTTCAGTCAATAGATTCAAATCCAAAGAAAACTCGTGTGAAACTCGGCTTTTAGTTAGGTATATTTTCAATTAAGAAAGCAATCATATTTTAAAGGTGGCCAGCTTTTAGTTAGGTATATTTTCAATTAAGAAAGCAATCATACTTTAAAGGTGGCCACAAATAAAAGTTACATCTTATATTTACATCAACTGCGATATTCAATATTCAACTGCAATAATCAACCTCATATTTATATCAACTGAAAATGACGAAAGCAGACTTTCTAGCTCATGTTGCAAAGATGAAAACTCTGGCATCTCGACTTGCAAACTCGCTATATTTTTTTAAATCACTTGTTAAGACACATTATACTTTACCCTGGCTTTTGCATGATTTCATCTTGGCGCCTAGGGAACAAACATCCGCGCGTATGATTCAGGTGTACTGACATTGCGCGCGTTAAAAATGCTTTCAATAAATAAAATAAAATAATAAAATTTACAGTAACCTTACTCTCTTCGTAATAAATGCTTCAGCCAAAGAAGGATTTTAAAATACTTTGAGTTCAGAAATTACTTTGAGAAACTTTAAGAAACATACAGTGTACAGATTTTTATATTTTACCATTCACCAATGCAACAACCAGCAAGACAATGAAGATCTTCATGGTGTACGGTTAAGCAACTCTCCTCCAAAAACGAACTCTGCGGAAATCAGGTAGACGCCGATTATCCCTCGCTTTTATGAGCCTTAATATGAGCTTTATATAGAGCTACCTCCAAAGGTCTATATTAGCCTAAAGAACTTTAGGCTATCACGACATAATATTATAAGCCTAAGTGTCGCTATGATTATATGCTACACCCTTAAAATTAGTTCATGCAACAACAGGAATTGGTGTGGCCAGAACATCCAAAGACATTAATTATCTGGTAAAAGATCACAGATGTTGTGGCCTTTATTGTGAGTAACTGTGTCGTGGAGCTATTCGATCTCAACGGTGTCTAATTTTGATAGATATTACTTGTATAAGTTTAGCCCAATTGATTAGAATTTTACATTAAGACAGTTCTAAGTGTTGTGAAATGACATATGTTGTTGTAAACAACTCTTCATCAAATCGATTCTCGCGTGTTTTGTCTTAAGAATAATTTTGAATTATACAAGTCGTGATTGTGTTGTAAATAGCAATGACATTTTTGTCAAAACAATTATTGGAAAGTATCATAGTACGAATAAAACACGAGACAACTAGCTCAAAGACGACACAAAGTCATTCACAGTAAAACAACTTGATCGATCGAGTGTTAATTCTTCAATCTGAAGTTCTTTCGTGATATTTTAAAATTCAGATACTTGTGAATGTTAGAAATCGAAACATTGATTAATAATTTTTTTGGTAAGGGCCTTCCACGTTTCCCCTTTGTACAAGTCAGCAATCATAGAGCCAACAGGGCAAACTAGATATTAGAAACGACCTTCTATGTAGGCCTATCTGGATTTGTATGGCGTCTTTTATTTATCCGAAAACGACAAACTAAATGGTAAATGTAAAGAAAACTCTACCGAGTAATTTGTGCGTAGCCCCCTCCCCATTTGACTGCCCGGGTTACCAGAGGTAAAACTGACGCTATTAGGGCATGAAGTTTTGACCAAGACTATATCAGAAGTTTTAACCACTCCAGTCATGTTCAAAACGTTCATATCGTGGGTGTCGGTTTTAACTTCCGGTTTTCTCCAGTCGTTAAAGCACATATTACCATCTACATGTCAATCTACATGTCAAATAGAAAAGAAATAACCTAAATCGAAGGTAAGACGCCACTATACCTAAAATAACGCCATTGAATATTTTTTTTTGATTTCACGCCTTTAAATTTCGACCACAATTAGCCCATTTCTCAAATAGTATCCTCTGCAAATCTACAACGTCATTTACGTAACTTGGGAACACTTTGTCTATTTACTAATGTTTAAAACTAACATATTGACAATATGCATTACGTTATTTGTTAGACTTTGTCCTATAGGCTAACCAAAGATCTTAGAGTCGTAGACTAAGATATGACACTCAATGTATCTGAATGTACACACCACCTACCTTGGGATGTGTGGCGCCACCATACGATTGGGTTGATAGAGTTTGTAAACATGGCTTCGAAGCGAGGAGGGATCCGTTGCGCTGCGATTAATTGCAGCGTAACGACGTACAATGCGCAAAAGATTTCAGAATTTAGATTTGATGCCGAAAGGTATGTACAAAGTAACGTATAAACTATATTATTAAATGTTCGATGACTGCTGTCGGTGATACACATAACATACATCACATCACACCCGATAGATCCATTGAAAGATGGACAGGGTCGAGGCCATACTGTCGGTATACAAAATCCCGAATACATCATGCTCCTTTGTCAGTCACCGCTCAGGCTTTTCACTCCTAAAGGTATTATACGTGATCAGGGGCCCACAAACAAATGCTATTTAGAAACATTGGAAAACGTTTCGGTTTCGGTTTGTCAACTGGAGATGTTGGCGACCTGGAAATGTTCTCTATGCAAAGTCTGTTCTGGCTTTCAGATCTTGTCTAAGAACGCATCTCTTCCTAGACTTGTTTCCTCCATAGGTTGTTTCCATGTCGTATCAATATGTAAATTTTGCTTATAACTTGCCCGGCAGCATTTTATTGTAGAAAATTAATAGTTATTTGCTGTTACTATTTTATTACATGAGAACAGGTGTAAGAAGTGGAGAGTCAACACGCAGCGTTCAGACCTGGACTGCAAAAGTGTTGAAGTGCTGAACAAAACCTTCCGACTGTGCAGTAGGCATTTAGAAGATTCACAGTTTATGAACACCAAACATGACAAGCTTATATGGAATACAGTTCCAACACTGTTTGATATTCCAAACAAGCCATCATCGAAACCACAAAAATGACGGCACATTATCAGGCATACACCAAAGTTGAATGTTTCTGTCAAAAGCAGCAGATTACAGCTGCTCAAAAACGTTCCTAATGAACACAACGACAGTGATGAAGTTCTTGCTGTGGAAGAGTCTCTTTCTGCAGCTGTGGCTGTCAATAGTGTTTTGCCTATTTCATCATCTGCTAACCTGGAACTTCTAAATGACCAGTGTGAGGGTTGCTCCACGAGGTCGTCATGTAACTCTTCAGACAAGAAGAAACTTAAGAATGAAATTGTGAGACTACGAACTCAACTGAGGAGACAGACAGGAAAGGATCAAAGTTCATCAAAATGCAACAGTGTCTTGACACGGAAGCAAGAAGCTGCTTCCTGTGACCGTTTGATAGCAGAACTGTGCAACCATCTTCCACCATCTACTCTCTCTTTTCTGAAGACCCAGATCAATATGGGTCTTGTTTCCAAACAAGATAGATGTTGGACAGTTAATTAAAAAATGTTTGCAATGTCTGTATTTTATCAAAGCAGAAAATCTTATAAGCTGTTGCAAAATATTTTCTGTATGCCATCCAAAATGGCTTTGCAGCGAACGCTCCAAAATTGCAACCTTTATCCCAACTTTAGCAAGCAATCTGTTGGTACTATAAAAATAAAGATGCAGTGGAGGACACAGGGACAATCCTGATGTCACAGAATTTTGTTCCAGTTTTAGATATATCGCTGTCGATAAATTGTTTGTTGATAATTCTGTGCGAAACTGTGAAAATGATATAGATGATGTGCTTATAGATATATTGTCATTGTCGAATCTTTTGAAGTCCAGGTTACATGATGATGAACACTATGCTTCCGCTTCACATATTGATCATGAGATCACTTGTGAAATGACATGTGAAGATGACTTTGACCTTCGAGATATATCAGATATTCCTGATTTGCCACTGGAGGTTGACAATGTCTTGGCATATATGAGTGGCTATATCTTAAGAAAGTGTGGCTTTAATGATGGATCTGGCATGTGCCAAACATGCAGTGATTTGTACACAAGTGTACACTTGATTTATCATCAGTTTCCTTTCTTACAGCTAAAGGCATTTAAAGACACTGGTTGTTTAGTTTACCCATCCATGTCGTTTTTGGCTTTCACCAGGGACTTGGAAAAACTGTTTCAGAATTCATTTGACAAATTGCAGCATAGTTCTGGTATATTAAAACGACTATGCTTATTTGCCCAAAAGAATGTAGATATTGCTGCATGTGGATCAGCAACATGTGGTGCCCGGCTGAAATACATGATGAAATTGTACATGACAGTTCGAATCCACAGTAAGATCAAAACTCTTAACCAGCAACTTCAAAACTCCTGCAAACTTAAGCTTAAGCGCAATCATAAAGCAAAGAAAATTTTGCATGAGTAAGCAGTTCAATTTATTTTTTTCATTTGTCTGCCTTCTGTTGTTTTGGTCATGGATACAGACTTCTGAGGCTTTATTGTTGACATTGTTTCTTTACTGAAGATGAATGTGAAACCAAAGATCTTTGTGTAATACTGCTCAGCTCCATACACGTAGTTCAATGTTAATGTTCTTAATTGTGTATATTTGAATTATGTAAACTGAGTGAATTTTATTTGCAATAAAAAAATTATTCACTTTACTGGTATATCCAAATTTCAGGCCGAGAACGCTTACCAATAGGCTACATTATTTGTCTTACAGTATATAGTAGTGAAATGCCGCGTCTATCTTTGCTAAGAAGCTATCAATCCAATCACTACGTGGCGCCACGGTTTGCGTACATTTGACCACCACCAGGCCGAATACACAGCGGAGATAGGAAGTGTCATATCTTAGTCTTGTGCTTATAGATATATTGTCATTGTCGAATCTTTTGAAGTCCAGGTTACATGATGATGAACACTATGCTTCCGCTTCACATATTGATCATGAGATCACTTGTGAAATGACATGTGAAGATGACTTTGACCTTCGAGATATATCAGATATTCCTGATTTGCCACTGGAGGTTGACAATGTCTTGGCATATATGAGTGGCTATATCTTAAGAAAGTGTGGCTTTAATGATGGATCTTTGACTCTAAGATGACTCTAAGATCTTTGGGCTAACTGTTTCCACCAATCAAACAAGAGAAACCGGTTTCAGGTTGTTCAGAAATACATATAATAGAGTGAGTTTCTTATTCAGTCCGGAGATTTGAATACATTTCAATAAATTTTATTCTCTTGATAGTCCATTTACACTTACCAATTTACATCTCAAAGGGTCCAATAATAGGGCGCGAGCAGAGAATTTCCCTGGACGCTATTAGAACGTTCAAGGCCTTCTTGAATCACAAGTTCGCCTTAGTTGTATATGAATGGGATGTAGGAAAAGTTAGGAAAGGTTTCCCTGTATGCAACCGGAAATGCTTCTGTAATGACTTAGGTCGCCTAAGTTGGATTGTTGACATCATAAAGAATGTAATAGTTTACGTCAAAACCATTCACACTTACTGTAGTCCAATGATCGGGTTTGAGCAGAGAATTTTAGCCGGACGGGTCTAGAACGTACGAGGTCTTCTTGAAACAATAGTTGCTCATAGTTGCATATGCATGATATGTGGAGTATAGCAGAGCCTATAGCTTCCCTGTATGCAGCTACAATGCCTCTGCAATGATCTAGGCAACCATGGAGGACTGGTGACATCGTTAATCAATATAATACGTCACTCCTTTTTTTCTGTTTATTGGTGAATGGGAGTTTTCTTCCTAGTTTTCTTTCTTTAAATTCCTATCTTTGCAAAAATACACCCAGAACTATTTTACGGAAACAATGTACAGTACAATCCAGATACCTGAAAGACAGAGTTGTGAGTTAGGCCCACTATCCTAGTCCGAGATCCTCAATTCCGATTTCAAGGCACTGTATCTTCTTAGTCCAAGCACTTCATCCTCCAGTCCATCACGAACCAAACGAGGTAATAGAAGAACCCGTAGCCATCGACTCCGATTCCTTCTTTACAAGATGTCTATTTTTGGCAATTTATTTAGCCCATTTTAAGAAACTGTTGCCTTCGATTATATAAATTACAGAGATTGGTCGACTATTAATGACTAACTCCGCCACTGCCTTGTTTGGGGGTAGTGCCAGTCCCAAGCCTGGATAAAGGAGGAGGGTGACATCAACGGCCTTTGATGCCATAAGATGTCGCTAAACTGAGGAACTACTATGAATGACTGCCTACAAAGGACAGTGAGTTAGGCAGATGTCTCAAAATCAGAGGCATCTACCATAGGTAAACCCGGGAATATTCAGAGAGGAAGTCTCCAGCCCCGTCATTTTATAAGAGCTGCAAATTTGGTAAAGGCTGATACTGAGCATAGACTATACACGTGGTGGGGACGCCTAGCTCCCATACGCCCCTCTTGGTTATATGCCAGCACCCCTCAGACCAGACCCAAGCACGGAGGACCGCCAGAATGTTGAGACCCTTTGAAAATGCTCTTCCCCATTCAAGCAATTCTGGTGTCACCAATGGCAGTGATTTTATTGATCTAGGCTTTGCAGGCGTAGGCCTACTGTATAAAATAAAGTATGGTTGGCCTATGTAGGCTAAGCTTCAAATCTGAGGCCGCGAATCCGAGGTAATTGTAATCTGACATTTATAAGCGCCACTTCAAGAATAAACTCATCAGGGGCGCTCCCTACCTGAACCAGTGAGACCACTGTCAAATAATACAGACTATAAAAGTGCCATTCTATAATAGGCATAATTATAGTAGTTATGACCCGTCTGAGCTAAGAAAACGCTTATAAGCAAGATGGCAGACTGACCAATATATAATAAACATATATGATGAACATGAATAAAGATTCACTGAGGCATTTAAAAAAAGATGTAGGCCTATACAGGCTAATAATGGCGGTAGCCAGATACTGTAAAATGGACTGGCAACTTCAAAAAATATTAGCCCAGGTGGACATGAATATAGTCAAATGTCAATTATAATCTTCGACATGACAACATCATACAACCCAACAACAAAGTTAATCCGCGTTCGGACTTTCACAAAAATCAGATGGGCAGTGTAATCCCAAATGCAGACAAGGTCAGGGCAGGTTCCAAAGTAGGTGTTTCGGACGTCCAACGTGAACGACCCCTCACAGGTATATAGGGCCTATGCTTCTCGGTTATTCTGGGAATGGTCGTAAACTCCCAGCCTTTGCATTGTTCACAAACACACTAAAGGTTTTGAGAAGTTTCTAAAATGTGCTTTATAAAATTTCAGATACATACAACGCATTAGGCCTCTTGACAAAATTTAATCAATGTATTTATTCAAAGTACTTGCACATTCCCAAATTTTAGTATGTCTTAAAGATGTCTTGCTATGATCAGTCAGTTTATAAAAAACATGAAACGCATATACGTGAATCATAGTTTCCTTCGCTTGCTTTCAGCTTCGAAATACAATCCGATTCAAGTCACCTGTTTCAGTTCATATGTCATTTTAGTACCCATATTGCAAAGTACAGACACAAACTGTGCTTTGAACACTAGTTTCTGATGATGTAAATGACAAAATCTTTGTTGAGAACCCATCAAATTCAAATTTCTTGGGTTCTTGCTAAATCGTAGTCAGTCTTTGCAGTTGTATATCCAACATCAGTCTGGAATTTTGAACCTCCGTTATTCGTTATCGCTGTCACATTCACGTTTTCGACCAGTTTTCCTCTTTTTGTCCCGCTCTACACTGCTACTGCTGTTACGTCTCTTCTTGCACATCTTTTTTGAGCTGCTTTTTTCTGGACTACTGCTGTCACGTTTCTTCTCACGAGTCTTTCTCGAGCTGTTTTTTTCTGGACTAATGCTGTCGCGTTTCTTCTCATGAGTCTTTCTCGAGCTGTTTTTTTCTGGACTACTGCTGTCGCGTTTCTTCTCATGAGTCTTTCTCGAGCTGTTTTTTTCTGGGCTACTGCTGTCACGTCTCCTCTCATGAGTCTGTTTTGAGCTGCTTTTTTCAGGACTACTGCTGTCACGTTTCCTTTCACGAGTCTTTTTCAAGCTCCTTTTTTCTGGACTACTGCTGTCTTGTTTCTGGTCTATCTTACTCTTTGCATCATCTCTGTCCAGACTGCATTTGTTGTCTCTTTTGTATTTGGCATTGTCCTTCTCAGTACTACTACTGCTGACTACTCTGTCCTTCTCCACACTGCTTTGACCTTGTCTGTTGTGCTTCGGTGCTCTCTCACTATCCCCCTCAACGCTGCTTCGACTTTGTCTGTTGCGTTTCGTCTCTTCTTTATCCCTTTCTTCACTGGAGCTGTCACATCTTTTTCCTCTGCCTCTACCACTCTTTGTTGTATATCTGTCCCTTTCAACACTTTCATTCCTCTTGTCCCTTCGTCTTCTGTCCCTATCTTCGCTGCTTCCATTGCGTTTACCATTTTTCGTAGTTTTCCCACTATTCTTCTCTGCATCAGCACTTTGATCTCTTCTTCTTCTACCACCATCTTCTTCATTTCTTCTCTGCTTCTGATGTGGCTCGCCTTCGCTTGATTCAGTCAATTTACGCTTCTTTCCTTTAGTTTCAGATTCACCTGCAAAAAATGCCACCACAGTTCAGTAAGAAATAAATGTTTGTTTAAATAATAAAAGCTGATCTAGTGACTTCTATAACACCACTGCCAGCAATGTAAAGAACACTAATTGTTAGTCGCTTCAAGTGATATACCTGCACAAAATGTCACCAGTTAGAATAGAATGATCAAATCTAATCCAATGACATATGTGATGCCGCGATCACAAGGCAAACAATGTTAGTCAATAGTTGCTTCAAATGAAAGCTTAACCCTAATTTGTAATCCACAAAGTCCAGTTAAAATATCTGAGAAGCAACGTCTGCAAACAGTGAGAAGCATTCATTGCCTTCTGCTGTTTTATTACACCAGCTTTCACCACTAATACAAGAGGTTTATTTCCAAGTGCATCAAGTGACACTGCGAAAAATATGGTTGTATGCAAAAAAAACTGTAACCAAAACATTTACATCTCAAAAACTTAAGATCAGCAGAAAACAGAAAGTGAATAAACCTATGGAAATATATATATATATATATATATATGTGTGTGTGTGTGTGTGTGTGACTGAGGTAAATTACAAAAAAATGACTCCTTGATTAACATAACAGACCAACATAAACATGAAAATTGCAAAAACTTACCATCACTTTCCTCATCCGAATCATTTCTCTTCTTCTTCATTTTCTTACTCATCTTCTCCAGTTTTCTAAATAAGCAAATTACAAAAATGGAATCATTCCAACGAATCAAGGTACACAAAAGTAGATAAAAATCAATAGCAAAATCCAAATAACAGAACTTTATTCATAAAACCCGTGAAAATCAGCACAATTAAATCCACAAAACGAATCTCTTAATTTTGCATTTGTATGGCTCCAGATGCTTACTATGATGATGTCCCTTGTAATTAACTAACAATAGTCTATAGGCCATGGTGCTGAAGTTCATAATGAACAGATAGTTCAATAGCAAGCAACTAAGGTCCGTTAGACTGAAAAAGTCACCACTAACAGTCTCATGCACACATTTACAGCCCTTTCCCATTAGACATTGGTGTTACAGAAGTCACTAAATAGTAATTAATTTATTATAATAACTCCCTTTTTGGGTTCAGACAAATACTTTAATACACATACTTGAGGAGCTTCTTCTTTTGCTTAGGAGTAAGGGATTTGAGAAATTTGACTTCCGGGTCTTCGTCTTCAGAATCGCTTTCATTTCTAGGTGGAGCCTAAAACACAACAATAGACTTCCTAGTTTCGTCGTCAGCCAGTTTGCTAAACACCAAGCAAAATCAATACAACTGCCAGATCAATTTATTTGGTGTCAAGGTGAACTCCATTTTGACCTGACCCTTTTGCCTTCACTGACCCAATTTTAAAAAGTGTGGCCTTAGAGTTCCCTGGTAAGAGCAACTTTATAATGTAACACAATTGTAAATCAATCGTTTCATACAAGTCTGCAAAGATGTGCAGAGGTGTGGCTAGAGGTAAAAAGATATCTCAGCTGAAGCAGAAAGACAACTAGTTGGCCACTTCATGTTGCTGATACGGCGCTGACAGGCACAATGAAGTTGGATAATTATGACACCATCATTGGCAGACATATTTAAAAGTGCCTTAAAATGAGACTGAATTATTTACAATGCAAATATTTTCAATAGAAGCACTAATCTTAGAGTCCACGTCCCTAACAAGTTATATCAGAATTCATGTTATATCAGAATGTGTTATATCCATATTTGTGTTATATCCATATTTGTGTTATATCAGAATTTGTGCTATATCAGAATTCGTTTCATAACGAAGCGTCTCCTAAGAAGTTTCTTGTGCAATTGTTTTAATTGTCCTTTCTAAAGAAGATAATTTCTAAATCCTGATTAGCTTACTTTGCTTGCAGCTGCAATTGCTTTCTGTGATGATGCACCACTGGATTCTGAAAGAAAAGAAATAAATTTTATATTTATTCACATTCTAAACAATTTTTAATGAATAAAACTATTTAGACTTCCTTTTAGTTAATTATTCCACAGTTCACATAATCTGTAAAAAATGTTTGCAATGATGCTGAAAGTAAAATGTTTCCACAGAAATATTTGCTCAGATTTGTCTACTCAAGCAGCAGTCACATTAAAATGTACTTACCAGGCAGTTGTACTTAAATATACTTACACATCACTTATATTTTAATGTACTTATGTGGTAGTTGTACTTAAATATACTTACACAGCAGTTACATTTTATTGTACTTATGTGGTAGTTGTACTTAAATATACTTAAGTACCAGTCGTAATTAACAGCGCATTTCTGTAACTAGCAACTGTCGTATACTTCCTCTCCACTTAACAATGTTCTACGCTTAAGGTGCAGTTATAAATACCTCAGCATAAACACACCGTACTTTATACTAACAGCATGCTTATCATCCCATTAGGCTACCTTCCTGTCTCGTTGGACCGACCCTTGAATTGATCAGATTGCAAATCCGTTTTGGAGCACCATCAGTGGATGCCCCCGGTTCATTATTATAACAGCACTCAGTTAAAAAGTTCTACAATTAAACTGTAGATTACTAACAGCTTATAATACTGAACTTACACTCAATCGATCAAGTTCCTTTACTCTGTACAATTTTCTGGTATCTTTAGTTTCATTTTCTCATGTCTTATTGCCACTATGAAAGTTTCCAACAACTGTTTTACATTAAAATGTAATTGCTATTGACAGCACAATCACAACTTGTGGAATTCAACATAATTCTTAAAACAAAGCATGCGAGAATCAAAGCAGAGTTGTGGCCATTCTTAGCAATGTAGCTACTTACGTGGGGCTGGTGGTTCCATGGTGCAGTCCATGGCAAACAAAGGACATATCTTATCGGTGTTGACATGTCCCCACTTGTGGCACTTGATGCAACGGACGTTTCGAACTTCGATGCCAAACGGCTGGTCACGAATCGCGTCATCACCTTTTGCATATCTGCACAGACAACAAATAGTCTGATTTACAGGTCAAATTCTGCAAAAATCTTCATTAACATCACTCTAATGTCAGGTAATGACACGTTTGTATAGCACCAGTTCATTAAAAATTCTCAGCTATGATGGGGCTGATAACGAAATTAGAAAATAAAGAAACCAAAAAAGACAGATGATCTAAAATAGATCCAATCACTTCACAAGAAGTATTTCATTTGGCACTGGACCAAAAAGGATCCTACAGCCATTTTCCTTGGATAACTTTAAGAAAGGGCTTAAAATGTTTCTACTTAAATTATCGTATGACTGTAGTTAATTTTCTATTGTCGCCTGAACTTGTGTACAGTGCCCTTTTCTTCGGCCTCGGCCGTGTTACGGCGCTATATAAATTGTCTTATTATTATTATTATTTTCCTCTCACATTATCTCTGACAACTTCACCATAGAGCCACATGGAAAAGAATATTTATCAATACAAGTATACTTCTATTCATCATAAAATTTCTTACTTAAAATGAGAAAGTTGGAAAAATTCATAACTTAATAGTATTTTATGATTCTAAACTGGCTAGTAAGAATCGTAAACAAAATGAGCCATAAAAACAATAAATTTACGCCTCTCGTGGTGCATTGTATTTTCTCTGCCATTCAAATTTGTACTCTGGTTCGTCGTCTTCTTTCTAAAGCAGTGCAAAAACAAATATTACTTTCTTATATTATCTTGTGTGAACTGCTACAAACCTTAGGAAACTCCAAAAGTACAATACATAGATTAAGAGAAGTGACAAATGGCAAACTCTCTCAGCATCGGATAAAAACCAGGTAAAGAAAATCTTAATAGATAAATTTATTATTAATAAATAATAAATGAATTTTAATAAATAAGCATAAGTTTAAATAAGATTTATGTGATAAAACACAAAATAAGAGAAAATCTTAATAAACATGGACCAAAGTATTATTCTTGCCTATGGCAAATGTAAATGTATTTTTCTATAGCCGCAGCATGGTCTCAACCCTGCTCTTCTTTCAACGAATTTTTTGGTACTAAAAACATCATCAAATTTCTTACTTAAAAAGAGAAAAAGCTGGAAAACGCACTACTGTTTTAGTATTTTGAGTGCAAGTCTAAATTGGTTCGAAAGAATCGAAAACAATATGGTATTAATACTTCCATGCATTCATCATTATCGGATTCATCACCACATAGACTTTATTCCCATTTCTCATTATTAAAAAAGCAATTAATTGTTAAGATCATTTTTGTGAATCACAGTAAAAAGATTTACCTCCTTTTCTGTTTTCAGAAGTTCATGAAAGAAAAAAACAAAAATTCAAATTAGTTCTTCTTAAAATAACTGTCTGTTAAGACTGTAGTTGACAGCAACATGTAACAAGAACCTACATTAACTTTAGCTTTATGCCTATACTTTTCTAGATATCACTCAGACCATTGCTGATAAACATTTTAACTCATTTAGTCAATAAAAATTTAATAAAACTGATATTGTATAGCTTTTCTGTTTAGATTTTTTCTCCTATTTTTGAGTACTTCTGAGTTTTCTCTGCCAAATCCAGTCTTACCTTTCTTTGTGCCGGGAGGCGGGTCGTACATGAATGAGAGTCCGAGTTTCGCTTTCTCGTCACCCAGTAATGCTCTGAAAAGTAAAACAGGATATAATTAGCAAAACTGTAATAACAGAGAAGGAAGCGCAAGCACATTTAACTCTGCAGACAGACCTCTTTGTATAATTCTTGAATCCATGCTGAACGAAGGCAACATTATTCCATTACAGTTCCATTACAGTTTGATTACACTGTATAATATTGTTGAAAGTAATGCAACCATATTAACGTGTCCATTTCAATTTGTGTGATGTCTATGATGCTTGACATAACTTAGGTCACGAAAAAACACTTTTAAATTGCAAAACACAAGGCATTAATCAAAAGGCAGATAACAATAAAGAGGCAGAGAAAGAAAACACAGCAGAGAAATAAACAACATGAAGTGCAGACCTGTTGCCGTAAGTTTCTTGTTCTCGTTGATACTGGTTAAGGAGGTCCTCCTGCTTCTTCTTTTCAAACTCCGTTTTCTGTTCAGCCATCCATACCTAGCAATAACAACAAAAAACACTGTTAATCTCTCATCAGGTGAGCAACTGATAAATGGATTTCTGCGTAACACATATTTTGGTCCTATTCAACTGTAATCAAGACTGAAGAACTGGTCTTGGAGAATCGCTGTGCACAGCTTGCAGTACTTTATTCTCCCACAAAGTTAAATTTACACTTCATGCAGCGAGAGCTAGACTGCTGCAATTGGTGGGAAAATTCACACAAAATACTACTACTATTTTTTATTATTATAATAAGATTGCTTTTGATGATGAACATTAATGACGACATAACAAGATACGGATCCTGCATACTGAATATTGAACTTAGCTTTATTGCGAGTTTACGATTTTCGATTCCGTAACTGAATATACGAATAACGCACCAACTAAACGGAGCTCACAAACGATGAGAATTTTGTACTCACCCGTTTGATATTTTCTTTACTTCCTGGATGGAAGAACTTCTTGGTCATATAATTATTAAATCCTTTGCCCATATTTTTTTGTTAAAAGTGTCAAACAGTGACAAGAATGTTATAAAATTATGTTTCGACGTTCGCCCTGCGTTAAGTTGTCTACAATACGACAGCTGGCGCAAATGTACTTCCTGTAAGTAAGTAAGTAAGTAAGTAGAAATCGTGCACTCGTAATCATAAACACGAATCTTTTATAGCGTTTCATTTGAGGCGGAGGCACCAGCTTATTTAGAAGCGCTATGTTAGAGATACAGATTCTAGAGAAACAGCATCAAAAACAAGACCCAGATGCCGGAACAATAGAAAGGGGAGATAGAGGAGCTTTTACGGTGGGCTGTGTTTAAATGTAAATATGCGCGTTTTTCTATACCGATCATATGGCTCGACCCTGCTCGTTTTTCAATTAATTTATTGGTTGAAATCCTTCTTTACCACCGCTGCCCTTGTGGACTAGTGCAATGTCATTGGTCCCCGTTTATGGAACTTGCTAGCCCGAGATTCAAATCTCTAACATAAGCGAATATAGTAATGCGAACCGGTATCCCCACGCACAAAGGTGTCTTTTTCGTAGGCCTAATCTTAAACCCGAGATTTCTACAGCGCTCAAAGAAAACCAAATTATTCATATGCGCTCAGCGAAAACAAAATCGATACACAAAGGCGGGCAGATTCGGTTTCAGGTCAGGATTCATTCAAAGGTCAGGCATGCAGACAAACAAACGGCTATCGTAGATGGTGTTTGGAATTGGAGCGGTAAAACAGATAAGAGGAAGAGGATGAATCAGGATGCGATTCGTGGAAGAGAAGTATTTCCAGTTTTGAGTGACAGACCTGCGAAGAAACTGCTAGGGGTGAAGTGTTAGTGAGTATGTAGGAAGGGTAAGATAACTGGAAAGAGCTGGCTTTTCGATAATTAATGGGCCCCCAACAACCGATACTATTTTCAGGCCAACAAACAGAATTAATTTTTCGCAAGCTTCATTTATTAAAATTGTTTCTTCCAAGAGGCCATATACTAAATTCCGAACACATTTCGCATGATATAAAAATTAATGAGACAAGCCATGTGCCATCAATCTCGGCGTTTATCCCGGGGGATTGAAAACATGTTACAAGGGATAGGAAGGTAAACTGTTAAAGTGATGGAATGCTGTAAATGTCAGTGTCATTCTTTCTTCCTCAACGTTCTTTATAGTTTATTGTAAATAATTCCGTCCAGTTGTCAGATACATTTCGCGCATCTGAGAAGTTTTCTTGTGGATTCGTTAGGCCTATATATAGGCTTTAAATATATATGTTACTAAGATCACGATCTATTAACTCCGCCACTGCCTTGTTTGGGGATAGTGCCAGTCCCAAACCTGGATAAAGGAGGAGGGCGACGGCAACGGCCTTTGATGCCATAAGCTGTCGTTAAGCTGCGGAACTACTACATCACGATCTACTGAAGTTAAGTATTTGCATAGCATGAACGGATGTGTGTCTGTCGACCCGTGTTTAGCTATCTCTTGTTTGTGGTTTAGTGGGCGTGGCCAGAACAGGACAGTGGTCTATCCACACAGTCTCTTAAGTTATTGCCTCGCTTACGACGACCGCAGTTCGTCAATGTCAGAAATTCGTCAACGAAGATTTCTTTCGCAGTTACTCGCTAACCGCTTTGTCTCTAAATTTTGTAAAGAGTCGAACCGTGTCTAAATACAACTGTCGGTCTCACAGTTTCCCACTAAAGATCCGGAGCAAGCGAAGTATTTCACTAATCGACATCCAACCACGTCAATTACTTCAACTTTAGTGATCGGTTCAACTTTAGGGGCTGCCGCGTCTTTCAGCGGATATAGTCTGCGAAGCAGACGTCCGTAGTCAAAACCATTAAATTCAAATGTCAACTGCTCGTTGCATGCTTGCTTTTACGGTCGGAAACAGTGTAAGTTCTCTCCCAAAATTCCACCTTAACTATCGTTACCTAACAACGCTGGCCGTGCTGATTTTAAATGTTTAAACCTAACTATATGTTAGCCTACCTTGCTATATCAAATGCTAATATAGGCCTACTTAACACACGTGTCTGTATTGTACGTAGCCACTTATAACATATATATATATATTTATATATATACCCAGTCAGTCAACACCAATATAAACAATTTATAATGCGAAGAAAAAGGAGAATCGCTACAATTACAATGCTGCTATTGTACATTAATTTAGTGTAGGTCTATGTTATCTACAAAGCGATTAAGAACCGAATTGTGCTTGATCAATGTGCTGTCTCTTTCAAACAGTATATTGTTGGTACCCATGAGGGATTCTGTTTGGGAGTATTGATCAAAGGGCTGTAATTGAATTGATCATACAGTCTCTAGTTTCAGTAAAAGCGTCACCGACAGAGCATTGCTTCTTTTTGGCTACATTAGGCTATAGATCGTGCAACATTCATGCCATGTTCAAGCTCTTTCCAGTAAGATGCTGCGCTTGAAGGATTCCGCAAGGATGTAATTGATTAAGAGTCTGTAAGAAAAATTTGAGCCTGCAGTTTTTAGTTTTATAAATTCTTTGATGTCAACAATGGATGCTTTGACAACGAGTGACTGAATCACATCACGATTCTTCGTGGCTTTGGGATACAGTGTCAAATGACACTAGAAACTAACGAAATCCATGGGTCGGGGGGTTGTTAATTGAAACAAGCTGGACCTACGTCAAGCAGAATCAATATCTGGTAATTATATAATCATAGGTCTCCTCCTTGAGAGCTGTGTTTTATTGTTATTGCTGTCGCAGCATGTATTTGTGTTCTATGGACTTTCTGTAGGATCAGTTGATATAGAGAAACATAAACGCCATCTGAAGTCAGCGATTTTATTTATTTATTTATTTATTTATTGTTTATTCCATACGTATGTATTGTGTGCTATTTAGGCATAACATATAATACATGTTGGTTGTTTTCTTATACTACAAGAGTTCGATTTGCTCAAGAAAATGTATCTTCATTATCTTATTGTGGCACTTTCTCTGACTGGAGCCATTTTAGCGTCAAACTTTGATGACGGTTTGGACGACGATCAAAATGAAGCTCATCTACAGCGTCGCCAAGAATTTGCGGAAGGTATACGATTTCTACTAAATAATGCCTGTGAGCTATGCGAGTCATTGTGTAAGCTTCAGAATAAACAGTCTGAATACATATAGATGTAATTCTTGGAGGATATGGAGTAGTGAATAAAAAAAATGCTTTTTAATTCTCGTATCAGCTAAAACTAAAGTATCCCATACCTCGCAAGTGAGACCTAGGGCAGGCGCTCATCTACCTCTATTGGTCCTTCAGCGGGCAGTGGACGAATACCAGAGTCTGGACACGAGGCCAGCGCATCGCAGGACTTGCCATTTACTTCCGGTTCCAAATTACACTGCTTGGTAACAGAGGCACGTGTGCACAAAGAGCTTGCCCAGGGTCGTTACACAAAGTCGCACCAGCAGTAGCCGATTGGTTTAAAACCGAAAAGCTGGTGCCCTGACTTAGCTTTTAAGTAGTGCTTTAGAAATTTTGAGTTTACGATTACGATTTTATATATGAGGGATATTAGAGTATCCCTTGTCTCTTTGCCTTATGTGGCGATTGTGGGCACAGGTATGTCGCATGATATAGGATGGCACTAAAGAATTTCTGCCATAATGTTCCTTTCGGTTAATTTAAGTTAGACCCGTGTCCTCGAATCGCGTTGTTAGTATTAATCTAAAGAACCTGCCCACTACACTACCTTTTTTGCAGTGATGAACTTGTGAGCTTCGATTAGGTCTCTTCGATGTTGTTAACCCACACTTTTTAACTTCGCCTCTTAACTCAGATTCTTGTATCCCAAATCATTTTAGCCTCTCTACTTTCCACTTTCTAGCTCTTCTTTGAACTTTCTCAATAGTAACCAGTTTAAAATTAGCGTTTTAGCATGTTAGAAGAACGCCTAGAAGTAGGCGTTATTTTTGTTAACTGTTGCTGCTTTTGCATGCCACATCTTTAATGTACGGTTGTAACTTGTCGATTTGTTCTAATAAACAATATTAGTAGCGTTTTGATGATGGAGAGTAACTATGCATATTAGTTATATATAGGGGCCTAAGTTAAATAATACATAAACATATTACTAATAATATGGTTTATATTTGTAATACATATTATAAATGCAAGCTAGTAATATACAAGTATTATGTGACATTGAGAATATTAATTTGTAAAAAAAGAGTATTACTAATAATAATACATGCCAGGGTACACCGCATGTTATATTCAGACTGGAATAAATTTGCAGAATTTTGTTTCGTTGCAGTGTATGTAAATTTCTTGAAGACTTCGGATGCTCCTTTCTGTACGTTCTTTCAAATGACACGACTGAAAGACTATATTTTCATTCCTTGTTGGAATACGTGGTCCCAATTTTTAAATATAAATTCCGTCAAATCAATCCGCGCCTATCAGGATACTGCTCCGTTTGATCTTCTTATGCTAATCCTACTGGAAGAAATTAGTGATCCAAGGCAGTTGGTATCGAATGCCGCATCGGAACGTCTCCTCGTCACCGATTTCAATTCGTCTTGCATCTGGAAAATTACAGCGGAAGATCATCAAGTGACGAAATGGCTCTGCAATCTAACTGATGAGTTCACAGTGACAGTTTCCGCTGATGGCCAAGTAGTGGTTCTGCAACCTGAGAAAATGTTACTGGAAATCTATGGAGCAAACGCTGTTTTCATCCGCAGAATCCATCTGTCAACTGACCTTTATAGTCCATACAAGGCTATTCTAAAACCCAATGGACAATTCATAATTGTTCACGCACCACTGTTCCTTAGTCTAGTTACAACTAATGGACTGGTAATCAGTCGAGTCAGCATTAAACTGAGTATTTGGCCTACTTCGGAAATCGGAAAAAATGAAGCAACCTGTGTTTCCATGGATTCGGAAACTGGTCCATTGAATGCTACTAAATTAAACTATTACGCCGAATGTTTTATTTTTGTTGTTGATGGTACTTTTCTGATGCTGGAAGAAAATATATTTCCACTACTGCCCTTTGTGGAGGCGCCTGGGTACAAAAGAAAATACATAATTCTGATGGATGTACAATTAGCATTTGGAATATATTCGTCCAAAAATAGTCTAATTATTCACAAATGCTTTACAAATTAGAATTGAAAAGAGGTCAACGTAGGCTAAGTATTCAGAAAACTGTAAGTTTCCAACTACGGACGATTGTCATACGATGAAGTGCATATCGATGACATTGTCATTTGCATGTCCGGTAATCACAGAATATTAAATGGCTTGACTTTTTGTTTCTTTCTTTATTTATTATTGCACTTATGACAGCAAAGTCCGGAAATTTGAATTTGAGATGAGAGACAAGCTTGCACGAACAGAGATACTCAAGATAGTTAGACGGGTCCGTTCAGCAGACTCGAACTTGCAATCGTTGAATTACAGACCCAGGGTGCCACCAAATACACCATCATGCCGAGCAAGTAATATAATTGTAATTTGCAACTTGGATAGCGTCTTCTGTCTAATGTAGAAGGCATCAGTCGATGGCGCACCAGTAGGCCTATCAAGCCGCAGTCAGGTTAATATCCAGAAAGTCATTCCGCTGAAACAGAGGAGACAGAGGAGCTGTTACGGTGGGTTGTATTTACGCGTAAATATGCGCGATTTTCTATGCCGATCGTATGGCTCGACCATGTTCAATTTCCAGTGAATTTGTCTGGTGAGATCCTTCACCACCGCCCTCCGTTTCAATTGGTGTAACGTCATATAAAGTCCACGTGTACGGAACTTGCTATCACGTGGTTCAAATCACTAAATAAGCCACTGTATGTATGCAAACCGGTATACCCACGCCCAGAGGCGCCTTTTTCGTTATCGTATTATCTGATTATCTGATCCATCATACGAACTCAACACCACTTCACCTCTTGCAATTTCTGCGCTGGTCTTTCACTCAAAACTGAAGACATTGCTTTCAAAAAAATCTTATCCTGATTCTTCTTATCTCTCTTCTCGCTTCAGTTTCAAGCACCATCCACCGTAGCCGTCTGTCTGTCTGCCTGCCTGACTCCTGGATCTTGACCTGGAACCGAACCCGTTTGCTTATCGATTTTGTTTTGACTGAGCGTATGTGAATAAGCTGGTTCCCGCAACTTAGCTTTCGTTGGGCGCTGTAGAACTCTCGAGATTAGTATTACGATAGTAAACTTGAGTTTTCTACAGCGCCCAAACTCGCGGAAACTAGCTAAAGTGATCCGTTCCAACGAAGACCCAGATAGCTGCATCAAAGCCACTCCTAGATCCAGGTACGTCAAATGATCGGCTCCAAACGCGACCAACCTCAGAGATCCCAGTCTCACAAGAGGACGAAACACTTCGGACTCGAGAACTCGAACTGATACGAAGCCCTCAAGGTGCAATTCTTCCAAACCGCCGAGGTTCTCAAAAGTTCCGTTCTTGAGCGTATGGATGCGTCTAGTGTCACTTCTTTCTCCTGGAGCATACAGGCGGATGACCGTTATTCGATTTTTGGCGTCGAAGATCTCGATGGGGAAGTAGAGCATTGCGGCGCAGAGAATGAGGTTGATCGTCAGCAGCGAGACGTTGTTGGCTGCCGGCGGAAGACAGAAGAACTCGTTTCCGGTTTTCGAACAACCAACATGACCAGAATCACCGGTCAAAAAAAGACGGGATTAACGCTGCAATCGCCAGTCTGATTTGAAAGATTCTTTTGCGCTGATATTGTTCAACACAGCTAGCGACAACAGTAACAGTTAAACTGAAATCGTTGACCGCTTATACACAGGCAACACAGACACATAGTCCGGTTGACTTCTGTGAAGCCTACTGTCGACTGTGACAAAGATTTTCGCACTTCTCGCTTGATCTACAGAAGCGTGGGGGGTTACATGTCTATCCAGAAGGCAAAACAAGTATACAGATCTTTATGTGGGCATAAAAAACTTGAGCTTTATGTGACTGTGCACAAGAGCATAGTCAGTGAAATTAGACGGTGATAAAACACTTGAAGTTTCATACCTTTGAACGTATGCATGCACTGGGGTTTACCCAATATTCCGTTTGGATATTCCATTTTCTAAAAATAGATTCCTAAAGCAAGAATTTACTTGGTGGCCATTTTGAAGACAAATTCTTAATGAATCATCAGAGCTAAATAAAAGTAGAAAATTATTTGCAGCCTATTCGTAAAATTATATCTCTTTTACTTCATACTGCCTTAATGACCGCTCAGAAGTCACTATATAGTTTAAATTAGACTAGAATAATACAGATTAAATTCGATCTTTCGCTCACCTGTTGCACATTTCCTTTCAAATTACTCTCGGAACCGTGACGTGACTTGACGCTTGACGTGTCTTGACGTGACGTGGAGTCGCAAGAGTCTGAAGTCACGTTGGTGAGACAAGAAGAAATGGACTTCAACCGAACCAATCCAGTTCACCCGGCGTCAATGGCTACTCGAAGGCTCCGCAACTAATCTCTACATATCATCAGCGCAGTCACTGTCAAATGGCTTTAAGTTTTTCAGTCAATGCTGTCACTTCCTCGACTCAAGGGTCGTCGTCGTTAGCATGTGCGTCCGGTGGTGCCCTTTGGTGTTCACTGATGGTAACTGGAGGTGCGCCATCGGCGGGAAATTTCGACTTACCTGATGCGAGGGAGTGTCAGACAGGCTACTGGTGAAATGCAAGACTCGATCGAGGGAGTGTGAAACTAGTTAAAAAGAGAGGAAAATGACTCTTTGAGAGAGAGAGACCGAGACAGAGTCCGAGAGAGAGACCGAGAGAGATAGACCGAGAGAGAGAGACCGAGAGAGACCGAGAGAGAGACCGAGAGAGACCGAGAGAGAGACCGAGCAGTGATTGTCAGGCGATGTTTGACTTTGCAGAACTGCTGAACTCCTGTTGAACTTTATTTCGGTCTCTGTTAAATAATAAAAGACTTCTATTCGATGTGACTTGGCATCGTGACAAATGCAAAAGATTTCAATGCTCTTAATTTTATGGGAATTTGTTTTGCCAAAATTCATGATTCTCTGTTCGCTACTGTGGTCTATTTAGTTTGCGCGATGGGTCTGTAATCCAGCGACTGCGAGTTCAAGTCTCTGTCACACAAGCAGTGTAGAATTTGGACCTGGTGCGAGCTCGGAAGTAATCGACAAGTCCTGTGATGCACTGGTCAGTGTCCAGGACCTAGGGATTCGTCCACTGTCGGCCTAAGAGCCTCAACAATGATATGAGCACTTCCTAGATTCCACTATGGCACACTGGAGATTTATTTATTCATTGTTTCTCCTGTACTGCTACTTTTTACCATGCTTGAATGCGAGCGTTTGACCCGTCAAGTTCGTAACCGATTTTCCGAGTACCCGAAGGTCATGATCTCTGAACTGCCACAGGACTGTTAGGCGCGAATTAATAACCGTTGATCAGGATCTAAGTGTATGAGAAAACTCACCGGCGGGGGCCAAATCTGAAACTTTTGAGCATGATTCAGATAGAAATGAATTGGATTTTAATCTCAGACTAGTACGATTCATACACGGGAACCTTAAATGCCGTAATCGCAATCGTAAACTTGAGATTTCTCAAGGGCTCAACAAAAGCTAAGCCGCGGGAACTTGACTCATATTCACACGGGCTGCGGTGGTGAAGGATCTCACCCGATAAATTCATTGAATATTGACCAGTGTCGAGGCCATAAGGTTGCTTTAAAACGTTGTTCATTTACATTTATCAGAGTTCCACAGAAACCCTACCAGCAGGCCTATGTCCTGAAGCAGAATTTAAGACTCATTTCTTTAAACTTGCCTACCCTCTGTTTCTCTGATCAATTGGAATTCTACCTGGCTTCTCCAATGGATTATAATTTGACTAAGATTTCACTTCACTTGAAACGACCATCCATTGATGCTTTGGGCATTATGATAACGGCGCTGTAGAGGTCTTTAGATCAGAATGGATACATACACACTTACCTGCATGCATACATAATTACATATATAGAGGGAGCAGCAGGGCCATTTGGATAAGAGGCCTCAGATTTTAAAAAGTTCTAATGTAATAATCACTTATATTTATTTCTCCTAAGTTGAATTACAATTCACAATTGCGATCAAGTAGGCTTAAGATCTATATGCTTCAAGACATGGGCCTCGCATTTACAGTGAATCTTTCCTCCATGAATCTCTAAAAGGCCTTTTGTACATAAATGTGGAGACATACAGTACAAGAGCACAATCATTATGATAGGAACTGAGAGAAGTAGCTCCACCTCGACCACCTGGACACTCAACTCCAAATCACTGTCGACCATAAACAATAAAGCCAGACTGTTCTAAAAACGACTATTAATTCATAATTAATTTAGTAGTCTCCGTCACATAGATTTCGTCATGCAGATCCCAAGACTTAGAAAAGTTTCAATCTGCAGAGCTCAGAAATAACTGTTATTAAGGTCAATCTTCTATATGTGGACCATTATTGCATGTTGCTTCTAAATTCAATTTACAGTTGTCCATCTTTATGTGACAATACGCATAAATTTATACAAATTCTTTTATGATATGAACTGTAACTTCAACTGCCGATATATTCTGTCTTCACGCATGTATTTTTATAAATTTAATAATATAATACAGTCAAAGTCTGCTTCAACTGGCGGAGTACGAACTTACGATCACAAGTATCGCTCTCAACTTTAACTCATCTCACTTTTGGATGTCTATCTGTAGAAAAAAATGTTAAAAAGAAGGCAAGAAACAACATATCACCGGAATATAAACTTTGTGCACAACTTTACAGTGTCTTTTGGGAAAGTCATACGTGGTTTGTGTTGTCGACTCTAACTATGAATTCGTACCAGATGAAATCGTCTGCAGATGACAGATCGGTAGGATTGTGAGTTGCGATTAGATTGGCGAAGAGCGTGTCGTCGTCGAATTCAGAAAGATCGGTGTTTTTGATGATAACTGGTATCACTGACCCCGGATGTGAAGTGTAGGCTCTCAGAGTGACCTCACGGCACCAGTCGTCTCCCTTGAACGACAACGAAAGCACCAGAACGACGACACGGGATTTCATACATCCGTCAATAATCGCGTCAGCCCTTGACGCCCCTAGCAAGAAATGATCAGGTGTTATTATGCTCAAGTGTCCGAGTTTCTCCAGGAAGACTCTGCGAACCCATGGTCCGTCGTCATCTTGAAAGTAGACGAAGACATCGAATTCGTAGTGGTTGGGCGAATTGGCGGGATTATTGGACAGATATTGGATGAAGTGCATGATGTAGGGTCGCATGTCCATGCATTGCATCATCCTGGCGATGTCAGCAGAAGTGTAGCGCTTCTTGTAGATCACGATGAGTGCAATTCCGAGCAGCACAAGCAGAAGAAATCCAAGAGTAACTGGACCAATGAATCTAGGACTCATGTAGAATGGATTTTCCTTGCACCACCAGTATTCTTGGAGGTACTTGTTGGTATTTCCGACGAGATCTGCGTAGCTGAGCCGTTTACCGTCATAGGTACAATGAACATCTGTCAAAGAAAACGAGATTTGTCGTAGCCGTATGTAGTTGAGACCATCACATGGACAGATCGTGTTTACCAGTTGAGTCAGAACTTCGCAATCGCTCAGGAGTTCGCTAACGTTTAGTCTACTGACGCTCACCTGACTTCCGTTCGGGTGTAGACATGTGTATTCTTCGGCGTTTACGAAGGAGACTTTCTTGGTGCTTTTCAACCAAATGACAAAGTTCGTGACATTACAAAGGCAACTCAAAGGATTTCTGCTGATGTCGATTGTCAGAGCTATGTTATTGTTATTGGTGCCCTGGAGAGATTCCAATTCATCGGTCATTTGCGCTGACAATATTCGTATCGAGTTGTCACTGAGATTCAGAAGAGACAAGTTTTCTAAATGGTGCAGCTTCATTTCGAAAGTTTCGATTCTGTTTCTCGAGAGATTTAGAAATTGTAGAGCACTCAATGAAGAAAACAGGGACGATGGAATCGAAGTAACTCCACAGTCCGATAGATCGAGTGAGCGAAGACTACGATTCTGAAATTTGAAGAGATTTCCTTCAAGATCTGCAGCAACAGATGCTCCGATCTTGTTTCTTCCAAGTAGCAAAACCTCTAGATTTGGCATTTCATGGAAAAAGGAGTACGAGATGGACGTCATGTTTGTTTCTTGTAGGTTGAAAAATGTCATTTTCTTTACACCTCTAAACGTTCTTGGAACTGTTCCTAATAAGCTTTTCTGAAAATCGATGTATTCTACTTGTGTACTTTCGTCGAAGCAGATATCGGTGTTCGGCTCTGAGGGAAAGAAGATCATGTTTCTCAGGACAATTCGTTTTAGTTTGGGGCCCCATCTGAGCACTGTGCCAAACGAACAGTTAGGTGATCTTTCCAATCTTAAGAAGTAATTCACAATATCAGGATTAAACACAGCAAGAAGTTCGGGGATGACATCAGAAGCTTCAGGTAGGTAAGTTCCGCGTTCCTGAATGGAAGTTACGAATGAATAGTTTATTTCTTCGATGTGCTCAAGGAAAATGGCAGAATCGATTCCGAAGCTCATCGACATATACGTCAGCCAGTATATACTAAACTCGAAGTACTTCAGAGCCGGCAAGACGCTGGACAATGTGCCAGCGACAGAATTGATGTCGTTATAGGTGAGTACGAGAGACGTTATGTTGACGCCTGAGATACGAAAAAGCTTGTTCAGATCCAGATCTTTCTCTTGGTTGGCTATCGCATGGATTTCGTGCATGGTAATTTCCTCCAGCGTTGAGTTCGAGAGTCCCAACAAAGCATCGCCCAGCTGACTATACGTGAGATACTGTGCACCGAATCCGATCAGCTTAAGAATTCTCAGATTCACGAGTGGTCGAAACACATCGGGGTCCACATCACGAATCAAGTTAAATCCTTCCAAAGTCATCTCCTCCAGCGTGTCAAGGTTCTTGAACGTGTCTCTCTTTAAGCTCTGGATGTTACGGGAATATGATGGATGAGCGTAGACGACGAGTTTCCTTATCCGGTTGTGTTGCTGGAAGAGTCCAGTGGGAATCCAGCTAGTCGTAGTCGTAAAACAGTTCGTCAAATCGAGCACCAAGTTTTCCATTTCGTTTGCTACGGCTGGAATGCAGAAGTTCTCGATTGGAACATCCAAGCATGACACCAAACTGTAGTAGACATAGTTGTTCGAACACACAAGAGGTTCAGTTACATTGTGTACAGCACCGGCTGTCGCCAGAAGAACAGCCAACAGACACAAGGAATTCATGATTACAGCTCTTGCACAAAGAGCGTCTGCGAAACAGTAACTACACATTTGTCAGCAAAATCTCGAATTGGTCACCTTTTTTTCAGTTTTTAAATGGTTTAAACTTTAAAGGAAGAGCTAAACTACCTTGCTGGTAAAAGAAGAGCTGGTTAGAGTTGTCTACAATCATCTGAAGCGTTTTTCGTGGGTTAAAGGACAGTGGTGTAATCGTGTACCGCATACCCAACCACATGTCGTCACTCTACACCATCGACACAGCTTGGTCCAGGAACTCTGAACATCGTGTCATCTATCAACTCTGAATAAGAAACATATGGTTGGGTGCCACGTGTGTATATTAGCCTGCCTCTGGTTACTCTTCTTGTTATCTGTGCACTGTTTCACTCGCTTTCTGACCTTATTTTCTGTTCTTAATGACATTTAGCATCGTTTAGCCTAGCGTAGGCAACACCCTTTGTGAGGCATTTAAAAGCGCTACATCAAATGTCCAGATAACTAATTAACTCACTGCAGTACAACTGTATTGTAAATGCTCTGATTTCACATGAATCCAGTCAATTTTCGTTGTCTATAAGTAAGTCGGACGAGACAACAAGACAGCAAACTTAGTGCGCAGTTGTTTAAATAAGTATGGTAAGTATTATATATATATACATACATACAAGTATAGTATATTTTTTATCTCTTTTAACACTGTTTGCTATCGTATTGTCGATGAAGGACAATTGACCTTCGAAATTCACATGCAGTTTCATGTTATGTAATATTGCATAAAGTAAATGTAAAGCCGCAATGTAATTTAACGATAATCTTTCCAGCGTCACACAGAAGCTACGTCAAGGTCAGGGAGACGAATTTATTCACCAGCTGATCTGTTGCAGAACGCATTGGGTGCTTACACCTCTGATACCACAGTGTTGAAGGTTTCGACGTTGTCTCACCTAATATACATAGTTGCATAGTTGCTCTACCAGTTGCCGGTTATTACCCGTTCGATTACATTACAGTTGGTCCACTGACCATTAGGGTTAACGGGAAATTCCAGGTGGGCCACTCGCAAGTTAAGGCGATTGGGCTTTGAACCCTTGAATACGGTAATTTATTTGTTCGAGGTTCCATTAATTATCTGTGCATTTCATTAATAGTATTAGAAGATAAAGTTAGGAAATCTTCCCACTGCAGTTGGCATCAACTGCTTTTCTCGCGTAACAGAGGGAATGTCAATAAATGGATTCCATGGTAAACGGCGAAGCTTTGGTGATCACAAGATCCTCTTTCCCAATGGTAGGGAGGAAGTTTATTCGACCAGAATCCGAGCAGCATAGAGAAATAATTCTCTACCAGGGGCCGAATGCACAAAGCAGGAGTAAATGCTACTCCAGAGTAAATTCGGCCTACTCCGGGGTACAGAATCTATTTCGGTATGCACGACGACATAGTAGCGCACAAGTCCTGGAGTATCCCTGGAGTAGCCCTACTCGACCTAGGTAGCAGGAGTTAGCGGTCTACTCCAGCGTAAGAGAAAGAATTCAATATGGCGGATGTCCCAAATCGTGACATTAAACGCAGTTTACGACGTCAAAAAGTATTTAGGGATCTTCGAAATCCTCTCGATTCATTGTCGGATGACGAGCTTTACGATGCGTTTCGTTTTCGTCGTCACATTGCTAGTAATTTGTGGTGAACTTACGCCGATGTGGAATTCGCTGTACCACGACATGGGTCTCTGCCGGGCACGATGCAGGTAGGGCCTACGATTAATGTCGAGCTAAATGTAACAGTAATTTTTCACAGCCACAGTAGAATCTAACTCATGCCACATCTAAACCTAACTTAAATGTCTTTGGTTTGTGTTTAAGAAATGGCAAAGCAAATTATTTATTGTATGGTTATATGTAGTGTTCATTTGGCTTTGTAATACACTAATAATAATAATAATAATAATAATAATAATAATAATAATAATTGTGACGAAACCTGCCGGGGTACCGCACCCGCGTCCGACTCTATCGGGTGGCCGAGGCGTTGGTCTGTCCAAAACCCTACCAGGATGACTCCTACCAGCGCCTACCTACGGCCTGTCCGCGAGATAAGGCTCTTGAGGTCCCCAAGAGACTTGAGACC
The DNA here is from genome assembly GCA_964023275.1 of Norana najaformis. Taxonomy (NCBI): domain Eukaryota; kingdom Metazoa; phylum Annelida; class Clitellata; order Crassiclitellata; family Hormogastridae; genus Norana; species Norana najaformis. The sequence goes on along the minus strand of OZ029914.1, from coordinate 6,806,643 downwards.
AAGTCGACAGATCGATTAACGATCGCTTTTATTTTCATCCAACACCTTATCGAACTACTGAACACGCTTAACTAAAACTCTAGTTACACAAGGCACTCTCTTACGCACGCACATACTACAAAGTGTTCTGCCTCGCTCTCCTCAGCCGCTGCTCTGCTCCGCTCAGCGTCCTGTCCTTCTTCTCTGGTCTTATATAGCCCTGCAATACTGTGGAGGAGAAGCGATACACGCCCGGAGCTCGGCGGAGGGTAGACGATACACGCCCGGAGCTCGGCGGAGGGTAGACGATACACGCCCGGAGCTCGCCGGAGGGTAGACGATACACGCCCGGAGCTCGGCGAAGGGTAAACGATACACGCCCGGAGCTCGGCGGAGGGCAGACGATACACGCCCGGAGCTCGCCGGAGGGTAAACGATACACGCCCGGAGCTCGGCGGAGGGCAGACGATACACGCCCGGAGCTCGGCGGAGGGCAGACGAAGGAGAGGCGCCCGGGGCTATACCGCCACATAATAATAATAATAATAATAATAATAATAATAATAATAATAACAACAACAACAACAGTCACAACCACCACAACAACCATAATAATAATAATAATAATAATAATAATAATAATAATAATAATAATAATAATAATAATAATAATAATAATAATAATAATAAGAACAATAATAATAATAATGATAATAATAAGAAGAAGAAGAAGAAGAAGAAGAAACTTCTAATGCGCCGGTGTCTAATGCACAAGCTATCAACCGATGGTGCACCAAAGCCAAGCTGCAATCAGGTCAATATCCAGAAGGTCAGTCCACATGACAGAGAGGCAGCCTACGATGGATAAGCAATTTGATAAAGGTAAGTTTTAATTTGAGAACGAAATGACAAAAGCGACTGAGCAGAACGAACAGACACAGAGAAGGAATCCAAAATTTAGGTCCAACAACCGAAAAAGCCCGTTTACCCAGAACAGTTCTAGTCCAAGGTACGTATGACCAGAGAAAGACAATCAGATGACCTTGCAGAATAATGATAAGATTTGGGAATAAGGACTGATTTATGTATTGTGGTTGGCCGTAATAATGTTTTATAAACTGTAAGTCCCAATTTGAAACAAATCCTTTGCTGAACAGGAAATGCTGAATATGGTGCTGTTTCTGCATTCAGCAAACGGAAATTACAGGCATATGTTCTTCATTTATACCTTATTATTACTTTTAGGCAAGATGTAATGCAATAACTAATAATGATACACAAAATACAAATTCACACACAGTTGATTTTGTTGTATTACAGTTTATGACAACAAATAGAAATTTATGTTTTGTTAATCAAGGAAGAATTGTACAATTGCAGGTGATGCTGACTTAACGTTTCTATGCAGCCGGAACATTCCAAAGCATCACTGGAGAGTTCTTTGGAGTTGATCAATCAACGGCAAGTCGAGTCATCAGCCGTGTCGCCAAATCATTCATGCGACAGATGCCAAAATGTGTTAATCTACCCAGCCAGGAAGAAGCAGATGCAGCAAAGGCCAAATTCTATGTGAAGGCCGGATTCCCAACTGAACCATGTCTTTGACGACATTATCATGGACAGTGGGGTATACCAACACCGTCTCTCTGTAGTGGCGCAACTTCAAATTTCATCCCGCCCACCTCCAGATGACTGAAATGGGTTCTCTGGGGGCCTGTTCATGCTTTATCAGGCGCCGAGCGGGCCTCCTGTGGCGTATTCACGATTTCTTGCGTGGAGTGACTAGCGGATTTCCGGAGGTGCGCCGCGTTCTAGCGTAAAGATACGTGTCTGATCTGAGGGGCGTCGGCAGGAGGGGCGCGGGATCGAACTGCCCCCACACCTATACTTTGCCATTGAGCTCCCGCTTACTCAGATTCGGTCCCCATAGTTGAGGACCCTGTGGGCCCATAGTTAAGCTCCTGTCTGTATGGATCCAAGGCGATTTAAGGAACTTATCGGTGATGGAATTCCAGCGAACACGTCTTTACTTTGGACAGCCGCGTTCCTTTGTCCTTCACTGCGATCGTAGCTACTGACAAGTTTCCACCAATGGCAAATGTGAGCCCACTGTGCGCCCAATGAATGCGCCTGGGACAGATGAAAACATTTTAAAACCTGTTACATTGACATAATTCACAAGCAGAAAAGGTTGCAACAGAGTCGACCTTTTCGTTTATAATGTGTAGGTAACCTGCCTATGACCCGGGAACTTTCAAGCTTAACCTTCAATTACATTCCTAAATTCGGCTTCTTTAACTGGATGAATAGATGGATGGATGAATAGATGGAAGGGCGAATAATTAATTAAACGATTTCATAAAAGTACCCAAACAGTACCTTTAGTTGTTCTCCTCGGTATTTTTTGGTACTTCATAAGCACGTGTAGTTCGTGAATCTGTATTTCGTCTCCAACCGACTGAATCTTCTCGACGAAGAAACACACCAGCTACATGTCTAACCCGCTTGGATGAGAGTCGCAAGACCGTCGTGACGTTTAATACAACCCAATACAGCGGCGGCCCCTGAAAAAATTCGCCTTGCTTAGCCGACACTCAGATGAGTCATTTCATAGCCGAGATGTTATAAACGGAATATCCTAAATAAATATTTTTGCAGGGCTGAATGTTGTTATCATATAATTACTAAGGCACTATTCCTTTTCATCATAAATGTTTGGCTGCTTCTAGCGGTGTTGACATCTCAGCCGCAAGCTTTTTCACGTCAACGATTGAGTATGAATTCATCGCTTGGCTACACACGCACAAACACTTGTGACACAAACGAATATCACTATAAATAGAGGCCATTTGGCACAGCCACTCGACCCTGGCGACACGGAATGTAGTCTAGAAACTTCAATTTCGGTGATCCAATATGATACCATTGGAGAGGCTATTTTGCAAATGTGGCGGATAGGCCACAAACTTAATGAACAGGATTTAATAATAATAAATTTAATTAAATAATAGCAGCAGAATTGTATAATAGCTTCAGATTTAAGTTGTTCCTTTTGTCTTAGTTTATTTACAGTCTGACTTTTGTCGCAACATATGCACTGTGTACTACAAGCAGTACAATGGTGAACGTGCAGATATTGGCCGTACTCTGTTGAGAATTGAGTGTCAGCAGATATTCGCATTGATAAAATAAATCACTTCTTTGAGTCCAGCGGAATGCTGTGTCACTGTGGTGTTTGCGGTCTAAAAGAAAGGCGCATTTGCTGCAAATGTGACATTGAAGTACACCAAGATTGTTTCACTATCTTTACCAATAGGCAAGAGCTGTTATTTAGAACTGCTACAAAACTGTTTTCCTCTTGCCATGATAGTCGTATAGACAGCCTTTGCTATAATATTCATTTTGTGCCAAAATAATCTGGACGATCTAGTTTGACATACATTATGTTCATCATTTTTTTGTAATTTTTCCTTGACCATTGGCCTTTATATTGCACCAGGCAATGAGCTTGTTGTTTGCAACTGTGTAGTTAGCTACAGGGATGCTTATCTTTGTGATTACATGCATGAAATTTGAACAGTTGATTTATGCCGGATTTGAAGCTTCACGTACCCATTTGTGCCTAGCGTCCCCAAAACGGGGACGGAAAATAAAAATTAACAAAAATTGTAAAAACTAATTTTGAGCTGAATAGTGCTTGGAACTGATTTTCATTAGGAGGAAATAATGTTATTTTTGCACTTTCATGAAAAAACAAAAAATCAGGCACTAATGGGTTAATTCAAAGAACCTCTCCCAATGCATTGCCCGCTTTGCAGGGATAATTTTATAAGCTTTTTATTTGCTTTTCATTCTCTTCAATGTTGTTAGTCCACACCTTTAACCTTTCTTCATATCCCGGATCCTTGTAGACCAAAATCTTTTTGGTACCTTTCCCTTCCAATCTCTAGCTGTGCTTTTCAACTTCACAATAGTACCGTTGTTCTTAAAACCAACGTTTCTTCATTTTTAAAACTACAGTCGATGAAGGATGCTCAAAAATAGGCTCATTTTCATTGATTCTTGCTTCTTTGAATGTCGCATCTTTAATGTACGGCTGCTAGCACTCATTTCTAAAGTAGCTATTTGTTTGAATAAACAATAAGAGTCGTGTTAGAAGTGATGGAAAGTTATAATATATTATATGAGTTATATATAATGCCATAAGTTAAATAGTAGATAAATATATTACTAATATAAGGGCTTATGTTAGTAAAACACATTATCAATATATGTAGGTTATATATGAGTATTTTGTAGTTTTAATATCAAGTATCATCTACAGAAGGATATTAGGCTACTAATGATAATCCCATGGTAAAACTTTAACATATCAGGCATAGCATGTTATATCTAAACATGAATAAATTGCAGAATTTTGCTTCGTTGCAGTCTATGTAAATTTCCTGAAGACTTTGGATGCTCCTTTTTGTTCGTTGTATGGCATGGTACGACTGAAAGACTACATTTTCATTCATTGTCGGCATGAAGACAACATAAAGTTGAGTTCAATCCGCGTCTATCAAGATAAGACTCCATTTGATCTTCTTATGCTAATGCTATGGGAAGAAACTAGTGATTTATACAAATTAGGTGTAGTATCGAGTCCCGCATCGGAATGTCTCTACGTTTCCGATTTAGGATCGTTGTGCATCTGGAAAATTACAGTGGATGATCATCAAGTGACGAAATGGCTCTGCAATCTAACTGATGTATTCCGGGTGACAGTTTCCACTGATGGCCAAGTAGTGGTTCTGCTATTTACGAAAATGTTACTGGAAATCTATGGAGCAGACGCTATTTTCATTCGCAGAATCCACCTGTCAGCTAACCTCTATCTCCCACAATGGGCTATCTTAAAACCCAATGGACAATTCATAATCGCTCATATAGACCCAGTATCTTACGACTGGCCCTTTATTCTAAATAAATGGGTCTTTAGTCTGTTTGCAACTAATGGACAGGTACTCAGTCAAGTTAGTCTTACAGAATACCGTCGGAAACCAATCCATAATAACGAAATCTACTGTTCATGTTGATCGTTACAACCGGACATTGCAAAGATGAAAGGTTCTGACTTAAAGTATGATTCTGAATGCTTTATTGATTATACTGTTAGTATTTCTCTGCTGGTGGAAGAAATTATTTTTCTATACATCTATCCCCCCATACCTGGATATAGAATGAAAGACATATTTCTGGTGGACGTACAATTAGCATTTGGAAGATATTCGTCTAAAACTAATCTTGTTATTCATAAGTATTTTAAAAATTAAAAATTAAGAGATCACAATTGATGTCGAGAAAACTAATTTTCCAACTACGGACGATTGTCATGTGATGAATTGCACATCGTTGTCATCTCGATGTCGGATAAACAATGCAAAACAAATAGCTTGAAGTTTTTTGTTTCTTTCTTTTTTATTTATTTGTTATTGCAATAATTACGGGCGCAAATACTTGAAATTTGAATTTGAAGAGTGAGACAAGTTTGCACGAACAGAGATGTCCAGGGTCATTACACGGAGTCCGTTCAGAAGACTCAAACTCGCAATCGTTGGATTAGAACCCAGCGCGCTACCGAACAGACCACCATGCCACGCAAATAATATATTTGTAGTTTGCAGCTTCCATAGCGCCTGCGCCTAATGCACAAGGTATCAGCCGATGGCGCACCGAAATCAAGTCGCGGTCAAGTCAATATCCAGAAATGAGTCAGTCCCTGAAACACAGAAGCCGCACAGCGTACCACCGTACCGCACTCAGGTCTGTTTTTATCACACGAACAATCTTGAACAATCGAACAACACGAACAATGCAAAGAAACTATTTGTATTCCAACAGAGAAAGACAGATACAGAGACAGACAAAGAGAGAGAAAGACAGAGAAACTGAGAGCGACAAACAGACAGAGACAGACATACTAATAGAGACAAAACTAAATTTTTCGCAATCTAAAATTTGAAACATGCTACCTGAGACAGAGAAGCCGACTGTTAAATGATGATGGATTGCTGTGCATGTCAATGCTATTCTCTGTTCCTCAACTTTCAATTATAGTTATTCTAGCTAATTCCTTGCAATACAAATGATGCTATTGTACATTAATTTACTGTAAGTATTTGTTATCTACAAAGCGACTAAGAACCAAATTGTGCTAGATGAATGTGTTGTCTCTGTCTTTCTCTATCAAGACACTGTTGTTGTCTTTGTAATTAATTAATTAAGGGACTGACAAAATTACTTCCTGCAGTTACTTTCCTTTAGTTTCATTGAATACAAGTCACTGACAAAGCTCTCTTTATTTCTAGCTGCATCATAGATTGTGTAACATTCAGCGATACAAACCAATTTATGTCAACTGACTTTTGACTTTGACTGCAAGTGAGTCGCATCAGGTTTCTTCTTGGCTTTGGGACGCGCTGTCACAATAACACCAGAAACCTACGATTCAATTCAGCGGCCGGTGTTGGTTATTGAAACTAACTAATGAATAGACATATCTGGCAAGTAGGTCTACATAACCATCGAGCTCCTATTTGAGAGCTTCGTTTTATTGCTTTAACTGTCTGAGCATGGATATATATTCCATGGACTTTTTGTAGGATATGATGTTGCAGAGAAACACAAACGCGGTCTAAGGTCAGCAACTTTGTTTACTTATTTATTAAGTTTAGTTGAACTCAGTATGCGCACAAGGTCGGCAAATTTCAATCCGAGGCGGAAGAGAAGTGTGCACAAACAACTTGTCCATGGCTGTTACACGACGCCCGCTCGGCAGGTCCAAACACGCAATCGTTGGATTACAGACTCAGCACCTTGTTGAATGGACCATCATGCCACACGTATGTACAGTGTGCTGTGTAGGTATAACATAATATATGTAGACCTATGTTGTTTTCTTATATTGAAGGGGTTGGAGTTTCTCAAAGAATATGCATTTCATCATCTGATTGTGGCACTTTCTCTGACTGGAGCCATTTTTGCGTCAAGCATTGATGACGGTTTGGACGACGATCAAAACGAAAATCATCTACAGCCTCGCGAAGAAGTTACGCAAGGTAGGATTCCTACTGAATGTTGCCTGTGAGCTATGACACACATTTGCTATTCTTTAGAGTAAACAGCCTATGTAGGCCTACGTAGATGTAACTTTTGGAGGGAACGGGAGTAGTGAATAAAAAATGCCCGTTAGGCCTAAGTCTCTTATCAACTTGGCATTCTCATTTGAATTTTTGGTGCTATTATAGGCCTGCATAAATGACCTTTTACCCTAGGGGCCAAAGTTATTGTTACATTTTCTCTGAATTTTGTTATTTAGGAGTTGCCAAATTCTATTTCGACTTAAACACATTAAAACCAAAATAGTTCTGGATACACACACACACACACACACATATATATATATATATATTGAGAAAGAGAGTGAGAGAGACAAGAAAGGGAGACAGACAGACAGACAGACAGAGACAGAGAGAGACAGAGAGAGACAGAGACAGAAATAGAGAGAGTCTCCTCTGCCCCTCCTTCTCTCCAATATTGTTAGCCAATATTGTCAACCTTTCTATAGCTCAGATCCTATATCCAAATCTTTTTGGTAGCTCTAGTTTGCACTTTTAAGCTCTCCATCGCACTTTCTCAACAGTAAGCTTGTGTCTAAAATATCATTTCTGCATTTAAAAGAATGCAAGTGATGAAGGACATTTAAAAGTAATCATCATTTAAAACAATCATTTTAAAATTCTAGCTGCTTTGCATATCACAACTTTAATGTACGGCTGCTACCACTTATTTACGACATTCAGTTTAAGCAACCAATAGTAGGCCTAGTTGCGTTAGAGTGACCAGGAGTAATAATAGATATATATATATATATTAGTTATATATAGGGGCCTAAGTTAAATAATATGTAAATAACTTACATTACTAATAATAGAGCTCGCATTAGTAATAAGTGTTATCAATACATAAGCTTAGGTCATGTACAAGTATCATGTAGCATTAATAACTAGTAACAATGTATAAGAAAGTATTGTTAATACTAATAATTCCAGGGTGCAATTTAAAAATATTAGGTACCGCATGTTATATTTAAGCGTGAATAAATTGCAGATTTTTGCCTCGGTGTTGACTACATATATTTCTTGAAAACGTTCGATGTTCCTTTTTGTCCACTGTATGAGGTGACACTCCTGAAAGATTACATTTTAATTTTATGTTTGGATAATAACTCCCGACAATTCATCGAATCACTCCGCATCTATCAAGGTACGTCTCCATTTGATCTTCTTATGCTAATCCTATTGGAAGAAATTAGTCGTCCATGGGACCCAGCATCGAGTGCCGCATCGGAATGTCTCTACGTGACCGATTTTGAATCGCGGTGCATCTGGAAAATTACTGTGGAAGATGGTCAATTGACGAAATGGCTCTGCAATCTGATTGACTTATTCACGATGACAGTTTCCAATGATGGCCAGATAGTGGTTCTGCTATATGAGAAAATGTTACTGGATATTTATGGCGCAGACTCTGTTTTCGTCCGCAGAATTCACCTGTCAAACGAGCTCTATGATCCGTACAAGGCTATCCTAACACCCGGCGGACAATTCATAATAGCACATATAGTATACTATGAACGGAACGAATCCTGGGTCTTTAGTTTAGATCCAGGTTACTTTCGGGTCTTTAGTCTGATTGCAACTAATGGACAGGTAATCAGTCAAGCCATTCTTACACGCGACAAAGCGAAAACTAACCAGAGTATAGAAAGGTCACATTTATGTTGGTCGTTTCGTTCGGACACTTACGCAGTGAGTGGTTCTGACTTAAAGTATAATTCTGAATGTAGTATTTCTTCTTCTGAAAACACTGATATGCTGTTGGAATATAATATTTTCAAAGTATACACCACTGCTCGATCATCTGGATATGAAAGAAAATATACAGTTCTGGTGGACGTACTAGGAATATATTCGTCTAAAAATAAACTTGTTATTCATAAGTGTTTTTAAAGTTAAAATTGAAAAGATAATAGTAGTTATTCAGAAAACTGTAATTTTCCAACTAGGGACGGTTGTCATACGATGAAGTGCATATCAATAGCATTTTCATGTGGAAGTCCAGTTAACACACCATAATAAATGGCTTCACTTTTTTGGTTTCTTTGTTTAGTTATTATTGCACATATTACGCGCGCAAAGTCTTGAAATTTGAATTGGAGGCGCGAGACAAGCTTGCACGAACAGAGAAGTCCAGGGTGATTTCACGGGGTCCGTTCAGCAGACTAGAACTCGCAATCGTTGGATTACAGAAGCAGCGCGCATCGAATAAACCATTATGCTGCGCAAATAATATAATTGTAATTTACAACTTCCACAGCGCCCGTGTCTAATACAAAACGTAGGCCTACCACCGTACCCCCCGGAGGCATATTTATACCATACGAACAATCCTCTTTACCCTTGCTGTCGGTATATATATTGTTAGAGTCGGCCCATGTGGAGGACCCGGATGTAAGGAGTGGCTGAAGGATGAGCCGTCTCTTTGGGGGACGTAGCCCCAGAAACCCTATAAAAGGGGAAGTTTCTTTCAGTTGGCTGAGCTTGGCTAGTTAAGATAGGCCGAGTCCTACGTGGCTCTGTTTTCTGTTAGCCGCCAAGACTCCGTTTTACGAGCTTATGTAAAGGTCCTCCGTCAGTTGGAGGAACCTGAGAGGTTTTTGTGTTCGAGTTGTTCTCTGATGAAAAGACTTCGACTTTTGGCTTCAAAACAGCCATCGACGTTCTGTCTGATGTCAGGTGTTCTGCTCTACGGGTTATAACCTCTTGTATGTATGTATGTATGTATGTATGTATGTATGTATGTATGTATGTATGTATGTATGTATGTATGTATGTATCTGTGACATTCCTGGACTCCAGTCGCGACCATCTTTATTAGTACTAGGCCTACCAGTTATATACCCTTCGACTTAAGAAGTTTGCAAGCGATTTATGCCAACAGTCAAGTAGACTTTATTGCTGTCGTCGGCTGGGAAGTAAAAGGCAACCACTGTACGCGAGTATCCGATATTTCTACGAGACATATTGTTCCACGGACACCCGCCCTTACAGGCATTCCCCAGGACAATTTCCGTGGGTTGATTACGTGCTATGCACTTTTTACCAACGAAAAGAAGACTTGAAAGAAAACTACATTGTACACATGAGTTTTGTATTCTTATGTTTACTGCATACGATAAAATAGAATACAAGTGAAATTTGAGTATATGCTTTACAAAGTTGGGAAATACACATAGACGCCGGGCAACGGAAAACATCAAGAACCATAGGCCCTAAACAGACTGGGAAAGATGAGTATTCAGTTTGGAGCGAAAGTCTTCGAAAGATATCTCACTGGAACGCTGGAACCCTATATAACGTGGCGCCCATTCAAACGGGGAGCAGTGGTGAAGGAGCTCACCCGATTAATTCATTGAAAAATGAGCAGGGTCGAGGCATACGGTTGCTGTAGAAAAACATGTGCAATGGTTAACATAAAATGCCTGAAGACGACTAAATACGCCTATATGCGATAGCTGTAGAACATGTATCACACGCATTTATACAAATATTTATCTGAAAATGAATTATTTCATAAATTTCTTATAAATGACAATAGATGTTAGACAGCGGTTGTGTGGAATTACAAATGAAACAATAGTTTCATTAGCTTCAAAAATTGAAATTATAAAATTGCGCTATAAGACGCTGCGCTATAAGACGGCGGCCAAACAGAAAATAGTTGATATCCGATGTGTTTTGTGATCAATTGGTTTTTTCCCCATAAATTTTATAATTATTCTGAGATTATATATTTAGTTTGTAGAATTCGAAATCATGGATGAAAAGGAAACTACATTCAAAGCGCTGGTACGTTTTTATCTGTTTAAACTAATTCAGTGAAATTAGCATAGCTAAGGACACGTGCAGTCCATTGCATCTTTGGACTGTCGTGTTGCAGCGCTTGTGAATAAGCTGTTGCCCTGCGCTTAACTTAAAAGTAGCGCTATAGAAATTTTTGAGGTTACGATTACGAACTTCATGAGCACTTATAGGTCGCATTTTAAAGCTAGTTGTCTGAATACTTTGAAATAATGTTATCGTGTTCTGTAATTCCATCGGGGCGCAGAGACGGGCACAGACAGACAGACACATGCACAGAGATAGATTCCTTGTTAAATGATTCTTAGGGTAAAATATAACCGCCATAGATTGCAAGAGAATAATACTACAACGCTTTAGTCTGAGTCTTCTTGCTTATATATTGAGTATGGCACGGCTCTGTGTAAGAAGGAGCAGACAATATTACGAAACCAGATTCAGCTGGAGTTCATCTGGCAAAGCTCATTTTGTTGTGTAAAGCTTTTCTCAAACATTCTTTTATATCAAACAGAAAAATACCCAATTTCATAATTTCTTTAAAGCAGGTAAATTTCATAAATGTGGCTTACCTTGTTTGTGGGACATTACTTACTTACTTATTTATTCGAGAATCACTGTGTGGAGCTTGCAGCACTCTATTTTCTCTCCATTTCTCTCTCTTGTCTCCTGGCAACCAGACTTAGTTCTTGATGTGGCTTCTTTGGACAACCCACTGACTTGATGCTGCACTTTTAAGTAGTGCTTTAGAAATTTTGAATTTACAATTATGATTATGATTCTCTTGAAATGTGGGATGGCTATGTTATTTATACGTGATAGTCCGCAGGCTGGCCAAACCGCAATTCTACTGATGCCTGATTATACCAGATTCTTTCGTCTGAAGACCAAGCATGATTTGATAGCATTCCGTGTTTAGCAAATTTTTACCATATGTTTGGCATTTTGTTTTCCAGGGAGTGGCGGATGAGCTATGTGAAGTTTGTGATCGACTTGGATGGCATACACCAACGCCAATCCAGCGAGATGTCATACCATTAGCTCTTGACGCTAAGGATATAATTGGTATTGCTCAGACTGGATCAGGAAAGACAGCAGCGTTTGCAATTCCTATAATTCAGGCTTTGCTTAAGAAACCTGTTGGATTATTCGCTCTGGTCCTTGTTCCAACACGAGAACTAGCTGAACAGGTTTCCGACCAATTTAAAACCATCGGAGCGCCAATAGATTTAAAGACAGGTAAGTGATTTTTTATTTAGTAATAGCCTTGAACGTGTGCATGTACAATCCGATTGTATCAGCGCATATAGGGCATGCGGCATAAAGTATAAAACTGTCAGATTATAATATGTTGTTTAATCAGTTTTCTACTTTTTATGTATGTGATGGTTTTACGTTTGTCAGAGGTACACTGGAGTGATGATGATGATGATGATGAGTTCTGTGCCCAAAGGCAGGTCCATTGGCTTTCTGCCACCCGGGGATGAGATGAATGTGGTGGTTTCCCATTGCCTTCCTCACAGACAATCGTGTGAGCAATTTGTCCAAGGTCGCAACGCAGTGGATTGAGGCAGATTCGAACTTGCGACCCTCCGGTTATGAGGCACCACCATGTCCCATAACTGGAGTAGAGTTGTCATAATAAGGACAAGTTTTCGCTGTTGCCAGTTGGCCCAAGGAGGGACGTTATGCAGTGCTTTGTGAGGGAGAGGCTAGTTGTAGATTTATGAAACTTATGTTCTTCATGATAACATACACCCAAAGAGGATGTAAAATTAGTCTGAAGACAGCAGCATAGTAGCAACTAGCAGTTGGCTTTTTTGTTAATTAAGATAAAGTAATCCATAAGTAAAATTAAAAATAAACTGTTGCTGGAACTGCAACTTTGAGCAAAATAAAGTAAAGGCAGTTTTGTGATTCAGATGACCTCAGGTACAATTTAATCTGATTTTATTAATTTTATTTAAGTCTGTCATGTTTTGTGTTGTTTTTAATTTTTTCTGTATCTTTTGCTCAGAAATTTTTAATTGTTCTATACAGTTATGATATTTATGTTACATGGTTCTTTGGTTGTGTAGTTTGATCAGCCATACAGCTAAGACAAAAACAGTTACATTCAATTTATTTTGTGTTTTAGCGGTTATCGTTGGTGGCCAAGAACCTTCTGAACAAAGAATTCTTTTGGCCAAACGGCCGCATGTTATTGTTGGTAAGCTATCTAATGTAAGTTAATTTTTGTTGCAGGTACGGAGGGCTGATATAAATAATTTTGACCCTGGAAAAGTGTAACAAATATGTAAAACTCTGAGACAGTTTCTATGCTACAGTAATTTGTCTTGGTGTTAGAGGTGTTTTGAATTTTTTCTTTAAAATAGGAACTTCAGAAGAACAAAAGTTGAACTGAGAAAACAGCTGGATAAGGAAGAGAGTTAAAATGTTGATAGCATTGAGCTGCTACTCCAGCACATTGCATTCATTAATTCATTCAGAGCATTTTTATTTTGCCCCTAAGAAAATATCTACTGATTATTTTCTTATAAGTATCTAAAGTTGCTCAAAAGATGCAAAGTGCTTAAAAGATAGACCTGATTTAGCACGACTGGTCCTTTTGGGTTTCCTTGTTATCGGTGGTCATTTAATTGCACGTTCTTAGCACTGGTGCTAAGTTTTAAAATTCGCTGTAGAAATAGCCAGAATCATTACGTACATACCGGTTCATACATGCATCCATACATGCATACAACCTTGCACACAAACATACATGCATACATACACACATGACGATGACAACGATGGAGCTGCTGCTGCTGCTGATGATGATTTATAGGATTTAGAATTTTCCAAATCTGGTTTACATTCATGAGTCTGTTATTGTGATGCTTGTTGTCGATAGCAACCCCTGGCCGAATTGCTGATCACCTGGCTAACATGAAGGGATTTAATCTACGTTCGCTTAAGTATCTTGTTAGTGTTTGTCATCACTTTCTTAATTAAATTCTATAAATTCTGAATAGTATCTCTGGCCGCCAGTCATTGTATATAATCGTGTAACCATGTTAAAAAATCTTCCACAAGTAGGTCTTACCTGAATCCTTCTCTAGGGTATAAATCTCATATATGCCCTGATACATACATGTATATGCACGGTGGTCTGTTGGTAACACGTTTGGTCGTTGATGATGTGGTTGTGGGTTCAACTTATGTAACAACCCTGGGCAAGTTGTTTGCACACAGCATGTCTCTGTCACCAAGCGGTATAATTTGGTACCAGCGTAAACTGGGAAGTAAACAACAAGTCCTTTGATGCACTGGCCCCATGTCCAGGAACTTCTCTGCTAGCATTTCAGACCTGAGAATTATGAATCATTATGAATTTTGTTAGATTGTGTTGTGCTATTTTAGAATCGCTTTATATTTTTTATAGGTTTTATTTTACCTGTATTTTTTGCATTTCTTTCTGTTGAAAATTACTATCAGATTGATGTACAAAATGGTTGTTTTGTTATGGTTCAAGGTTTTGGATGAAGCTGACAGAATGCTAAGTGCCGACTTCGAAGGAGAGGTAGGTCGAGATTAAATAGTGCTATATAAACTCTTGATTAAATAATGTTATATAAACTCTTGATAATGTTACCACACACATCATCCAGACAGATCTAACATTGATATTTTGGATTTCATTTGAAGTCTTTGTTTATTACATAGAACTTTCTAGATTCATGAAAGCTATTTTTGGGAATTTCAGGTTAATCAAATATTGAAACAAATGCCACGTGATCGAATATCGTATCTCTTTTCTGCAACGTTATCAAAAAAGGTCAGTTGCTTCAGGTTTTTATTCATATTGTGAGATAATTTGAACTTAATTTATCAGATGTTACATCTCTAGAAAGACTCCTCCAATGTGGACCTTTATCTCACTGTTTTTTTTGAGCCGTTGCTTCTCTTTTATGAACTTAGCTGATGAAGCCATTTAGTAAATAAATGCATGGCTAAAAATTAATATATTAAATGTGTCAATAAATTATAAATCGATAAATGCTTAACATTTGCATTAATACCTTGCTTTGCTGCTCCTTGTTTTTATTTGTGGAGCATTGTAGCCACTTGGTTAGAGTGCTTGGCTTGTAACCCAGAGAATACATGTTCGAGCCTCCTCTGAGACTGTTACTGTGTAGAGACCTTGAGCAAGTCCTTCACTCACAATTGCTCAGTGCCATTGATTGATGCTTAGGCATTAGATAGTGGTGCTTAATAAATGCAAAACTAATAATTATTTTTGTATGTGGAACTTCTGTTAAGTTTCAATACATAAAGTTATTTGTTATGTGGAACTTCTGTTCAATTTCAATACATACAGTATTTTGTTATGTAGAACTTCTGTTCAATTTCAGTGTGTACAATACAGGTAAACTTTGATGTTTCCCTCTTTCCAAAGCTCAGAAGTGCAGGTACGACTATGCCGATGAGCAATGATGACACTGAGCAGTTGTGTATGATGGACTTGCTCAAGGCCCCTACACAGCAACTGCCTCAAGGAAGGTTCGAACCCATAGCATCCATATTACGGATGAGGGCTCTTACCAAACAGCTGCTGCACTACATTATTGCATCAGTGTGTTTCATATTGAGGTTATTGCTGTATACAATGTCAATGATTTGTATTTGAACTGTGCTTTAAAATGCATTTCAGGTGGAGAGAATGAAAAGGCTTGCATTTAAGAATCCTGAAACGGTTGAAATAGCAGGTGCAAATCACAAATTGGAAGGCTTAGTTGAGCATTTGATACCTTGTCCAGCAGCAGATAAGGTAAGATACGAAGGACCTTCTTGATTTGAAGATTGCTTTTCAGAATCTTCCTGTTACGTTGTTTTTGCTTAAGAAATTTAAACTTTAACTGTGTATGGCAATAATTGGTTCAAAACTTTTTTTTATTTCTTGAAGGACGTTTACTTCTGTCACGTTCTGTTGTCACTGGGTGAGAAAACCCTTATCGTCTTCTGTGACACGAAGGCCAACGCCCGACGCGTTCAGCATATGATCAACTATTTCTACGAATCAGAAAGAGCCGTTCTTCTCCATGGAGATCTGACACAGGTTGGTTATTTGGGGATGTTACAGATCTGTGTATTGCTTAATTATTCAATTTATTATTTAGTAGATTTTATTATTTAATTTTTATGTAGTATATTTTACAAAAGTAAGGCCTCACTACTTAGAAATAATATTCTTTTGCTTTCTTCTCTCTTATGTACATAATATGAAGTAGTATAATGCAAGCTGCAAATGCTTCTGAGAAGTACGTAAAAGATGTTATGTTGATGTTTTGAATTACTTCATTTCCCAGCTGAATAGGAATATCTGTTAAAAACTCCTCCCTATGTGGTGGAGATCCCATTAATAGCTGTGTGTAAGAAAGGAATCCAAGAACTCTGGGTAGCATAATAAGAAGGATTTGGGTCACTTGTATGTCTAAGTCTGAGCTTGTCCTGTGTAAACTGTACTACTACAGATATTTCTAATTTTTGTCTGTTTAGGAGAAGAGAACTATTAGCCTTAATAAAATCAGAAACAGAGAATGTTTGGTTCTCGTTTGTACAGATGTCTGTAGTCGGTAAGTCTTTGTTCAAAACTTGCCATGGCCTTTCAACGTGCAAGATGTAGTTTAAAGTTACAGCAAAGATACACTTTCAAGAGATTTAATGGATTATGTTAATTAAATATGAACTGAGCAAAAAATAAACATGCTGTTTCATGAAGTTTACCAATAATTGATTAATAGATTAATAAGTTCATTGTTATTGCTTTACATTTATATGGCAGTTACCAGAGTTATATCTGCCAATAAAACAGCAGAAATTTTTATAGCAAATGATAAATTGATTGCCTGTTTCTTAGTTACAGATTTCTGTTTGATATTACTTTCTCACATTACTTTCACACTGATACTCATTTCCTGGCCCCGAAACGCTAAAAGGACGAGGAGACACTAGATTATTAAATGGATATTCACCCATCGAAGTACCCACTGGTTTGGCACTGCCTAAGTTCACAGCGGCTGCCAGTGATATGAAAACAGTGTCACGCTGTCATTGGCTTTATTAACAAGACTTCATTTTAATTATCGTCAGTTTGCTTTGTTGTCTTAGTGGTATTGACATTCCGCATGTTGATGTCGTCATCAATCTCGACCTTCCAAAAACTCCAGAAGCGTATACACACAGAGTGGGTCGCACCGCAAGAGCCGGACGTTCGGGCATAGCGTACATATTTGTCACAGAGTAAGTACTATATTTTGGGTTTTATTGTTATCAATAATTCCTAACAAAGTAAACATTCAGTGAAGCGGCTGTCTGATTATCTGAAACACAATTTGGAGTAGTATTTTAATAAGATCAGAACTTGTAACTTTCTTTCTTTGTGCAACTTCCTCAAAAGTCGGTGCCACCCTAGAATACATCGGGAAGCTTTATGTTCCGGTTTTAAGCAGTTGGGTGGACGAAAACTATGCTCTGTGACCTCAAGACAAATGAAAGTCCTGTGCTGCTGTATGATGATTTGATTGCTTTGCATTTTCTTCTGCATTGGACCACCCCTCTGGAACAGTCTTTTCTGAAAATTTGAAGTCATCCACCAGCAAGATCCAGCTGCATCTGTTTAGCGGTGTTAAATAGCTGTGTTTCAGTGTCAAGTTCCGTCTTTTTTGGGTATGAATTTTTGCAGTGTGTTGCACAACATCCAAGTAGTTAGAGCTTTTTGCCTCTAGCTTGGACAGTGCGTGTTCGAGTGTCCCTGAGGCATTTACTGTGTAGGGACCTCGATGCTCTGTTGTAAGGTTATTTGTGCACATCTGAACTTTGGAAGGAGGGTAATACCAAATACAGTAGTGTTATATTGTATATTTTTTAAAATTGCAGTGTTTTGTTTATTTGTAGATATGAAATAGGAAGATTTAAAGAAATTGAGAGAAATCGAGAAGAGATTCCTGCACTGGATCTGAATGCAAAAGATGTCATGAAGCTACAAGAGAGGGTCTATGAAGCACGTGCCACCGCTAAAGCAGTAGGTTGCATTATTTATAAAGAAGTGATCAGTAATAATAATCTAGTCGACTCTACTGACTTCCGTAGAGCCGTTATCAGCTTCTCTTTACCTCATGGACCTTTGCATTTTACTCTCCTCTTTACCGGGCCGTAGGACCCTCCGTACGGCCACCCATGATCTCTTGTTTGTCCCTTGCATGCGAACTGCTACTGCCCAGTCCAGAAGCTTTGCGTATGTCGGTCCCACCTGCTAGAACTGTCTCTCTCTCTCTCGAGATCTGCGACTCGAGCTCCTCTCTCTTCCCCTCTCAGGGTTTTGCAAGCGCCTGAAGACTGTAGTGTTTAACAGTGATTTTACTTGTTCAGGTCAGGAGCGCCTCTGTTGAGTTTATTCTCTTAGAGGCACTTTATAAATCTTAAATTACAGTTACTATTATCAGAAGGTACACAACATCATCGGTGATAATTTCAAGTGAAGCATTAATTATTTTTGGGTTTAATTGAGTAAATCGTAGCTATAAACTACTAGCGAGTGACCTGTCAGCTATAGTACATGCAATGCCTAATATGCAACTATTTCCTGGTTTACATTATTATGTTAAAACATTTACCCCTTGACAGAGTTACAGGTAACTGGGTATGTGTTTGGAATGGATTCTGGCACCCAGGCTGTAGTGTACTAAAATTTTGATACTTCTAACCATCAATGGTAATTTCTAATGAAGCATAGCCAAAAATCTTGAGATATTGGAGAATGCTGGTGTCAGTTTGATTTTAAATTGGGGTCACATACTATTTGATTTTATTAATTACTTGCTAATCTGACAAAACTTTTAGCTGTTAGTTCAGTTTGCTTTACATCACCTGTATTTACACCTTTGGAACCAAATCTTATTTTGATTTTAAATGGACTAATGCAGCTGCATTGGAACTTCTTAAAGGTTCTATACAGCATTTATTTCTTGAATATTATAAGTAATATTATAAATAATAATTAGAATATTAATAGATAATTAATATTAATTATAATATTAATAGATAACTAATATAAATGAGAATATTACAAAAAATAATTAGAATATTAATAGATAATTAATATTAATTAGAATATTACAAATAAGAATTATAATGAACAGTGTTATAGCTGTGGATGTTGTTGTTACTTTCCATTGTCTAAGTCTTATTTTACTGCATTTGTAAATTTTGAATTATTCAGGTAATAAATAAATCAGAAGTGATGAGCAAGAAGCGAAGGAAGGACAAAGAGGATGAAGAAGATGACGAATCAATGGGATTCATGAAACAATGCAAAATGAAGAGCAAAAGTCGTTAGACTGTCACTGTTTAAAATTAAAGTTTTGAACAGTTTTAGTCCTTTTTAATCTGGATTCTTTTTATGAAATATCATTTGTTTAATAGCAATAATTTGCAGATATGCTTGAAAATAAAGGTTGTAGTTAAAATGAGACTAGATGAGAGTTGGACATCAAAAACAAGTTTAGTTATTAGTACCTCTACGACGACCAAATTTACACCTGTAAGTTTTCAGGACCAAAGCATCGGATTCTAATATAAGACAAGACAAGGCACTCGCTTTGCTTACCTTTGCCTAAGGTTAGGGCTGGCCTTGGATGTAGTTCAGCGAGGCAACAGCATAGTCGAGAAGTCGTGCTGGATTGTTTACACTGGGAGGAATGCGTCATTTCCTTAGAGAAATTCCTAGCCAAATTGGGGGTGACATTTCCTTTTGTTTTCATGGTAATGCTGAATCTTTGACCATATCAGCTGAATCCTCAAAATGGTGAACAGCTGATTGAACTCCTAACTAAATGCATCAATCTGACACAGTTGTACTCAACATTTCTGTTTTCCGCCACTGCATCAAAATACCTATCTGATGTTTAGTCATTAATATACATATACATAGGAATATTTACAGAATATATGTTAATACATTATATATATATGTACATATATACATTATATGCATATATATATATACATTTTATATATATACATACATATATATATATATATATATATATATATATATATATTATGTACAATTATGTGCAGGTATGATAAAACGTGATTACACCTTCCACTTTAAAGAAGAACTTTGAGGTCTAGGCATTGACAAAGGCACCTGATTGCTACAATAATAGTAGTAGTTTATATATATATATATATATATATATATATATATATATATATATATATATATATAATATACATATATATATATATATATATATATATATATATATATATATATATATATATATGTAAAATATATATATATACCACTGGAACACCCCACAACTGGGTATAACTATGGGAACACCCCCTAACTGAGTATAATTATTGGAAAGTGATAAGAATTTCTGGTATAACATAATAATAATGATAAAAAGGAAAAACATACACAGGAGATATAAAGGAAAACAAATGCAGACTACAAACGCACACAAAAGGGAATACACAACAAACTTTGACATACACAGCGACACGGAAGAAGACAAGCCCAGAAAAACAAACGCAGCCACGCAAAAATACATACGGAGAGACAAATGCA
Source organism: Norana najaformis (assembly GCA_964023275.1). Classification (NCBI taxonomy): domain Eukaryota; kingdom Metazoa; phylum Annelida; class Clitellata; order Crassiclitellata; family Hormogastridae; genus Norana; species Norana najaformis. The sequence continues at coordinate 6,786,084 of OZ029914.1, read as the reverse complement.
CGCATGTACGGAAATGCAACGCAGGAATGTGCCGATACAAAGTCGCTGACATACACTTCTGTATCACCATTTGGTACTGGGTGGGGTGGATCCTCACGTGGTTTTATAACATTTATTTAACGACGTCGTCATATCGAGATGATTGGCTTCCTAGGACCCTCACCTGGCGAGGCTATGCAAATGAGGGGGAAAATGTTTCGTTTCCCCGGCTTGATGAATATGCAAAATGAGGTGCGTCACAGCGCGCCTTCATTTGCTTATTTATCGAGCCGCGACAGCTAAGTGTTTTTGCCCTCATTTGCATAGCCTTGCCAGTGAGGCTCTTCGCCACCCAACACCAAAGGGTGATACCGATGTGTATGTTATTTGCATATTAATCGAGCAACGGCAGCGAAGCGTGTACACCTTCGTTTGCAAAGCCTGCCAGGTTATGCCATCCCCACACCAAATGGCGATACGCATGGGTAGACCTACGTAATTTGCATATTCATGGTCCGCGGCAGTTAAGAGTTTGCGCCCTCATTTGCATAGCCTCGCTAAGTGGGGGCCCTCCCCTTCCCACAACAACTGGTGATCCCGCTGTGTATGCCAGCGATTTTGAGACTCGGGACAATCGCTTGAGCGATCAGCGGTCAGAAGGCATGCTATTAAACTGATATTCAATTTCTGCTTTTGGAAATCATCCTCAGCGTCATTCATACTCACACATAAGAGTCATATGCATATAATCGAACTCGTCATTATCGATCATCAGGTCACGATAGGCTGGATATTAATCACTTCCTTGTTGTAATCGAGTTAGAACCGTTACGGTTAAATGGTGCATTACAATGGAGGTCAAATCCCTCCGCGAAAGTCCCAAAGTTGAAGCATCTACTACAGGTTGCTTAAAATTGTGCAACGTCACCCTGACAAATCCTTTCAGAGAACAGAACAACTCGAACTCTGCTAGGAGCAGGTCGAGGTATTAACATATTAACAGTGGCGCCCCTCTTGGTTATATTGCGGCGCCCCTCACACGAGAGTCCCCGTGCATGGTGGACTGCTCGAATGTTGACCCCTCTGAAAATGCTCTTGCCCCTCCACGCAAGCAATCCTGGAGCCGCCAACGGGTATTCTTACCAAAAATCATCCTGATTCTTCCTCTTCCCCTTATCTCTCTTCTCGCTTCAATTTCAAACATCATCCACCGTAGCCGTCCGACTGTCTGAGTGCCTGACTTCTGGATCTTGACCTGGAACCGAACCCTTTTGCCTATCGATTTTGTTTTGACTGAGCGCCTGTGAATAAGCTGGTTCCCGCGACTTAGCTTTTGTTGAGCGCTGTAGAAATCTCGAGATTACGATTACGATTATTAATAGAATCTTTTGTAACAGAGGGTTGGGGTGGTAAATCTACAAAGTAGCTAAGCTACAATTATGAACAGCAGCATATGATCCTATCCGAGGGTGTTACCTACACCTCCTTGGATATCAAAGAAGAGAACAACTTCAAACAATGTAAACGATAAAGATAATTATAATAAATAATAAATTAATAATAAAGGCACTTTCTATATTACAGTCCTGCACTCTTATTTTTTGACAGTTAACAGCGAGAGAGTCGAGTCGTATCTATTCAAGGTTGAAAATGCTATATTAGGCCTAATTATTCAGTCTATTTAAGCAACACCCCGGGCATAGGCTATTATTGACTCTCGTGTGATTTGTCACGCCTCCAGCCGCACAACTTCCTTGAAATTATTTGCATACATTATAGGCTTACATTGTCACGTGAAATTGCAAATGTAAATGATAATGTAATAGAAATGTTTGTATTTTTATATCATCATCATCATCATCATCATCATCATCATCATCATCATCATCATCATCATCATCACTGTTATCATTATTTATTATTATTATTTAATGCCACAAATTATACCCACATTTCAGTAATTATACTCAGTTGTGGGGTATTCGAGTAGTTATACATATTTAACTACTAAAGCAAAGGCAACAGGCCAAAGCACAATTATGCCTATTCATGTTGCTCGTCAGACCGTGACGTCAATTCGGGGGTGCCCTTAAAGCCGTTGACAGATGCTTAATAGGCCCCCTATATAGCCTACTGAACAGACTTTTTTAATAGTCGAGGTGCATGCCTATTGTACCTATTTAGTTGAAAGAATCAGCTGCGTAGAAAACAAGAACAGTAGGCCTCTATCTCTAGGACTGCGTGTTATATGAACAACATTCGTTAAAATGACTGCTAATCGTTGACTAATGAAGCAGATGATGTGATAAGAATGTTAAAACGAAACACTGTAGCCTCATTATGTTTTAAATGAATAGCACGGACGAATTCGTACAGAAACATGGACCTATACGGACTAACTTTCAGGTAATAAATGAAATAGTTTTTCTTGCGTTTTGCTTTCACTATCCTAACAAGATATATAGGCCCCTAACTATTTTATTTATGAGTCAAACTGATTGAGCGTTTTCATCTGCTTTTAATCGTAAGTGTCTACAAAACTTATTAATTGCCTGAGACTAAAATAACTAGAAGTGATTGGAGAAAGTAAGAACATTATCAAGAATGATTCCCAAGATTTGAACGACGTTGGAAAAGGCGAAGCAAAAGGCTACCTCAACCAGTCATTATTAGTTATTATTATTGCTCCGGATTTCAGAACCTACCTTGTTTTTTTGTCAATTCCTGAACCAGTTGAATGCGGTTTGACGGCATCCAGTTCCGACTGGAGTGACACAGGGAGACAACCATGAAGACAATAAGAGTATGAAACAATAAGATCATGAACAAATGCCTAGCAGCAGTGCGATATACTCGTGTGCTTACAATTTAAATGTCTTAGTAAAACGACTATGAAAAATCTTCTTAGCATTAACCTAACACTTATGAAATATTCATCCACGATGATCTGCTGACTACTCTAAAACTAGTAGTAGGCCTGCGGTTATAAAAATATATTTCAGAAAAGAAAATCATTCACGACTCTAGGAAGCAAGTTCACCAATCTTCCAAATGAACTACAGACCGATATTTCATTGAAAGTAGCCGCATTGCGCCAGAAGACTGGTCCTTCACTTGAAACAAATGTGAACATTCACAATCTTCTACAAGGTATAGTTTTACATAGATCTGAAGCTCAACATTTTGAATCAGGATATTGATAGTAAAACACCATACGTTTAGAGTTTCTGGACCGTGTTGCATCGAGGATGAGGAACGATGACAGACAATGCCTAGTTGTCTAGTTCATCGACCAGCAGACCCTCACAGTTGGTAAATGACGCAACGACCGGACATCTCTTGAACCACCAGGTCTGTCCAGGCATTTGGACGTAGAACCTCACCGAGACTGTTGACTACAGAACTCTGAACTCTCCTCGACATAGTTTACATAGATCTGAAGCTCAACATTTTGAATCAGATCCTGTTCATGGTACCCTTTCCAAGCGGACCAGTCCCAAGTGGCGATCATGCTACGATAGTATGCCATTAAACACCGTCCAAAAACACATGAAATGTTTACTTATATAGCTGCAAAACGTAGAGTAATCCTAAGCGACAGTTGAACACTATCATCAACGATATCAACCGTTGCACCGTGCCATCTCCCCGGATTTGAACCCTTGGATTCTGACCTGGCGCCGAAACTGACCAAACAACCCAGTTCTTGCACACTTGATTTGATATAGCGCCTGCGAATAATTTGGTCTTCCTGACGAGGCGTTGTGTGGCGTTGAGAAAGTTCGTAGATTTACATTTAATAAGCTACGTCTAGGCCTACATGAATAAGTCAAAAATAAGCCTCTCGGTGGAGTTAAATGATGACGTATTGCAGTGACTCCAATCGTGGAGAGTCTGCCATATAATTTGTATGGGGACTGTCGAGCCTAGATGCCATAGAAGTTTAGGTCTGTCTTCTAGCGAAGATATATTTTTCTTCATCCTCATAAATCCTCATATAGGTTTTACTCCCGAGAGTCTAGTCAATCACAAATCGCATCCTGCTTCATTCACGTTTTAATGCTGTGCTACAATAAATAAATGCAAACGTTTGGCACGTGATAGTTGTATGTGCAAGCCATTGCGTACTAGTCTATTCCAAGCCACTATGTCCTGTCTTAATATCTTTGCACTTGTTATAAAAGGCAGACAAGCACGGCCAAATAAAGTGCAAATACCTCATAGGCCTTATCGGAATAGATATCCCTGACCCATTTATTAGTATTTTGCGCAAATATATTTATACAGGTCAAAAGACAGAATCGAAGGCTTCCACTTCAGCAGCAGTTGAATGGAGTATGCAATGCAAATATTCCCCATTACAACAAGACTCACTAGAGAATCTGGAATTGCAAGACAATACAAAGCAGAATTTGCGTGCTGTTCAGCAGAGCATTAGACGTGCTACTAAAAGAATTAAAACGACATCATTTCGTGTGGTAATACATTTATACAGTATGCTATGTCATTCTTTTCACTTTAACATATCAGCATTAAGCTCTAAATTTAAAGAATTGGCCCTAATCTATCGAAGGTTACAATTTTTGTTGTAGTACTAGTAACATATTAACTTTGACAGTATTTATAATTTTCCATCACGATTACTGCATCGTGATATGGAAGCATTGCGAAAGTAGGTGAATCTTAAATCTAAAACCAAAACGTATGAAATATTCATCGAATATGGACTGCTGACTACTCTGAAACTATATTTGTAAATATACAATTATAAAAATACATTTCAGAAAAGAAAATCATTCACGACTCCAGGAAGGAAGTTCGCCAATCTTCCAAATGAATTGCAGACCGAAATCTCATTGAAAGTAGCCACACAGCGCCAGAAGCAGAAGCCTAAAACACATGTGGACATCTGCTTTCGCAATATTCTACAAGGTATAGATTTTTGATGCTGATGCGATAAGACGATTTAAAAATACATACAACATTTTAAACATAAACACAGTTGCAGCATTTAGTAATGTTTCTTTATGATACTCAGATCTGTTTAAACAGTCAAGTTTCGCTTGCATATTATATATAACAGTATTCGCGTTATAGTTATAGTAAGATAGTCATAATTATGAGTAAAGTAATTGTAATTGGCTGATTGTTTGTCTGCTGTAATTCCTATCTGACGATTTTGTTCGCATTTCTAGATCAGGTTTTTCCACTGCTAAGTAAGTAAGTAATGCATTTGTTAACACGCCATATGTAAATGTATATGTACACGGTTTTATATAGCGACCGCATGGCCTCGATTCTGCTCATTTTTCAATGAATTGGTCGGGTGAGATCCTTTACCACCGCTGCCCGTTTGAATGGGCGCCACGTCTTTTGTATTAATATTCAGTGTTAAACGACGTCTTGTGGCTGCTGCGGCCTTTAACGCCAACCTTTATCCTTATATGCAGATCAGAGAGCTGGCGTTTAAACAAATTGACGAAAAGATATAGCGACGGCAAAAACCCATTTAAAGGTGTCGAAGCACAACCTGGTATATGCTAAATGTAAACTGCAAATGTACACGTTTTCTTATAGCGAACCGTGTGGCCTCGACTCTGCTCCTTTTTCAATGAATTTATCGGGTGAGATCCTTTACCACCGCTGCCCGTTTATCCATCGGCTGAGCGAGGAATCACCTCTCCACGAAATATTCAAATAGTTGCAGAGGCTTCCTATTGTACGAAAATATGTTTTTATACACCCGAGGTCATTTTATGTTACAGCTAACTGTCTTTTAAAGGTTTTATTCAGCTAACGAAAGAAGTGAACAGAAAGCAGACCGAAGTCGAATATATGCGCGAGATCTTACGACTTACAAAAAGAATAAATGACTTAAGAATTAAAGACTCTGCAGGTGATTTCAAATTGTTGATAAATTTAAGGTAGAGGTCTATATATTAAACTAGGAATGCTATGAATATCAATAGCTTTTCCTTTCATTTAAAAAGCAGATTGTATCAATACTTTGCCTGTTATTATCTCCGTCTTTTTGTTAGTTTTAAAACAAAAATTAGTTATTGCCTTTTCTTTACTGCGCATTACAATGGCTTATTATTCCTTTTAGTTAATAAGCATTGTTTTCTTCACTGATATCAGCTGAACACGATTTTTGCTTCATGTAAAAATATTTCACCTCGATTTAATCGTTCAGATGACCAGGTGGTGGAACTCAAAGAGAAACTGGAGCAGGAAAGAAAGGTATGGGCAGAAGAGAAAGATCTTCTCGTGAATCAAGTGCAAGAACTACAGAAGGAAAATTTAGGTAGAAATGGTATTCTATGTAATTTTGTTTAAAGTAACCATAGTGCAAAGGAATAGGAACTTTGTATCGTCAACCAAACTAAAGTTTAATATGAATGTCATGAGAAGTTGCAGCTAATGATGGTTATCTAGATAATCAAGAAATGCACGTGTGTTTGTGCGTGTTCTGTAGTTTATTTAGTATATTTAGAATATCAAGTACAATTATCTTCCGTGACCCATATATCTAACGGGGCGGTGTCAATTTTTAGGCAGTCTATGCTTCTCTGTCTGTCTGTATATATGTATGTCTCTCTGTATGTCTTTCTGTAGCCGTAAGCGCCCTGTCTTGGTCATCTTCTGTCTCCTTGATGGATAGTATATCATATACGATATTTCTGCATTTAACTTTTTAGAAGGCAGACAGAGAAGCTTGGATTTGGAAGAGAAATTGCAGTTAGAGCGACAAGAAAGAAATCGTCTATTGACACAGATACGAGAATACAAAAGAGACATGGGTCAGATTAAGCCCAATTGATATTAATGATTAAGATATTCAACTTTTGTTTTGTTTCCAACCTCCTACTTTTGGCAAGCAGTATATAAATAGTAAAAAAAATTAAAACAGTCTGGCATAAGAACATGCAGCGGCTACATCGTAGTCGAACCCGCAACCACATCATCATTGGTAATGCATGTAGTCAATGATCATGCGGTTGCGGGTTCGACTCCGTGTAACGACCCTGGGCAAGCTGTTTGCACAAACCGTGTTTCAGTAAAATTTGGTACTGGCTTAAGCTGGGAAGTAAACGGCAAGTCCTGCGATGCACTGTCCTCGTGTCCAGGACCTTGGGATTCGTCCATTGCAGGCTCAAGGGCCTAAAGAAAAGGAAATGAGCACCTCCCCTAGGTCTCATTTGTGGAATATGAGATACTTTACTTACTTTACATCTTATTTCACACATGAATTTTAATCATGAATTTGACTTAGGAGGCATAAACATGGATCCAGTCGATGGCATTCTAAACGATAAACTACAAAAGAACGAGAACAAAGGCCCAACATGTTGAAATCTTAGAACTTTTTGGACATTGATCTTAACAGGAACGAGTTTACTTGGAAGCACAGCTTCGAAAGATTGTGGTTCTTTACCTTATTTATAGTTAGTCGTAATGATGACATTTCCTGGTATTTGGCGCCAATTTTTGATTTAAAATTTAAACTTATTATATAATGCATGTTTGCAGCTATTAAGAATAACAACCTGTTTTGTATGCCTGATATTTTCACAGCCGTTCTTTATAACGTCATTGCTTCGTTAGCATTTCTACCTCTGATGCCGACTAGTAAGGTTATTATTAGGAATAAATTTCCTCTGTTTTAAAAAGCATTTTGCAATGTAATGGTGTTTTCTACTTGAAGCTAGATGTCCTTCAACTTAACTTAAGAACACCTGTTGTGCGTCTACTTTCGTCCGTCTTGTTACGTCAGTTTGTCTGTCTCGCTCGCTTTGTTTGTATTCTTATTTGTCGGTCTATGTCCTTTCCTCCATCTGCATCAGCCTTTGTTTTGTTTGCCTCTGTTTGTTTCTCAGTTATCACCACCACTACACTACCACCGCATCAATGGTTTGTTGAAAAAAAGAGTTTATAAACAGACCGTTCTCATCTTGTAGAAAATATTTCAAATTTCAAATAAGATGAATATAAGGAGGTCGATACAGCATATTTATAATTGATCAGAGGATTTTCTACTTTCAGCTCGTCTTCAGGACAAATGCGTATCGGGTCTAGCAGTTCGGGTGATCAGAACAAAAGCTGCAGAAGAAGGAAAGAAATGGATCCGTGGCATGACGATCTTAAAGAAAGAACTGTTTGTTGTGAGTAAAGTTAGTTCAAAAGTTGAAGTTTATGATTTGATAAAATTCAGCTTTGCCCGTCAATGGAATTTGGCGGCATTCGTTCTCCCTGTAGACATAGGATCCTGCGGCAGAAATAACTGCCTCTACATCTTCCATGGCAACGGCAATAATCAACTGAAGGAAATCTTAAGAGTTGATCCAAATGGAAAATTAATAAAGAATTGGTCAACCGGAGACGATTACGGAGAAAGTCTGTCTGTTACAAATGAATCGAATGTTATTTTAACTGTTTCCTTTAAAAATAAATTAAACGAATATTCTTCGGATGGACATTTGATCCGTGAAATAAATCTATCAGAGGCAGGTATTCTTAATCCATTGCATGCCATAAAACTGAACAATAGGCATTATGTAGTCAGTCATGGATATTTTGAAGACGATCTTCACAGAGTGTGTGTAGTGGATGCAAGAGGAAAACTTCAGAAGTCATTCGGTGGAAAATGTGGATCAGACATTGGACAACTGAATCATCCAGTATATTTGGCCCTTTTTGGAGATGAATACTTCATGGCCGCTGATCAAATGAACACTCGAATTTTGTTACTGGATTCGAATTTGAATTTCATGCGAGAAATTCTGTCAAAAGTAACACACAGATATTTGATTGAAACAAACGGACTTTGCAGTCTGCATAGAATTCTTTCGGATCAGACATGTGGTCGAGTGTTTGTGGCTGACAATGGAAATGATGGACGGATTATGATTATTCAGTTTAACTACGGATAATAATAATAATAATAATAATAATAATAATAATAATAATAATAATAATAATAATAATAATAATAATAATAATAAGCAACTTCTAATGCGCCAGTGTCTAATGCACAAGGCATCAACCGATGGCACACCAAAACCAAGCCACAATCAGGTCGATATCCAGAAGGTCAGTCCGCACGACAGAGAGGCAGCCTATGGTGGATAAGCAATTTGAAATTTGATTATGATTATTCAGTTTAACTACGGATTATGATTATTCAGTTTAACTACGGATTATGATTATTCAGTTTAACCAATTAAAATAAACTAATAAAAATTACTTTATTCACTACGGATGGACTCTGAGAGGAAGATAGTTATCAAAGACGCAAAAATTTGACTTTATATTTTAAATAGCTACGTGAAATATAATGATTTTTTACTGTAAATCTTGTTAATTTGCATTTTTCCTTATTAGTGAATAGAAAATGAACTTCATAATTAAACATTTTAAAATTTTATTATCAGTTTTCAGGATAACTTGTAAGAAAAACTATTCCAGACTCAAAATCAGTGGATCATAATGCAGTTTAGCTGCGTTTGACTTTATGAAGGCGCTCTATAAATGTTCTAAAAATTATTGAATATCCGTTTTGTCTTGTCCAGTTCTTGCAAACACCTAGATCTTTATGATTTAATTATCATGGGCCAAATTTATTTTAAAAATTAATGTAGTTTAGGCCTACTCTTAGTCTTAGAACCAAAGTGAAATCTGCTACGTGAAACCGCATGACAATTCAGTAGAACAACACAGTTATAAATGTACAAGTATGCCTACATGTACACGGTTTTATATAAATAGCCTAATAATAAATAGGCCTAATTGCACACGTCTTTCTATAGTGACCGTATGGCCTCGACCATGTTCATTTTTCAACAATTTTTGTGGGTGAGATCCTTCACCACAGCTGCCCGTTTGAATGGGCGTCACGCCATTTAAGGTCCCCGTGTAGGGATGGTGAAAGCCCGAGATTCAAATCTCGAGCTTCAAATCAATGTAGCTAACCAGGCCAGTGTGTTTAGCGGCCGTATGGCCTCGTTCCTGCTCATTTTCCCATGAATTTATAGGGTGAATAATACATAATATAACGATGATGATGATGATGATGATGATGATGATGATGATGATAACAAAAACAACAATAACGAAATACAAATGTAAACGATTCTGATATTCATACGTATAGGCCTGAGTCCTTCTCGTTGACCAGTAGTTTGTGAAGAGCCAAAGGACCGAATTGGAATAAAATAATTAATCCCAAAGTTCAAATAAATGAAATTAAATAAATGAAATGTAAACACACATAAAATTTATGCAGCACTTAAAAAAGAAAACTACTCGAAGGTTATAAATGTCATTATTATTATATTGTGAGTTTTTCCGAGGCATTCATGGTTTTGTTACATTCGCCAGATGTCTTTCATCAACCCACATTGGTTGTAAGGATGAGCTTTATTTGATACTTATCAAACAATTTAGGATCTAATTGAGCTCTGGTGTGTGGTACTGAGAAATTGCGACGATTTACATTGACATTTACATTTTCAACTTAAATTGAAAAAAACAAATATAAACGCGCTATATAAGGAATTAGCCCAATACGCATGCGCGGTTAGGAATTATTGGTGCGTTGAAATATTATTAAGAAGTTGTGTTAAAAAGCCAACTAATGCAATAAAAACAGTTTCGTTTATTAAAGTTTCATTTCAAAAATACGGATCACACTAATGGAATGTTACGGCCGAAGTTTCAATCCAGTCAGAGTTGGTGCGGGAAATAATGGCGCAGTATAAAGTGTATGATACATGCGGCGTCTGTCGTGGTCAATAAAATTTTCGATTAAAAACTGAACGGTTTCACCGAGACCGTACACAAGTAAGTTGATTATTTTTTGAGTAGCGATTTGTAATTTTAGATAAGTAATTTGTGTGATGATAGTTTGATAGATTAATTTTTCAGTGGTTTTTGATAAGCAACAGAGATCGGCTAACGATAAAAACCCTTTGAAAGTACCGGAAGATTTCTTCAAGAGGCGATGTCTGAAGGGTGATGAGCCCCGTACAGCCGGCCTTAGCGGGCACCCGGGGCTGCCAGGGCTGCAGCTGAAGCCACGCCCATATGCTGTTGCAAAGATTCGACCATGATACTATAAGATTGCCCATGTAAATGTGACCTTTTCTTCGCATGCCCTCTCTCTGGATAGTTTCACTCCAGACTGAAACCTGAACTTTTCAAACTTTACCACCCTGCATCAGCACCTGTACCATCCTACGACCACCATTGCCATCATGATCACCTGACACCTCAGCGCCATGCCATCTGCCCCAGCATGACCTCAGATTCTGACCTGGCACTGGAACTGACTTAAAGAACTTGGCAGTTATGAATCTTATTTGACTTAGTGCCACCAAATAAGCTGGTCTCCCCAAAGCAGATTAAAAACAATGCTGAAATAATTCCCAAGCTTCAAAGATTGTAGGAGGCAGGTTTGTAGTTTAGAGTTTGGGTAGTGAACTGCCATGAAGGAGTCGAGGGTTTTGTTTGAATCGATCAAACCATCTGACTACAAACATTATTATTATTAATTAATAACTTCTGTTGCACTGGTGTCTAATGGACAAAGCATCAACCGATGGCACACCAAAGCCAAGCCACAATGAGGTCAGTATTTAGAAGATCAGTCCACTAAGTGAGAGATACAGCCTGTGTTGGATAAGCAGTTTAAATGACGTAAGTCTTAAGTTGAGAACAAAACGACACAAGCGACTGAGCAGGGCGAACAGATGCAGGATTTGATTTCCAAAATCTAAGTCCAGCAACTGAAAAAGTCTGTTCACCGTGAACAGTTTCAGTCTTAGGTATGACTAGACGAATACAGTCAGATGACCCGGTTGAATAACAGTAAGTCTGGGCAATTAGGACTGATTTTAAGTGTTGTTATTGGCAAGAGTTCAAGTGCAAGAGATCATTTAAGTGCAAGAGAATTGATTGTTTGTGGGGCATCATGCAGTCAGCATGATGGCAGACTGCAAAACAATTCATCTTTCATCTATGCATCCTAAGTTTTAGTCCTGGTGCATGTTGTGATCTTAATTGTCTGTTGTTAAGCCATGTTCTCTGTAAGGAAAGATTGTCTTGTTGGTTTGTTGCTATTTTTGTGTTAGAGTTAAAATACCCTTTAAACTGAGAAGCTCAGCTCTCGTAACTGTTGCTGAAATGACTTCTGTGTGATAAATTAGTGAAAATGACGTGTATGTGATCAGTGAAAATGATGAGTATGTTATGATTGAGCAAAAATGACATGTATATGATAAGTGAGTGAAAATGACTTGTATGTGATGAGTGAAAATGACTTGTATGTGATGAGTGAAAATGACTTCTCTGTGTAATGAGTGAGCAGAAATGACATATTATGTGATACAAGAGTGAAAGTGATATCCACGTGATAGCCATAGCTCTGCTTTTTCACTTCTATATGACAAGTAAGTGAAAATACATGTATGTGATAAACAAGTGGCACTGACTTGTACGTGATGAGGAGAAAAAATTCACAGAAGGAGTGAAAAAATGTGTGCTTATGATGTGTCAACATGTTTTTATCTTGGGAGCTTTTCCTCTAACTACAACTGAAACATAAATTTTTAGGAGCTTCTTAGATGGTGAAATTCTTTCCGTAATTGGTCCATTGACCTAGTGACTTTAGCGACATATTGGGTCTATACATAAAAAACCTACTTTCAGTTTAAATCTCATGCTGGGTTCCTTGGCAGGGTTTAGGGCATAAAGAACCAATAGGGTGCACACCCCTTCTCACAATTAGGGTCAATTAAAAGGCCAAGTACCCTCCGAGATGGCTCTATTACAGCTGCTGGGCCATGATGCCCCACAGTAGACCTTATAGGCAATAATAATGACAGCATTATGTGTGTGTTTATGTCTGTATTTAGAATACATTGTATCGTCTTTCAATGCACTGTTGGCCGTAAGATTCATGATTTTGACTTGATGTGCTCGTTGTATTGAGATATGAGAAAAACAGTTTATAGCACATGACTGTGTAAATATTGACCCATCTCAGGGTTTTCATATTTTTACTGAAATTGAACTGGTAGTGTTTCTAAATAAACAGAACTCTTTAAGCAGGACTGTTTACATGTAAAGTTTGTATCAAGATACTTAATATAGCACATTTTAAGTACCTCTCCAAAGCTATGTAAGTTGTGTAATGTAAGCTATGTAAGTTGTGTAATGAGAGATTTATGTAGCACCACTTCAGGAAAACTCATAGGAGCACTGCCAACTTGACAGCGGTAATCCACCTGTCACCTTGAAGTACTTAAAGTTGCTATATAATAGTAGTAGTTCCACAGTTTAACAACATCTTATGGCATCAAAGACCATTGTTCTCACCCTACTCCTTTTTCCAGGCTTGGGACTGACACTCTGTCCCACTAAAGGCAGTGGCAGAGTTAAGTGCTATATAAGTTTTCTGATGCATACATGCACCATGATGAAATAGAGAAGTGAATAAGTGAGTAAATAAATGCAGGAACAAATGAATTTGTGTACTTATCAACCTTATTGTTGTATGCTGTGTTCATTGACAAGTGTAACCAATTTGCCTTGTGTAAGTACAGAGTATGTGTACTTTTTAGTAAATGAGTAACCTAGCAAAACATTTAAGAAGTTACTGTTCGACGAGTACTCGCGAAGTTGAATACTAATTTCTTATAGAAGTGTTCAAAGACGAGTGTTTGCCAACAGTGATCCAGTAACTCTACAACTTTTTCTTTGTTGGATTGTTTGCTGTGAAACAAAATATTTAGTTTTGCTGATATTCAAATGATATTGAAACCCTACATATAACAGACAAGCTCCATGCATTTTTTATCAAATTGTAACAACTATGAATGTCATTCGTCATTTTGAAACTCTGTTTATTTGGTAGATTCAGAACAAATTGTAACTTACTAAATATGGATTTTGACATATATTTATAATCATGAATTCATTTAGCGGAAACTGAAGCATTTTAAACTGGTTGTTCGTATCAGTAGGTGTTGCAGAATACATAGATATGAGGATTTCAGTCAATTCAGTACAGACAGAAGTCATTTTAAAATGAATATGGATGTTCTTAACTTATTACCTAAATTATAGATTTGTCAATCTTATTACTGTTGGTGCTGTTCATTACCTTTTCTTGCATATAATCGTAAATGTTTTCCTGATTTTTGTAGCTAATTATCTGACTTTACTTTGTCATTATACAGATTCTTAATTAATTATTCATTTGTTATAAATTCTTACTTACTAGTGATGTTCTTGACTTGTTGTTAATTTGTAGTTTTAGTTGCTATGTTCTTATTATTGGTATTGTTTTACTTCAGAGTGTATGATATTTGGAATGCATATGTTGTAAACTGACTGAGGCATATGGCTCAGTTTAGCCGATATTTGTTTGATTCTTGAAAAGCCGTCTGATTTGTGTTGAAGCCTTTGTGTTCCCTTTACAGACGTTTAAAGATGAATGTTGACATACCTGAGCTGGTTTCTATGGATGAGTACGATGCAAGACAGGTAGACATTTAACAGTTTATCATTTTGAACGATTTCATGTGGCAAATTGTAGCATAATGACAGATAATTAATGCGTTTATGCTAATAAACTTTATGTTAATAGTAGGTGTGCTCTATGTTAAGGATGAGCACAGAGCTAAAGATAGAGTAGACTTACACAATATTCTCTTGCAAATTGTGTAGTGATCTCACTGTCTGTGTTTGAGGGTGGAAGAATTGAGTTATGGTGCTGTGAGCTTCTAATTCTGTTGATTCTTTTTGAGCAGTATGCAGCTATTAACAAATCATGGAGCCATCCATCAGGCTTATAGGACAATAACCCCCCCGGGACATTAACCGCCCCCCCAGACAATAACCCCCAAATAGTACTTGACCTCTTTCATGTTATGTGGTAATTCTTTTATGTCTACTCTGTGCCCAATTGTCTGATAATTGTCCAATATTTAGTTCTTGGATGTTTGGTCATTCTTTCATTTCTATTCTTTACTGTATTTACTGTATCAGTATAGGGGGGTTATTGCCCAGGGTTTTTTGCATGGGGGTTATTGTCTGGGGGGGTATTGTCCTGTTACCCATCCATCAGCTGGTGATGTGGAGAGGTTACAGATTTTTACTAGTCATTTTTTGTACACTCAAAGTGAACAGTGTTAACAACTCCAAGGCCGCATTGTTTACAAATGTTAGACTTTCTTTAAAAACTGATTTCTTTCCCATGCCTTATATTAGCTTAACATACCTTACCTTACCTTGCTATACCTGATTATGAGTTGTTATGCCAATGTTATGAGGCACCACAGTTGTCTGACTACACCACACCTCATCGAACTTCACCATAGACTTTTACTTACATTACATTGTCTGTCTTAACTTACGTAATCCTAAAAAATGGCTGTCTTTCAGGAGCATAGATCCTTCAGGGTACAAAATGCATGTGCTGTTAATTTAACTTATCTTACTTTCCTTAGGAGCAAATGGTTGATACATCTGGAAATTTGATGTATTTATTGGTTTCACTGATGTGCGTTGATGGTTTAATGTAGGCTAAGCTTGAGTCGAGCATGAGGTGGATTTTGACAAAAGCCTCTGGTGGCACAGTTCCTTCGGAATACCAGGAAGCTTTCTTCAGCTTAGTAAGTAAAGGATATGTTCAGGTTTCTGCTTGGCTTTGATGCTTGATATCAAAACACTGATTGAACATTTACTTCCTCCTTTGAAGTGGTTTATTGAACTGAGATCTTCATTAATGTATGCTTTATGGCGTTAGCTGTGGATGGATTTCTTTTTAAAAAGACTGTTAAAATAACAGCAGAAACTGTGTGATGCTGTGAGCAGCATTTTTAGAATCTTCATTAGTCAGGGGATTTTTATGTAGGCCACCCAATTACTCAGGAGTAGCTGATAATTGTGGTCAATTATCAGCTGATCGCTTGGTTTTTGGCTATGTGTCTAGATTGAAATGACCTCGGAAGGTGTAAGATTTACGACATCTGAACATGTTTACACACGTGTATCTGTCTGCCGTTGTTGTCTTAATAGGGATTCAAGTGAGCGGTTGTAAATATTTCAAGCGCATGGATGTGTTTCTGCTGTTTGACTTATCATTAAGTTCAAAAAACATAACAGTTTGGAGTAATTTTCAGGCTTTGTGTTAAAATTTATTTACTTACCAAGGTTGCTTCTGTTGTGCAGGGTCTGTCTTAAAATTTACTTACTTTCTGTTGTGCAGGGTCTTTCTTCATCTCTTGGTCCATGTCTTGCTTCGTCGGAGCTGTACTGGGCAGCAGCAGCGGCTATGTTTCCCGAGGTTAAAGGTCAATCACCACAGGGTAATTATTATCAGAGCCATTTCATAGATTTAGTTAATTTATTTCCTATATTTTTGCGGTGCTTCTTTCAGTATTTAACGTCTGATGGTGGCATATTAGCATTTTAATGTGTTTTTAATGTGTTTTAACGTGTGGCACGATGGTCATGTTAAGGCTCGTTGCTTCTGCAAATTCCATTATTATCTTATTTATTTTAAAAGATAAGAGCAAGCCAGGACACGACCTCCTTCTCTGCCTTGTTACTAACTATATGATTGCATGCAAGTCAACAGTTAAGTAATTGCCTGCCTGCCTGCCCGCCCGCCCGCCCGCCCGCCCGCCTGCCTGCCTGCCTGCCTGCCTGCCTGCCTGCCTGGTAATACGCTGGAACCATATTCCATCATTTGAGGGTTTGAGCTTGATGATTGGCCTCCATGTAACAAACATGGACAGGTAGCTCATGCACGTGTTTTGTGAATCGGATTTAGGTTCACTGACTTATTGATCTTTTAATGAGTTCTATAGATAAGTAAATGAATTGATTTGGAGCCGACTTGTGTGTGTAGGGCATACTCCGTTGATACAGTTTCTGATGAGGCGAGGAGTCTATCTTTCGGATGTAAATGGCGTCGAAGTTAACGAACAGCTGCTGCAGCGGACTTCTCCTTTGCATCTCGTACGTCCAGTAACAGTTTAGATATCGCTGATTGAATGTGAAATGATGTCACCATCTGCTCAAAGTGTCTGTGTCTGGGAGTGTGTATAGGTATATGTGTATGTTCTGGTATGTATGTATGTGAATATTTATGTTTATACCAGTGTGTAAGTATCTATAAAAGTATGTAAGTATGTGTGTATTTTTGTATTAATGTTTGTACATACATTTGTGTTTATGTATGCAACAGTAAAGTAAAGTGAATTTGTTTGTTATCAGTTAAGTGAGTTTGTTTGTTATCAGTAAAGTAAAGTAAGTTTGTTTGTTATCAGTAAAGTAAAGTAAGTTTGTTTGTTATCAGTAAAGTAAAGTAAGTTTGTTTGTTATCAGTAAAGTAAAGTAAGTTTGTTTGTTATCAGTAAAGTAAAGTAAGTTTGTTTGTTTGGCCGCTCATTGCGATGTTCTTCTTATCTCTGTTTTCAGGTTGATGGTGGTCTTTTTTGATTATGTTGGCAATAAAAAGCTAATTGCCGTCACTGTTTTAGTGCCATTTTTGTTTTACATCAACGTTATCATAATAATAAAAAGTGTGCTTGTTTTTCCTTAATTTGATGATTTCTAGTAATTATACCTTTGATCTGATGCTTTCTTGACGTTCAGTTCCAATTTTATTTGGCAGATGGCGCATATCACTTTCCTGGATGGACTCATGACGGCTTACATTAACAATGTCCTAACGCCTGAGAAAGTAGTTCCAGCTGTGAGGTACTTTGACGTTACTTAAAGTCATGTTACGACTGCGTGCTTCTGCAGATTCCATTCTTATCTTATTTATTTTAAAAGATAAGAAAGAGCCATGACACTGCCGGCCTGTCTGCTGTATTATGTAACTGTATGATTGTATGCAAATCAACAGTTAAGTAATTGCCTGCCTGCCTGCCTGCCTGCCTGCCTGCCTGCCTGCCTGCCTGCCTGCCTGCCTGCCTGCCTGCCTGCCTGCCTGCCTGCCTGCCTGCCTGCCTGCCTGCCTGCCTGCCTGCCTGCCTGCCTGCCTGCCTGCCTGCCTGCCTGCCTGCCTGCCTGCCTGCCTGCCTGCCTGCCTGCCTGCCTGCCTGCCTGCCTGCCTGCCTGCCTGCCTGCCTGCCTGCCTGCCTGCCTGCCTGCCTGCCTGCCTGCCTGCCTGCCTGCCTGCCTGCCTGCCTGCCTGCCTGCCTGCCTGCCTGCAGCGAATGTATATGTTTATCCGTGGAAGTGAATAAAATTGATTGAGGTGATTGTCTTCTCAATTTGCTTTGCTTTTCTTCCTGTGTAGTCTGACTTCTCAGTGGCGTCTGGGCCAAGACCAGCTGCTTTTTGGCTTTTTAACTAATTAATGCGTACATTGATTTATTGAGCAGTGTCTGATGTGAGGCAGTCGCTTGTACCTGGCAAGCAGTTTTAAATCAGGCACTGACTAAGAACTACAAACTCCCCTTAATGCTTGTAGTTTATTAAAATGAATCCAGGGAGATGCTTTTTTCCACTGAAATTTTTATGAATTATATCAGCATCATTATCATCATTACTGCCGTCGCCACCATTGTCTTCGTGATTCACCTTCGGTCTCTTATTTCGGCATCATATAATATCCTATCAGCTGGTAGTCATACTTAGTTCTATCTAAGCTAAGATTGCTACTCCTATCTTACCTTCTTTTGCTTGATGTTCTCTTATCCATTTCTGTTTTTATAGTTTTTCTATATGTGATTCAGTTAACTGCATAGCAAAACACATTTGTGTGTATGGCACTTCATTTTTCTCATTTTTAATTGCTTTTGTGTATAAACTTGGGTCTGCTGTATCTGTGCTTATATTCTTGAGTTTTTTCTAAATTTCGTGTTAGAATCTTCACTTTACTGTTCCACTGCTTTTGAGAGGTTCCTAAGAGATGCTGTACATGTGCATGGCTTCTGGTTTCTCTGACCTATCCGAATTATGATTTTAGATTGCAATTTTGACTTGAAGCAACTATTGACTGATGCCTTGTGCATTGTGAAAACGCGCTACAGAAGTTTTTAGATTAGATATGGAAATGTGCTTTAGAAGTTTTTAGATCAGATGTCTTGATATGTACAGAGCTTCTCAGTTAGGTTTTGTTTTGCATGCAGAGAATCTCAGGTTTTGTTTTATTTGTGTTAGGAAATTTGCGACGTTCTCAGCATCGAGTGAGCTTCCAACAAGCGCAGAAGGTGCGGCCTTGTTTTGGGTGAACAAGGTCTGTGCTGCCCTCTGTCAGCAGCTACGTGGGGTTAATCCGTCCGCCTTTCCAGAGGCCTTGGCTCTTTCGGACGTAAAAGACGTCAACGATGGACGCTGTATTGCTGCCGTGGTCAGCTTCTACTGCCCACAGGCACTGCCCATCTCAGGTGTGTTCTTGTTTATACTGACCGCAGGCACTGCCCATCTCGGGTCTATTCTTTGCACTCCTCTTCCGCAGATCCTATCGTGATTCCTCTTCTTCCCCTTATCTGTTCAACAGATCCAATTCCAAGCATCACCCACCATAGCTGCCTGCCTGCCCGCCCGCCTGCCTGCCTGCCTGACTCTTGGATCTTGACCTGGAACTGAACCCTTCCTGCCTATCGATTTTGTTTTGATTGAAAGACTGTGAATAAGCTGGTTTCTGCATATTAGCTTTCGTTGGGTGCTCTAAAACAATCTTTCATTATGGTCAGGTTTTGTATTGAATTGAAGGGAGCTTTCGTGTCTAGCATGGTGGCCGCTGATGTTATGCACAGTTTGACGATGCGATCTCTGTCAGTTTTAGTTGTTAGGCCCGGGATTCGAACCTACACCCTGTAGGTTGCTGAGGTGAAAGGTCAACGAAGTAGCTGCTTGGCTACCCTGCAGCCTCTTATTGTAAGGCAACGGACCACTTTTATGCACATTTTTAACTGGATACTTCAGATAAAGTAGTTGGCACTCTTCTTTTGCTTGGTTATGTCCACTTCCAACTGGTGGGTCCAAAAAGCAGGAAATGAGCGCATCTGCCACATTCCACTCTGGGACATGGAAGCTTTACGTTTTTACTTGGTCATTGTCTTCGAGTTTGACATGGCAGTCAACTAACTGTTTGCTCTGTAAAGCAGAGTTTGCAGGTTTCAGCTTGTTGTGAAGTGAATAATAAAATGAATAATTAATCAAACGAATAAATAATAAAATTTGTGAATAATAAAATAAATAAATTGTTTAATAAATAATGAAATTAGTAAATAATAAATTAAATAAATAATAAAATAATCAGGTAATAAAATGAATAAATATTAAAACAAATAATGAATTTAAAAAAGTAAAATAAATAAATAATTGCCTGTTTTAGCTGTTGAGTTGGGCGACTCCTTAGCGATTGCCGATTCCCTCTACAACTTGCAACTGGTTTACAATTTCGTTCGGAATCACTTTCCCTCGAGCCTCCTTGCGCTGACCGTCATGGATCTCTTCTACACTCCAGAGACTCTCCAGCTCAACCTGTTGGCATTCTTTGCCGACCTCTTTCACTGCCTTGAACTGGAAAAGGCGGAATGCGTCCGTGATACGGGGCAGCCCTTGACCTTGGCCGCAGTTGACCATGAACCACAGAAGACACAAGGCGAGCAGATCTCTTTATGGCTTTGATGGAAATTTTTTCTCTGCTTTCATTTGGAATTTCAGTAAGAGATTGTAACATAGATATCTTCTGCTGTTGAAGTACTTGTTCATTTGAAAAATCAGAAAATATGTGTGTGTATATGTGTGCATATGAATTTATGTGTGTGTGTCTCAGTACACTTATATAGCTCCTTTTAAGTATCTCCAAAAGCTGCTTTTCAGAGGTACATAGATATCTGTTGCCGTGGCATATAAGATTTCTGCTTGATTTTGATTGTCGGTAGAAAATTTTATCAGCTTATACGTTTGATTGTGTAAGGTAAGGTATTCACCCATTTGTCTGATGGTTGTTCTTAGCGAACCCTGATTTCTGTTGATTATCTAAAATAGAAAAACCTCAGCCTAGTCGAGTCGTCATTCCACAGATCAGTGATCCGACCAAACGCAGTTTCCGCCAGAGCGTCGCAGCCAATCAGGCGAGACCACAGTCGAGGTCAGTTATCAAAATGACATGGTGTTTACAAATGTCGTTTCCTTCTGTGGTCTTTTGGGATAATTTTAAAAATATTTGTAACTATAAAATGTCATAAAATGTTACTGGACATTTTTGTGAGGTACTTTTGTCTTGATACATACAAACATGTAGCACCTTATCTTTTGAAGACACTTCATGCATGACCTGTGAAGAAGTACTGAATATTCATGTATGCCACGTGAAGCATTCCTGAATATTCATGTGTGCCATGTGAAGCATTCCTGAATATTAATGTATGCCATGTGAAGCATTCCTGAATATTCATGTATGCCATGTGAAGCATTCCTGAATATTCATGTATGCCATGTGAAGCATTCCTGAATATTCGTGTATGCCATGTGAAGCGGTACTGGATAGTCATGTGTGCCATGAGATGCAGTGCTGAATATTCATGTTTGAAGTGTGAAGCAGTGCTGAACATTCATGTATGCCATGAGAAGCAGTGCTGAATGTTCTTGTATGCCATGAGAATCAGCATGCCTGGTGATCTTTGGTGGGAATTCGTTTCTCTATCTTTCTCTCCCTCCCTCTCTTTTCTGCAGGCGCTTGAAGATTGCATTAATCCTTGCTAGCTCTGGGACATCAGGCCAAGAGTGCCTCTGATGAGTCTGTCTTGAAGTAGTACAGTACAATGTAAATTCTCAATTACAGTTACAGCGCTGAATATTCAAGTATGCCATGTGAAGCAGTACTGAATATCAGTTCTTCTTGTGTTGCCAGAGCCGTAGTTGCAGCTGGCATCTATCACTTTTCCGTTCTCCTGGTCTGCTTTGGTTGGCATCATGGAAAAAGCTAAAAATAAATATATGTCTGAATAAAGTGATCTTGTTTTTGTTGTAGTGGTGTTGTTAGTTTGCGACAACCGTTGCTGCCACGGCGACAGTCTGACAGTCACCCCGCAGATGGTACGTCCAGAAGATTGTACTGTGTATTGCATAACTTGATATTTTGTGTGTTTGTGTGTGTTTCTGTAGCTCCTTTGAAGTATCTAACAAAGCACTTTTGCTAGTCTAACTGATGTTGTAGTTCTAAAAGAGCAACGGCTTTGTATGCATGTGAATGGTGGTCAGTCATTGGCAGTTTGACATCAAGATGTCATATTTATTATGCAGTTGTTTTGAATAAATTAAAATTAACACGATGCAACATCTGCTACCCAATATATGTGATGGGAAAAGCAGTTTATTTTGTTGAGTAACTGAAAGAATGGAAACAGTGGAAACAATGTATTTTTTGTTGAGTAACTGATAGAATGGAAACATTGAAACAATGTATTCTAGACAGAGCATGTGAAACAGTTGAAATTAACTATGTGAATATGATATTATTGAAACTGTGATGCAGTTTATGCAGTTATACTGAAAATGAGAGTTTAAAAGAATGAAGTTAAAGATTTAAGAATATGGTGCATTCAGAGCAGAGTTTGAAACTATGATGGAGGCGCTTTTTGGCCCTGGAGCTGCCAGTGGACGAATTCCGAGGGCATCGTAGGACTTGCTGTTTAAATAACTTGTCCAGGGTCTTCACACGTAGTCCACTAAAATGTGATGGTTTGGTTAAATTTAACATGGTTGATAATTGTAAAAGATACTGACATGTAAGGCTATTGATAAATAAGCTTTTGTTTTGTAATTAAGACTACCATAGCCTGATAATAACAGAATGATGATGGTCAAGATGAAGTCTGATGAAAGGGGGGAGGATAGTATTTCATTTTCTACGGTTTTTGTTAGAGTGTGGTTGATCTGTCTTATATAGACTTCTAAAATAATCTTTCTTTTCTGGTTGTAGATATTTTGTCTTGTATGGAGTTTTAGAATGATCTTTTTGGCTTTAGATTTCCGGTTGAGTCAGCATCCTCCAACAGAGGCCTGGGCTCAGAACAACAATCAGAGTTTCTACAGCAAAGGGTCAGTTATGAACTCCTAATAGTTAGTTCTACTCAGCTGTTGTACTAAGGTTTTTATGGCTGGGCCAGACTTCAGGATACCAGCACACAGCTGTTTTTGCCTGTGTCAGTCAGTACAGCGCCTGAGCTCAGGCTAGAGTCACCGTTAACACTACTGGCAAGGCTGGCAAGTGCAGTGTTTTTGAAAGGTACGTAAAAGTCACTTCGTCTCTTGTCTAGATAATTTTTTACATACCACTTAAATTTGGTGATACTGTGATAAACTGAGAAATTATAAGATGTCTGTTGATGTTTTTTGTTAGGTTGGTGAGTGACAGCCAGAGCACGGGAACGAGTCTCCTGTCAAACGTGATGATTGACACCAGCATGAACTTAAATGCACTGGACTCCAGCATCCAGCTGAGTGACAGTGACCTGTCATCACGTCCAGCAACGTCACTCGACATCACACCAGGCAGTTCATCCAGAGAAATTCCCAACTCTGAAAGACCAGGGAATGCGGGAGAACCTTCTCAACCACTTCCGTCGGGAGAGATCTCCAGTTCTTCCAACCTCCCTTCCGATCCTCTGATACCAGCTCAGCTGCGACCCGCCAAGGAGAAAACGAACAATCATTCGAAGAAGTGTGAATATGGTGAGCGGGGAGACAGAAATAAACACAAAGCTACGACTCCTGATGAAAACGACTGTGAGAGGTCACAACCTCTAGGAGAAATGAGCGGCGGGAGCAGTTCTTCCTCAACCCCGAGCGACGGCTACCAGACGCCGGCTGTTGATAATTCTGGACCCGAGGGAAATGAAACCAACGACAAAGGAAACTTGTTTCAGTACGAGCTTATCCCCAGCCTTTCAGCACAAGACGAAGTCGACAGTTCTGTACAGTCTGGACATTTCGACCGTAACCGTATTGGAGGGAATAGTTATGTAGTAAGAGGCCGGCCTGCGCGGGTCGAGGATGCATTGGCAGCGGGAATACCGGTTGTTGCGGGAGACGGTGGAGGGGAATTTTCCCGGGGAGCTGGCATGGAATATGGAAGCTCCAACGATGGATCAGACCAGGAACTGCACAAACTGAGAGCAGATTACAAAGACAAGGAGGTCAAAGGGGGAAATGAAAATCGGGGCTACTTTCTGCCCCTGGGGGCAATTGACGCATCACATTCAGCCAGTTCCAAGCCGTCACTTGACAAACGAGTTGGGTTTGATTTGAATCGGCCGGTCGAACATCTAGAGGACAATAGCTCAAAGACGAGTTTTGCTCAGATAAAGAAGCAGAAGGAAGCAGAGGAAGGTACAAAGTCTTTGCCAGAGATGAGCGCACTGCCGGAAAGCTTGTTGGGTACTCTGTCCAAGGGGAATACCCTTCTGCCCCGCCCAAGGAAGAAGGCGACTTTCGGTGCTTTGCCTAACCAGACTACCTGGATTCAGGAGAGTGCACAGCGGGCTCCAGAGCGATCGGTGAACCGTGCTGCCGAGGACGCAGTCGACCCGATGCCCTCGGAGCTGATTGGGTTGCGGTTGAAGCTGGAGGAAAACCGGCGCCAGATTGAGAATCGCAAGAGAGTTGCGGAGAGGCAGTGGACCCAGCAGCGCCAGCAGGTGGGAAAAGAAGCCTTCATCCAGGTAACTTCCGTAATCATGATTGAGCTGCATCTTTAGTGTTCAGGCAGGGACAACATGAGAATGTGATTAGATTTATGATGCATTTTCATTTAGCTTTTAGAAATTTTTGGAAAATCTGTGAACAATATTTTAATTGAACATTATGGATTAAATGGAATTTTTCTTGAAAACAATTCATACGAATTTAGTTCTTGCCATAAACAATCAACTTGTGCAGTTTTGTAGCCTAGCATTAACTTGAGAAAAGGCACACAGTCTTTGATTTTCATATATATATAATTAATAAACAGTTCAATCACAACCGTACTTAGATATTGAATATACACTTTTAAACACACAGATCTAACAACGACATTGGTAACTACAAATTACCAACTGACCACATGAGTCTACTGCTACAAAATCTTTATGCTCTCTTTCAACAATGCACCTATTATCTCTTTAAAGAGGCTGGTTTCCAACAATGCCTATGGACAATATTTTAATTGATTCATTTAAATTCATTTTAATCAATGCATGGCAAGTATGAATCATCAGATAAATCGGGCTTACAACAACACAAAAATTGGTTAATAAATTTTGGCCACAATATTAGTTTCAATTGTTCCATAATTATTTAAACTGTAGAATCAGTAACTTCATGCGTGCTGAACCTTTATTAAGGTGATAACAAAGAACAAGACTGGAGGTGACGTAGCTGTAGAGGAGAAATCTTCATCAGCCGACGAAGACAAGTTAAGAAGTGAGTCTTCAAATGGGGGCAGGCAGAACCAGCAGATGACAATCAGCTTAAATGGACAGCAATCGAAAGCCAAGAGACCCGAGAAAATCCTAAGCTCAGTGACTCGGCGTGAAGCTACAGACGGGGTTCCAGCAGACGAAAGACGAGCAGGTAACCAGCCGTCAAACAGTCGTAGCAAAACAAACGGTGTTACGACAGAAGGTCTCAAGGGTACACTACCAGCAGCCAAAAGAATCAAGAGTCCTTCACAGGTCAGCAAAGAGCTGTTTGGAGATAAGAGCAACAAAGCGACCAAGGAGTCCGCCGAAACGGGAAAGCCAGGAGTCCCGAAAGCAGACGCGACTGGCCGAGGAGACGCAGTCAAGTATGACGCTTCCCTGAACAAAATCAACACGAGTCTGTCAGAGCTGCACGGTGAAATTATGCGCCTGTCTATCCAGCAGGACCAGATCAACAACCTTGTGCGATCCGACATCAGCCAAGGTGGAAGAATCAGCTCCACTGCACCACAGGTCCATCCACCTTCGACACTACAAGGCCGTCTGACGCCACAGCTGCCGCTTGGAGCCACCACTCCAACTAAAGATGACTTCTACATGCCGCCATTTGGCACCGCAAGGGAACCGGGCCTTGGGTCCAGTCCTCTGCCACTTGGTGCTCAGAATGTCTTCCAGAACGAAACCGCTCTTCACCAGTCACGGCCGACCGCTGTACCCTACTCAGTACCCAGCTACCCACCCATGGTGACTTCGTATCCACAGCGCTACCACCCAAACCCGTCTCTTCCGCTTCCAATTAGCCACTACCAGCAGCCTTATGCCACTCCACCCCAAGTGTCTCTCCCAACCGATCAGATGTACTCTGGTCCCGAAGCAGGGCATCAGTATGCCCCAATGGGTAGCCAGTATCACCCTTCCTCGGGTATGTACCCTATGGTGCCTGGAATGTACCCGGTACAGACATCGTACCATAACCAGTACCAGAGTCCAGTACCACATCAGCAGTATCCCCACTTACAAAATCTCTCAACGCTGGTGCCCCGTCCCGAGTTTGCGGCCGGTTTCTCACCCCATGGCATGCAGTTTAACAATTTCTCATCCCCGCATTCACCTTTTCCATCCCAACCTCCTCCCAGCAGTTTCTACCCACCAGTCTGGCTTGGCTCCGACCCGGGTCTGGCTGCTCCACATTCCGTCACTCAGTTACTGGACGCCTCAAATCCTGAGCACCCCGGTTTTGCCCAGCAAATTCAAGCAGCGGGTACAGTTGCCCTTGGTCGTGAACCAGACTCGAGTGATGGCACTATCCCCGAGATTCAAACGGTGCCTGAAATAGCCCTTTTGTCGCCTCAACCTCCACAGAGTCCGAGCAACACGGAGGGCGGGAAAGAGCCCCCACACAGCGGAGGAGGAGGGTTTTTCGTGAATCTCGGAGATTTGGCCCAACCCCAGCGACAGAAGCCCAACCTCAAGAGCCGCACGGCAAAACTGAAAGCAGACAACGAACCAATCTTGACGACGAACCCAGTGTCCACCGCTGCAGCCTCGGTGGAAGAATCTCAACTCCCGACTGTGTCACCAGCTCCTGCAGAAGCTAAAGCTGAGGTTGCGATGGTTACCGAGGTTGCCATGGTATCCACGGGTTTAGAGGTTGCCGTGGGTACGGAGACTTCTGGCAATACAGAAAACAGTCCGGTGGTGTTTGTTGTTGGTCAGTCGACAGAAAATCAGGTGAGAAGAAGATATCTTTCTTGGATGTTGTATTTCTTAAGCTTTATTTGAAAAGTGGGGTGCAATAGTTAGTGGTTAATGTGCTGGACTGTCAGGGGTTCAAATCCCCACCAGGTCAGAAATTTGTTTTGTGATTTTGGCTCAGCAATGTCAGTGTGAAGATCAGGCAGTGAGGGAGAGGACTGGTCAACCACCCTTACATGCTGAGGCCAAGCAAAATGAAGTCGTTAGCACTTCATACCCAGGGCTAGCTTCAGAGACTGCTTTTCTTCGTATTATTTGAAATTAGGGAAATTGAGGAAATGCTAATTAGTGTTTTGATAGATGACTGTCTAAGGAAAGCCGGGCCATTTAGGCCAACTCAGCCCACCATTCTTCCAGGATCAGAAAATGAGTACAAACACAAGTTTGGGGGTTAAAAATGTGTTGGATAACTGTCATCATTTCATATTTCAACTGTGCTTCTCCAACGGATTCTGATTCTTGTCTACAGCTACAGTTTCACTTGAAGCAACCAGCCTTTTCCATTACAACAATGGATCTACAGAATCCGTCAGAATAGATCAGATTTATGTGCTGCTGAAGTATGTGAAGACAAGTGTGTTGCCTGATCTTTCACCTTGTAACTTGTGTGGTGCACATGATAAGGAGTCTTGCTGTTTAATGAAAAGCTCATATCCTGTATTTTCATTCCTAGTGCTACATCGGTAAGTGCGTACGCCAGGGAGCCTCTGTGCATGAGGATCCTAGGTTCACATCCCGGTCTTTGCTTATTTCAGAGATTTAATCTCAGGCTAGCACGATCCGTGCACGGGGACCTTAAATGGCGTGGCGCCCATTCAGATGCGCAGCAGTGGTGAAGGATCTCACCTGATTAATTCATTGCAAAACGAGCAGGGTCAAGGCCATACGGTCGTTATAGAAAACCATGTACATTTACGTTTAGTGCAATACTGTTCCATGTGTTGCATGATGCTGTGTGTTGCTGATAGGACGACTGGCAGGAGATGGAGAAGAGGAAACAGCGACTTTGTGAGCTGCAGTTAAAGCGATTGGAGGAACAGGAGCTGAGACGAGAGAAACTGCAGAGGGAGCAGGAACAGAAGAGGGAACTGCAGAGGTCAGTACAACTCCACCCTGACTTTGATTTGACAGGATGATGTGTAGCCGCCACCAGCTGCCGTAGCTCTGAACATGGTGTCAGCTGCCAGATTTGGATGGGAATCTGTTGGTTGGGCTCTAAATGTGTGTGGGAGTCGCCACTGATGACTTTTCTAGTTACCTGAGCATTGTTTTGTGTATTGATGATATTCCCACAAGGATTGGTCCTCTTCTTTGTACATTAGATAGCCAAGTATTGTCATCAATCTTTGTTGCAGCTACATACCAGGGTCTCTGATATTAATGAGGATTAAGGCACTTAATACAGCACCTTTTTCAGTGCATGTCTAAGTCTAAGTGGCCACGGAGAAGATTTTATCATTTGCTAGTGTATTAATATTTCTTTTTGGATTTCTGTAAGATTTCTACTGGGCTTCTTAAATGGATTTCAATTTTTTACCAAGATTTCACTCCAAAATCCATTGTTTAATGCCTTTTACATTGTTATTATTATTATTGTTATTATTATTTGCAATTATTATGCATGCAAGGTCAGTAAATCTGAATCTGAGTTTCAAAGCAATTCGTAGTGATGGACTTGCTCAAGGTCCCTACACAATAACTGTCAAAGGAGAGGCTTGAGGCTTGAACCCGTAGTCTTCGCGTTACTAGCCAAGCACTCCGTCCAGTCAGCTACTGTGCCTGAACTATGATAACGGTGCTATGGAGATGATTAGATTAGATTAGATTTCTGTGCTTTGCTTTAATTTCTTCACTTGTTCGTTCATTTGTCGAGATAGGCAGAAGCAAGAAATGGCCGAGCAGAAACGAGCCGAGGAAAAGGCTCGCCGAGACGCTATCTACCAACAGTACTTGCAGAAGAAGATGGAGCAGGAATTGCCAGAAGAGGTCATTCAGAAGCCTCTGCCTCCTGTTGTTAGGCGCCAACGAAGTGCCATGCTCAGAGCAGCACGACCAAAGAGCCAGCCAGCGCTAACGGCCGAGATAGCGGCTGCAGTGGGGGTCGCATCAGGTCACGGGCACAGCTCACAGGATAATCTGGTGACAGAGGGTGGATTATGTAAGAGCCCAGCACCTGATTTGTCTCAAAGTAAGCATTTGTTAGTTTGTTATTAATTGTCTAGACTTTTAATGTAGTGCTTTTGAAGTACGTTGTAAAAGTTTCAAAGTAAGCATTTGTTAGTTATTATGCTATTAATTGTCTAGACATTTAATGTAGTGCTTTTGAAGTACGCTGTAAAAGTCTCAAAGTGAGCATTTGTTAGCTAGTTTGTTATAAGTTATGTTGACAGTTAATGTTGTGGCTTTTAAGTACCTCTCAAAAGTGCTGATAGTCAAAATATTGGTAAAGGTTTGAAAAATTTATTCCACACAATTTGTGGTATTTTGTAACTTGTGTGTGTATAATTGTTTTTTGATTTTTTGCTGACTTTAGAAGGTGATTATGAGGAGAGTATTCGATAGCAGAGCACAGATGTTAATCACTCAGAAGGTTTGATTGATGATTGATTGATTGACGATTGTGATGATGACTGTGACTGATGTTTCAGGTAGTGATAAAGTGAATTCGCTGGGGAGCCGTGGGGAGCAGACCCCAGCAGATGTTCCGCTGGCATTTGGAGGACTGACACATCGCAGGCCCCCCACACCTGGTAGGATCATTTTATTAAAATGTTGAATAAGTTAAGGGTTATTAGTAATTACAGCTGTACATGTTACTGTGCATCAAATTGTTAGAGTGTGTAAATACCTAAAGCATAAGAGCTTCATTAAGCTACCAGTACCTGGTGTCGTGAGCTAGTCGCAAAGTCAGAGTTCAGAAATAAGTCAACACTAACTTTTCACGTATTTCTTCTTCTCGTTGTGCAATCTCAAACCGCCGTAACTCGAATCTCCCTCTAGACTGTCCACCTGCCCCTTGTGTATGAAATTTAGTAAGTAAGTGGGACCTGCCCACCCCTTGGTCCTTACACCTGGGATGATATAATAATTTGTCTTTATTCATGACCAAGCACCATAAAATTTGATGGGTGGAAAATTCAGGAAATTGCATTTAAGTCGGATTTGGTTTGTATCTTTGCAGTTTTGTGTGGTTTTTTCGTGGATTTCAACTGGTTATGTCCATTTTAGAATGTGGTTGTGATTAAGATTCACCATCAATTGGTACCTTGTGCATTACAATAATGGTGCTATAGAAGTTTCCGTGTTAGATATTTTGTTGTTTTGGTGTTGTATGGTGTTGCTTTTGTTGTTTTTCATTGTTGTTTAACTGGAGGTTGTTATTATGTTGTAGATCATGCTGCACGATTAGCACAGCCTGCATCCGATGGCAGTGAATCATCCGGCAGCCAGGTTCCTGAAAACTATGCAGGTATTGGATGTTGACCTGATTGGGGCTTGGTTTTGGTGTGCCATCAGTTGATTGCACTATACACAGCCTGGAGATAAACGCAGAACAGAGACGGCTGGTGGCTTGTTGTGTAAACGGCTGCGCTCCATACCATGGCTGGCCTTAGATAACGACTGGTTGATGCCCTGTGCATTAGACACTGGCATAATAGAAGTTATTAATTAATAATACTAATGATAATATTAATAATAATAATAATAATTGTTGAGGCTGAGTTTCCTTCATCATGGTTTAAAAGAAGTTTTTCTTGGGTGTCGTCATGTTTGTACTTAAGCCAGAAGAACTCCCAATCCTGAACTATGCTCTGTTCTGTCAATACCTTATCAATTTTTCTTGCATTGAATTTTTTTAAATAGTCCTATGTTGTTTCAGTTCAAACCATTTAGTACGAATTTGTATCAGTTATCTTATACTGATTAGAGCACCATTTTGAGCTGTGTTATCAGTCAAAGAATTGATGTCTGTTAAACTTTTTGTTTGTTTTGTTGTAGGACCAAAGCTGTTTGTTAAACCAAGTCAGAAATCAAATCGTCACATCATCATCAATGCCATCAGTCACTGCTGCCTCGCAGGCAGTGTCAACAGTGATGTGAAGAACAAAGTTTTAGAGGTCAGGTCATTTGATCAGTCAGTCAGGTCATTCGATCAGTCAGTCAGGTCAGGTCATTCAGTCAGTGTTAATTAGGTCAGTTAATCAGGGTCAGGTCATTCGATCAGTCAGTCAGGTCAGGTCATCAGGTCAGTCAGTCAGTTAATCAGGTCAGGTCATTCAATCAGTCAGTCAGTTGGCCGGTTAAATGTGCAGTTCATCAAACTATTCTACAGTGTGCTTCTCTTTGAATCTCGTTGTTGAACTAAAATTGTCAAGGTCTTCCAAGGAAGTCACTAAAATAGGTTTAGTAAAGTTAAACAGGTAACATTGTTGGAGCAAAATAAAACTGGGTCGGTACATTTTAATACCAACATCTGGTAGAAAAGATATCAGAAACCCGAACAACTGAATTATTCAGTTGTGCAAATGAGCTGATGTCAGAGTCATATACTTTTATAAACACAAAGACTTGTGCTAATAAAATCATCATCAGTCAATCCAACATGTCCCAGTTTGCAAATAGTGTACAATTGTATGTTTGCATTGTCAACTCTTAAAAACTGTTCTGTTCTGCTGGGGTTGAGCTGAAGGCTCCTCGGTGTAGATATTTTGAAGGTGAAATTGCATAAATGATCTGAATAAATGAATGAATGAGTACAATACATAGTCCCTCTAAAGGGAAACTCAGTGATGATGATAATGATTATAATAATATCCCGATTTATAGAGTGCCATAGTACGGCTGATGCTTCTGACCTGACAGCAGAAAACCCTGAGAGAAGTAGTAGTTCAGTTGGTTCTTGTTAAGTACTGGTAGGTACACCAGAAACTCCTTGTAACATGCTTCATAATAACACAGATTCTGTTATTACATGGTAAGGCATGTGGACCCCAAATGTAGATCAGCCATATAATATAACCTCTGTATAACATGGTCTCATTGTAAGGCAGTTCTTGTTATGGCTCTTGGAGACAGTGCTGTAAAGAGTTGTAGCATCTGTGCCGTGTGCTTTTATACGTGTTATAGGAGATAGCAAAGTCTGATTCGAAGCATTTCATAATCTTGTTTCGTGATGCGGGAATGCAGTATCGGGGCCTATATACGTACAACCCAGACCAAAGTGAAGTCCTTCGAATACACGGCGTGGGACCCAAACAGCTCACTGATAAAGTCATGGAGAAGTTCTTCAAGTAAGAACTATATCTTCTTTTGCTGTTACACTACCACTAACAATAGGCTACTTTTCAGTGACATCATGTGATATAATATAAAAGAAGTAATTATGATTATTATTATAAGTATGGTATGGTAATTCTGATGTAGCCAGATAAAGCTACTGGCATATATGCTAAGCCCAGGTCATTTACATGCTTTGTTAATTTTATGTTATGTTATCAGATACAACTACAGGAGCATATTTAGAGGTAGTTCTATGTTATGTGTTGTTTATCAGGTACAACTCTGGGAGCAAGACGTTTAGCGTTAGTTTTATGTTGTGTGTTTATCAGGTACAACTTTGGAAGCAAGACTTTTAGCATTATTTTGTTGTTGTGTGTTTATGAGGTACAACTCTGGGAGCGAGACTTTTAGGATTAGTTTTATGTTATGTGTTTATCAGGTACAACTCCGGGAGCAAGACATTTAGCGAGGTCACATCTACAAAGCATTTAACAGCCACAATTGATGCCATCACAGTCCTCAGCACTGTCTGGCCGAAGACACGCCCAGTGGGACCAGCCAAGAAGCCTGTCTGATGACAATGACACTTTTTTCGTTTCCAGCTGAAAAAAACTGCTGTTCTCTGTTTTTAAACAACGTCTCATTCGGAAGGATTTTGTGTGTTGAGCTGAGAACTGTCAACTGCTGTTCTACCTTAATGCGGCTGTGGTCTTGCCGGTAATTTAGGAGCTGCAGCTGTATTTCATATTTTCTCTAAAGGTTTGTTGCTGTGACGCATAACTTAAGATGTTTGTTTGCGGGTTTGGAGTTGCTGAGGATCAGTTGATGCCTCGCGTTTATTTGAAACAACTCGGAAATTCTCAAGACGTGGAGAAAGTTGTACAGCTGTAAGAAGCCATGTCAGATTTTGGATCCATGTCAGTATTCTCGGTGTTTTCTAGACTTTGTGAGATTTGCATCATTTTGTGGAGTGTTTTTTTTCAGCTTAACTATGATGTTTATGATGCGTCTGGCACCAGTTGTTTGCACTTTGATTCACATGTTTCAACGTAAAAGCAAAGTTTCTTTTCTACATTTGCAAAATGCACTGGAATCTTTTTGTAGCATGTTTCACCGTAGCATTGTAACAAACAACCCTGGGCAAGTTGCTTTTGTGCTCGTGCCTCTGTTACCAAGCAGTTATTATGATACCAACATAAGCTGGGTTGTACATACGTAAACGTCAAGTCATGTGATGCACTGGCCTCGTGTCGAGGACCTTGGGATTTTACTTCAGTGTAGCACATGTGTTTATGTTTGGCTCAGTGGATAGCAAATGTAGCTGAGCTTTAGAGCTGAACCTCGTTGAAATGCAACACATTACTTGATGTTGTTATTAAAGAGTGTTGTGCTGAGGTCCTGCGTTTTGAATTTAGTTCTCATGAACAGAGTACAGTTATTTGAGATTTTGATTTTTCCAAGTTTTTTAGGATTTCTTAGTTGAAATGTTGAATGTCAAAGTGTGTTTCTTGTCTGATTCAATGCGGCTTAGCTTTACCGTAGATGCACTTTTTCTTCTTGCTTTAAGTAGCGTTGGTGATGGGATGGGAACTTCAGTTCACGGTTGCACGGCTTTCTTCAGTTTTTTGTTAACATGCTCCGATGATTTTGTGTAATATTTCAGTTTTGTTATTTTTAAAAATAAATTTTAGTTGGTTTATTGAACACCAAGTAACATGACAAAGCCAGCATCTTTCTTGCCATTGAGGTTGACTCATTTGGATGATGTTTATCCAGATCTATATTTTTTATCTGTCAGTGACTGGTTCCGGTTTGCTTACCAGTAATAATCTGATCCATGATCTGATACTCCATCTTTGCTGATTATTCATGTAATAAATACTGATGTCCAATAACTGGACCCTCCTTAGGAGATTTATTATTCTCTCCAGTGCAGCATTGTGTTTATGTTCTCATTATTTATATAGCACCTTTAAGCAGCGGTTGGAGGAGCTGAAACTGGTCTTTAGAGGTGCAGCTTAAAGTAGGCTAAGAATATTTCTTCAGCTGTGCTGTGAAGCAGCATGTATTTTAAGTTGGAGATTGCATGCATATCCAGTTTTTGTAATAATTTATAACTGAAATTCTTGTATAACATAGTGAGGTTTGTGGATCCAAAGTTTCAGTTTGGCTTAAGAGTGCAACCTAAGAGCGATGGGTGAAATACTTTTGAAAAGTAGCGAAAAGTATATTGAATGTTATTTTAAATACTGCAAAGCTTTTAAAATAATATTTTAAATACTTTTCTAAACTGTTGTACCCATCATTGCAACCTAGTTATGTTACAATTGTGGTATTTGATGTGGCTTCTAGAAATAGCATTTTGCGGATCATCAAGGGTGCTTGCTTTGTGGATTGGCCTTTTTTGTTATTGGTGCTATGCTATCTCCAGATTCTCAATACAAACTGCAGCTTGAACTGTTGAAACACTAGTAATAAACAGAACTAATTATTAATAGAACTGCTTATTTCTGTATGTCTTCAATACAGCGTCTAAGTACAAATTCAGCTTCTGTCTACTGACTTCTGTTGCGCCGTTATCATGATGCACAAGGCATCCGTCGATGGTTGCTTCAACTGATGCCTTGAATAATATTTAATTAAATAAATAATAAATAAATCTAAATAATATTTATTGACCATATTAATGTATATGTAACCAGCAGATTTTGAATATTGGATAAATCCGAAAACCACGTTTGCAAAAAATAATACCCTGAAACCCAATCAGTCGGTAACTGCGCAGAGGCTAACAGCACCGGAATGAATGTGAGAAATCTTGTTGCAGCCAAGGTAGTAACAGTATTGACAGTTTTTGTGATTTTTATGCAGCGATTAGCGCTGTGTATAAGCGTTTGGAACATCTTCGGTGTGACAGTTGAGACATGCCATGACTTGAGACAGCAGTGAATTATTCACAGTCTTCTAGACAATGATTCTGTGTTTTTCCTTTGCTGTTGTTTCTGCATTTGCTTTTTCCTATTCAGCTTACGTGACCTGCGTTCATTAGGTCTTTCCGTGCTTTTCAGTGTGAGGTTCCTGTTCTTATATATGCTGCTTGCTGATGTATCGGTAAGTTTCCTTGTGTGCATTTCGTGGTTATTTCCCAAAACCTCAGCCTTTGTATTTATTTATGCATGTAAGTATGTATCTATGCATGCATGTGTGTATGGATGTGTGTATGCATGTATATATTTACTTATGTAGACACTGCAGGGCATGGTAGCCGATTGTATAGAGCGGTCGTCGGCTTGTAACGCGAAAAGTACAGGTTCGAGTCTCGCCTTACACAGTTACTGTGTAGGGATCTTGAGCAAGTCCTTCACTCACAATTGCTTTGCACCTCGGATTTTCTGTGTGCATAATAAAATAATAATAATAATAACTTGAATACCTCTCTTTACCTCAACAGCTGTGGTTAGAACACCAATGACTGTTGTGACACTGACATTTTGTTATTGGGCCATTGGTGTATTTGTAAATCAACTCTAAGTGCATGCAGCTATCAGTAATATATCGTGTGCAGACCTCAAAGGCATCTTGAACATGAACTGTTTAAGTTATGATATGTTGTACTCGCGTTTCCAGTTTTTTCTTACAGGCTCAGCCAGCAATTTCCCTTTTTTCCTAATATTTCTGCTTATTTTCTTGTATTTCCTTCTGATTTCCTGTTGCTGTTTATAACCCTCTGTTTTTGTGAGATTATTCAGTTTAGGTGCTTTTGAGATTTTTCTGTTTGCTAACTAGGATATGTGCAGTTGATCTCATTTGTTGAGATTGTTTCACTGCAGATGGCGCTTTTGATTCATGCTGTGATGTACTTTAATTTAGAGTAGCTGTTGGCACATGAAAAGCAAGAAACTGTTAGCACTTGATATGAGTTCATGTTTTTTAAGGTTGCAATGGTTTACTTACCTGCTTTGCTGGAAGTCTAGTTAAGAAATTACAGACTTTGTATGTATGCCTGCTATGTTAGAATGGGTTTCTGCTATCTCATTTGTAAGATTTGAGATTATTTTAAGTCTAAATGGTCTGGGAAATGGTTGTTTAAAACTGCTTCTTCTTTTGAACCATGCTGTTTGTAAGCATTTCTCTGATTTCTCTAGTTTCTCTGACCTATAGAAATTCGACTCGATTCTCTAACGAATTGAGTTTGGACTGTGATTTTGACTTGAAGCGACCGTCGACTGATGCCTTGGGCATTATGATAACGGCGCTATAGAAATCTTTAGATTAGATTAGATTTCACAGCATGGTTGGATGTATGCCTGCCTAGTTATTCTGTTATTTTTTGTTCCACCTTTTACTCCTGAACCATTAATTCTGTGATGTTTCATAGTAAGGTCTCACTTCACTTAACATTTAGACCGCATATTGCCAACATGTCAGCCTCCTGAACAGAAACCATTGTAATTTTAAGACCTGGTCATGATACTGTAACAACTATGGAAACATCTGCATTATTTTGTCTTTATTTAAATCAAAATGAGAATTCTGATAAAAGTATTAGCTGTTTTATTGTTGTAAATATTAAATAACCTTATAATATTAAGTGTTTTTAACATGTGTCTGAGAAAACAATCTCTTGAGTTTTGGTGAAAGCAACTCTTCCTGTATTCTAAAGAGATTCTTTGAATTTGCAGACCTTACGTTTAAGACGAACAAATCTCTTATGTATTGTTTCACTGTTTTTTCCCCAGAACATCAGATTTCAATTGTCTTTGCTGAAGCAATTGATCTTGTGCCAAGTAATTTTTACCGCAAAAGCAATTATTTATTTCACTACTGTAGCATTATAATTTGTTTTGCAAATGAAATTCTGTGTGCTTAGAAAATACTGAATGAAGATATAGAAAAAAACTTGTTTTCATACTCAATAGGAAATATTCACTTTGAAGAACAATTCTGTTTAGTTTGTAAAAGATGAGTTTTATAATTTATGATTTTACAGTGTCTGACAGTTGGTATTCTAACAAATATTCAATTATTTTCTGTGCGTGACTCGAGTTACGAAAATATGCACGTCACTGAGAACAATTTAATCTTGAAGCAGCACGTTGTGGTTTGATGTTTCATTTGAATTTATTATTACTGTTAATTATTTTTAAACAACTGGGGTTTAAACAGCCAAAGAGCGTTGCAAAATAAATCATTTAAGTTATTATATTTTCCAAAATTGGAAATAATCCCTCGTGAATGAAAATGTAAGAAGTAACCTTGCTTAACCTTATTATCAGCATAACCACTATTAATTAAACATTACTATAACCTTTGAACCATGTTGATTTTTAAAACTTGTGATCTGTAGTTGGAGTCATACTTCCTGCATTGCCAACTACTGACTGCTTCAATTTACAATGCAGATCGAAATGGATGCCGCTGTGCAAATATCGGTGTAGTAATAGTTATGCATACACATATACATGCAAATACTAGCATGCATTATATAAGTGAATGTCAACACGTGTTTACTGCTTACTAAGTTTCTTCATTAAGCTGATGGTTTACAATGAGTTCCCAAACTGTCAGCATATGGATATGTTATTTAATTTTGAGTGTGTCTGATGTTTTCACTCCTCTAGGGTAACAGTTTTGAATATTGTTCAGTACTGTTGAAGTATTGATTTCAGTTTAAGATATAAGCAAAGATGTATTGATTTTGAGTGTGTATATCGGTAAATTGGATGTATTGATTTCTATTGTATTTCTATTAAGTTTTTTCCGCCTTTTCCAGATTCTAATAATACTTACTCTCACCTGTGTGACATGTGGTAAGCGATGGTGTGGCAGTAGCCAACTGATTTGAGTGATCTCGTTGCAACACGTCGTATGTGGGTTCAAGCCTTCCCTGAGACGGTTGCTATGTAGGGACCTTGAGCAAGTGCTCAAGTGTCGCTGATTGATGCTTAGTCATTAGATAGTGGTGCTTATTAAATAAATACAGATTTGCAACTGATCTTTTATGATTTTTACATGGGAAGCCGACGATACACTCCACAAACGTGTTCTTCTTGTAGAAGTCACAGATTAACAAAACAATAACGTTTTTCACATCTCTTCAGTACTGGGTCTTACAGATTTTAAGTATAGTGCACCCAACACCATCCACAACTGTCAGTTCGTATCACTAGTAACTTTTATCATCTATGATGCATGTATTAATTCAGCAAGCTTGCAAGCCGTGCTATTTATGACAGTCTACACAGGGTATAACTTGTGTCATACATTATACGACATTTGCGTTGCGCCTTGTGTCGTCTGTGACACTAGTTTTACTTAAGTTTGTGTGACACAGCTGTGTGCCTCTGCACATACTCGGTATTGAAGCATATTCTGTTGGGCACACGAAGAGACCTGAGTTGCCTTTGGCTTTTGTGATAAATAACTCCTTGTTTCTTGTTGTAGGATGTGCTTTGTAAATACCAGTTGTTGTAACTAGAGAAAATAAAACTACCAAATGGTCGAATATGTCTTGTTATACATTACATGGGGAGTTTAAATGGCGTGGCACCCATTCAAATGGGCAGCGGTGGTGAAGGATCTCACCCGAGTAATTCATTGAAAATGAGAATGAGCAGGGTTGAGGCCATATGGTCGCTATAGAAAAACGTACATTTACATTTTACATATACATACTTTACTACTGCTGTTATTAATTTAACTGTGCTTACAGTCCATCGAATGTGACAATAATCTGGCTGCTTAATCGGTGATTCTAATTAGATCAGATTTCTAAAGCACTACTTAACAGGTAAGCACAGGACACGGCTTATTTACGAGTGCTGCGTCAAGTCAGAGGGGTTGCCCTGTGGTACCATATAAAGATGACCCTGTTATAAGGAGACCTGAGTGAGGAGATGAGGAGATTATATGGCATGTTGTGTTTGGCTTATTTACGAGTGCTGCGTCAAGTCAGAGGGGTTGCCCTGTGGTACCATATGAAGATGACCCTGTTATAAGGAGACCTGAGTGAGGAGATGAGGAGATTATATGGCATGTTGTGTTTAGCTGAAACATTTTTGTGATATGCAGAAACAGTAATCCATCGATTTTTTAATTTTCACGGCATTTATGCATTCTAATTTGTCCTGTTACCCATCCATCAGCTGGTGATGTGGAGAGGTTACAGATTTTTACTAGTAATTTTTTGTACACTGAAAGTGAACAGTGTTAACAACTCCAAGGCCGCATTGTTTACAAATGATAGACTTTCTTTAAGTACTGATTTCTTTCCCATGCCTTATATTAGCTTAACATACCATACCATACCTACCTTACCTTGCTATACCTGATTATGAGTTGTTATGCCGATGTTATGAGGCACCACAGTTGTCTGACTACACCATACCTCATCGAACTTCACCATAGGCTTTTACTTACATTACATTATCTGTTTTACCTTACTGTAATGGAAACCGAGGAGACGATGATGCGAAA